>CAKXYN010000072.1:13000000-13549108 GCA_935064755.1 Tragelaphus eurycerus | reverse complement strand
ACTGACCTGATAAGGGCTACGTCCTGGGGGCTGCCTCGCTATGTGATTTCAGCTTGAGGCCTTCCTGCCTCGCTATGTGATTTCAGCTTGAGGCCCCCCTGTAGCTCTCTGTCCCGCCTTCCTCAAGAATGTTTTTTACAACCTTAAGACTCCAGCGAGTCTGGCTTGTGGCTACACTTCAAGGAGCAAGAAACCTTTTGTATTGCTAATGTAAAACCAGGCCTAGAGATAAGCAAGAGTCTTGTATGTCGAATGTCACGTACTACATGGTATAAATGTGAGCATCAATAAAGACTGGTATTGGTCCAGTGTTGTCCGATCCTCTCAACCCCATCTTGCTTTCATTCTTTTCTTCTAAGCTCCTCGACAGCAGGGTTCCTGGGGGTTTCGCCTTACAAGCGCTGGCCACGGCAGGTGGCGCCCAACGTGGGGCTCGAGCTGTGTATGGAGCCACTACTCGGTAATTTCGGTAAACGTGAGTATACGTTCGATTGTGAAGTTGCAACAGATTTTAATTGAGGAGTAGTAAGGGTTATAGTTGAGAGTATAAATAATGGGGCAATCACATAGTCGTAGTCTGTTTGTTTATATGTTGTATGTAATGCTGCACCACAGGGGAGTGACAGTCTCTAAGTCTAAGTTAATTTCTTTTCTGTCATTCGTGGAAGAGGTGTGTCCGTGGTTCCCCAAGGAAGGCACTGTAAATATAACTACCTGGAAAAAGGTGGGGGAACAGATTAAAAACCACTACACCCTGTTTGGTCCAGAAAAGGTTCCTGTAGAAACTCTGTCTTTATGGTCGCTGATTAGAGACTGTTTAAATTTTGACCATGAAAAAATTCAGCGTTTCGGTTCGCTGTTGAAAGATAATAGGACCAACAACAGAGAGTCTGAAGTGCCTCCCGCGGGGGAACATGAATATACTGTCCCTGAAAAAACTCCCTTAAAGCAACCTCCCCTTTTAGAAAATACAATGCAAAATGCTCTCTTAACAGAATCTCAGCCAAAATCGGGAAATGAACTATCTCCTGATGAAAAATCTTTCCTCGATGAGGAGGCGGCTAATTATCACAAAGAAGATTGGGGATGATATTCTGTTAGCTCATACAGATAATGTCTTGTTACCTGAAATATTTTGTTTTTTGAGATCTCAGCTACAAAACCATGGGTTAATCATTGCTAGAGATAAGGTACAAGTACATCATCCTTATTCTTATTTAGGTTTTCAATTATATCCTCGAACTTTTGCCACACAAAAACTTGCACTGCGAACTACTCATTTACGTACCTTAAATGATTTTCAGAAATTGCTGGGGGATGTAAATTGGATTCGCCTTTATCTAAAACTCCCGACAGACGTTTTAAAGCCTTTGTTTAACATTTTAAAGGGAGATCCTGATCCGACATCTCCACGACAATTAACCCCTGAGGCTCGCTCAGCCTTATCCCAGGTAAAAGTTGCTATTCGTGATCAACAAACCACCTACTGTGATTACTCTAAACCTTGGGGTTTGTATATACTGCCTTCTCCACATTCCCCTACAGGCGTTCTGTTTCAAAATGATCCACTACGTTGGATTTATTTAGCTTCTGTTCCTTCAAAAAATTATGCCCCCTACCATGAATTGGTAACTAAAATTATTGCTAAAGGCCGTCTGGAGTCTATTCAATATTTTGGAAAAAAACCTCATTTTATTTGTGTTCCCTTTGCTTTGGAACAGCAGAAATGGTTATTTAAATTTTCAGACAACTGGGCACTTGCCTTGGCAAATTTTCCTGGTCAGCTTTTACATCACTACCCTTCTCATAAACTTTTACAGTTTGCTAAACTTCATCAGTTTATTTTCCCAAAGGTGGTACGACGACAGCCTATCTCCAATGCTACTAACATATTTACAGATGGGTCCTCCAATGGTAGAGCTGCTTTGATTATTAATAACGCTGCCTATTTTACAGACACGTCCTATTCTTCTACACAGATTGTGAAATTGTTTGCTGTTGATCAAGCTTTAAAGACAGTATCTGATGCTCCTTTTAACTTGTTTACTGACAGCCAGTATATTGTTCGTGCTCTCTCCTGTATTAAAACTGTTCCTGCCATTCATAATGATTCGCCTACGGTCTTTAACTTATTCTCTTCCATACAGGCTACAATTCATAAACGAAATCATCCATGTTATTTTGGACACATACGGGCACATACATCTTTACCCGGACCCTTAACTGAAGGCAATCAAACAGCTGATCTGCTAACCCGAGTCTTTCTTTCACAATCTAACATTCCTTCCTCTATTGAACAGGCACGGGCTTCTCATGCATTACATCACCAAAACAGTCACTCATTGCGTTTACAATTTCAGATTTCTAGAGAAGCCGCTAGAGAGATAATAAAGGCGTGCCCTTCGTGTCCTCAATTTTCTGTTGTGCCTCATTATGGAGTCAACCCCCGTGGTCTGCGCCCCAACGATCTCTGGCAAATGGATGTTACCCATATTTCTGAATTTGGAAAACTTAAGTATTTACATGTTACTATTGACACTTTTTCAAATTTTTTGTCCTGTTCATTACTTTCAGGTAAATCCTCAAAACAATGTATACGTCATTGTCTTTACTGTTTTTCTATTATGAGAATTCCTAAGGTGATCAAAACTGATAATGGTCCCGGTTACACTAGTAAATTGTTTCAGACTTTTTGTGCTCACTTCCGTATCCAGCATAAGACTGACATTCCTTATAACCCACAAGGACAGGACATTGTTGAGCGTGCTCATCAACGCATCAAACATCAACTTTTAAAGTTAAAACGGGGGAATCCAGCTGACTGTTACCAAGTTTCACCTCCTAACCTGTTGAATCATGCACTTTTTACTCTGAATTTCTTGTCTCTAGAGGCAAAGGGCTTGTCTGCTGCTCAACGATTTTTGGGAAAGGAGATCAATGAGAAAAAACCCTTAGTAATATGGAAAGATCCCCTTACAGGCCAGTGACATGGCCCTGACCCCGTTTTAATTTGGGGTAGAGGTCATGTATGTGTGTTTCCACAGGATGCCGAAGCGCCGCGCTAGTTGCCGGAGAGGTTGGTACGCACAACAACGCAGAACACTAACCTGGCAGATGCAACGCCTGACGCTGCGCAATGAGGACGACAATTTGCCCACTCCTCAGCAAGTGGAAGCGCTGATACAGAGAGCTTAAAATACAACACATGCACAGGCTAACATTTCCCCTACTAATATTATTATGATATTACTCATGCTGTTACAACAAATCCGTAACAGCAGTTCATCTGTCTATTGGGCTTATGTTCCAGATCCTCCACTTATCCAACCGGTTAAATGGGAGCGGGAAGTCATACCTGTGTATGTTAATGATACCATTTTACTAGGATGACCCTCTGACAACCATATAACACCTCAAAAGGCTAACATGTCTTACTATGGACTGACTACGGAATATCCCATGTGTTTTTCTTACAGCCAGACCATCCCTAATTACATCACCGTGGCCCCCATCGTGTCATATCTTCGGACAAGCTTCCCCGGAATAAACAACTTCACAGGAACAGCAACTACAGTGCACAACAGTACGGGGCCACGAGATGTTCCCTTTTGTAGCTATAACCTAGCGATTCCTCTGGGAATAGTGCTTCCATGGACTCGATGTCGTTCGACCAATGCTACAGTTTACAACCTCAACACCACTCAACTCTGGGACTGGGGTCCACAAGAGCCTAGCGTGTGCCCTAAATGTCGAGGGTTACATCCTCCAATATTGGGACTTAAATCAGAAGGGACATTCCAGACAGAGATTTGGAAGCTATTGGCCGCTTTTGGAGCCAGTGGTCCCACGCTATATAAATTAGAGAAAAATGTCACTGGAACCAAGTATGGAGACATAGAAAATCTGGGTCGCCAGTACCCGAGAGCTTGTCTCCCTTTTCCTTTTATGCTCTTAGTAGGAGTGACTGAAATATCCTTGTCTAACAATGAATACCATGTAAAATGTGATGATTGTACACTTACTAACTGTATTAGAGGGATCCCAATTGGACAACAAGTAATAGTTGTAAGGCAGCCTGCATTTGTCATGCTGCCAGTAAAAATCACGGAAACTTGGTATGATGAAACTGCTCTAGAACTTATTCAGCAAATTAATACCGCCCTCTCGCGCCCAAAAAGAGGGATTGGTTTAATAGTGTTAGGAATTGTATCTTTAATCACTTTAATTGCTACTGCTGTTACCGCTTCTACTTCCCTTGCTCAATCGGTACAAGACGCTGATGTCATTAATTCTTTGTCTTATAATGTAACCAAAGTAATGAGAACCCAAGAAGATATTGATAAGAAAATTGAGGATCGATTATCAGCTCTTTACGATACCGTACGAGTTATTGGGGAAGAGGTTCAGAGTCTAAATCTACGTACAAAAATTAGGTGTCATGCTAATTATAAATGGATATGTGTTACTAAGAAAGAATATAATCAAACTGATTTTCCTTGGTTTAAAATCAAAAGGCATTTAATGGGAATTTGGCATGATTCAAATGTATCTTTAGATTTACTACTACTCCATGATGAAATTCGACAGATAGAAGACGGGCCTAAAGCTACCCTGGACATTGCTAAAGAAACTGAAGATTTTGTAAATAATCTTTTCTCTAATTTTCCAAATTTACGTTCACTTTGGCATGGTATGTTGGCAGTCGGTATAGGCCTAGCAGGGATTTTGCTCCTGATGTGTTTAGCTCCTTGCCTTATTCGTACTCTCTTTCAAGAGATTCTCTCAGTTAGAGCTATGGTGCATAAAAATACCTTGCATCATAGACAATTAGTGGAGCTTTTAAAAAATAAAGAAGAAGGAACTGCGGGGGACTGACCTGATAAGGGCTACGTCCTGGGGGCTGCCTCGCTATGTGATTTCAGCTTGAGGCCTTCCTGCCTCGCTATGTGATTTCAGCTTGAGGTCCCCCTGTAGCTCTCTGTCCCGCCTTCCTCAAGAATGTTTTTTACAACCTTAAGACTCCAGCGAGTCTGGCTTGTGGCTACACTTCAAGGAGCAAGAAACCTTTTGTATTGCTAATGTAAAACCAGGCCTAGAGATAAGCAAGAGTCTTGTATGTCGAATGTCACGTACTACATGGTATAAATGTGAGCATCAATAAAGACTGGTATCGGTCCAGTGTTGTCCGATCCTCTCAACCCCATCTTGCTTTCATTCTTTTCTTCTAAGCTCCTCGACAGCAGGGTTCCTGGGGTTTCGCCTTACAAGCGCTGGCCGCGGCAAATAGTAACTTTAGAATACAGCACAATTGGGGTTTCTGGAGTCCTAATAAAATTCTATTTTGATTTGGATTCTGACCACAGAGATGTAACAACTGAAAACTCATCATTATTTTACAACTATGTAGTTACTTTTTCAATGGATTTTATTTAAACAAAATAAGCAGAAATAAACCTGAAAGTACCAAGGCCAAAAAGGCAACTCTTGCTGCAATCACAAGTAAAGAGATATTTTCAATACAATGAGATTTTGTTCTATGGGTAATTACTGATAAAAGTTTGAGTGAGCATTGTATGCTCATGTTCAGTCACTAAGTCGTGACCAACTCTTTTGCAACCCCATTGACTAGTCCACCAGGCTCCTCTGTCCATGGGAATTCCCAGGCAACCATACTGAATGGGTTGCCATTTCCTTCTTCAGGGGATCTTCGTGACACAGGGATTGAACCCTCTTCTCTTACATTGGCAAAGAGGTTCTTTACCACCGAGTCACTAGGGAAGCCCAGAGTATCATATGGAGATCAGTCTGAGCACCTTGACAGGATACCCAGTGTTTAGTGAAAATGGGCAAAAATAAGTGATCTCTATACAATACTTACTTTTGCCCATTTTCATTAAAACACTGGGTTGATCCTGTCAAGGTCCACAGACTGTCACTTCTCCCAGAAGTCCTAGGGGACTTGTCAGCATTTGGGCCCCCAAGTCCCAAGGGAGGGGCAAGAGTAAATATCCTCACGTTCCACCCACTTCCCTTTAAGGAATGTTCCAGCGAGAACAGTAGTGAAGCACTTAATAAGGTACCGATGTGGAGAATGCCCAGCTGTGCTTCCTCTGCTAGAATTCAGTTACACAAAGGGTCAGAGGTCTTCTGAAATGTTTTGCTGGAATTTAAACTTACATGTAGACGTATTGGGAGAAGGCAATGGCACCCCACTCCAGTACTCTTGCCTGGAAAATCCCATGGATGGAGGAGCCTGGTAGGCTTCAGTCCATGGGGTCGCTAAGAGTCGGACACGACTGAGCGCCTTCACTTGCACTTTTCAGTTTCCTGCATTGGAGAAGGAAATGGCAACCCACTCCGGTGTTCTTGCCTGGAGAATCCCAGGGACGGCGGGGCCTGGTGGGCTGCCGTCTATGGGGTCGCACAGAGTTGGATACGACTGAAGCGACTTAGCAGCAGCAGCAGCAGTTACTTTTCAATGGATTTTATTTAAACAAAATAAGCAGAAATAAGTCTTAATAGTTTGAATGTAACTATTTTAATAATAGAAAGTAAAAACACATAGAATTAGAATTAGATATTATTAAACAGCGTGTTGCTCATCCACCAGAAAATAAAATTTCTATAGAACACAGTGGTAATAGAAACTGAAAAAAAAAATTCTAAGATTTACACCTCATGAATAAGAATTTTCAATTATTTCAGTTATATAAATTAATCTTTCTTTTACTTGAGATACTATTCTGATTCAAGTTCATTTGGCCAAAGAACTTTCTTTAGGAATTTTGTCTGAAATGTCTGTCTTGGTACCTTTCTTGAGTTCCTGCATCCAAGTCCAATGTGTGGGAAGGTAGCGGGAGGAGGGCTTCCTACACAATACCAAACAATTTTTGGACACCAGCAAGGTGTCAGAATTCAACTTAATTCAACTCAATTCTGACACTATCTACCCAAAGATAGCATCATATTCCGCAAGTGAAGACCTCTGTCCCACAAGAACTGTCCTCCACTACAGGTGCCAATCCAAAGCCCAGGTTGTTACTTTTGCTTCTGACCAACCAGCTACAAACGAGATCACAAGCCCAGGTTGTTACCTATACTTCTGACCAACTGACTATAAGTCAGAGGTTCATTCCTACAACTCCCTCCTTGGCTGCAATTACTTTGCTAGAGCAGTTCACAGAACTCAGAACTCATTTCACTTACTAGATAACTGGTTTATTATAAAAGGATATAGCTTAGAAACAGCCAGCTAATGAGATACAGAGGGGAAAGGACATAGAATTTCCATGCTCTCTTCAGGTACAGCTGCTGCTGCTGCTGCTAAGTCGCTTCAGTCGTGTCCAACTCTGTGCGACCCCATAGACAGAAGCTCACCAGGCTCCCCCCGTCCCTGGGATTCTCCAGGCATGAATACTGGAGTGGGTTGCCATTTCCTTCTCCAATGCATGAAAGTGAAAAGTGAAAGGGAAGTCGCTCAGTGGCACAGCAGTCTCCCCATATTCACCAACCTGGAAGCTCTCTCTCTCAAATTCAGTCCTTTGTGGGATTTTATGAAGGCTTTAAAAGACGCTTACTCCTTGGAAGGAATGTTATGACCAACCTAGATAGCATATTCAAAAGCAGAGACATTACTTTGCCAACAAAGGTTCGCCTAGTCAAGGCTATGGTCTTTCCTGTGGTCATGTATGGATGTGAGAGCTGGACTGTGAAGAAGGCTGAGCGCCGAAGAATTGATGCTTTTGAACTGTGGTGTTGGAGAAGGCTCTTGAGGGTCCCTTGGACTGCAAGGAGATCCAACCAGTCCATTCTGAAGGAGATCAGCCCTGGGATTTCTTTGGAAGAAATGATGCTAAAGCTGAAACTCCAGTATTTTGGCCACTTCATGCGAAGAGTTGACTCATTGGAGAAGACTCTGATGCTGGGAGGGATTGGGGGCAGGAGGAGAAGGGGATGACAGAGGATGAGATGGCTGGATGGCATCACTGACTTGATGGATGTGAGTCTGAATGAACTCCGGGAGTTGGTGATGGACAGGGAGGCCTGGCGTGCTGCAATTCATGGGGTCACAAAGAGTCGGACACGACTGAGCAACTGATCTGATCTGATCTGATGAAGGCTTCATCAAATCGTTTATCTAAATCGTTTATGTAAATAAACGATTGATTAAATCACTCGCCATGAGAGATTGGTTCCTCCAGCCCCTTTCCCTTTCTCTTAGGTCACCGAGATAGGACTGAAAGTTAAACTCTCTAACTACTTGGTTGGGTCTCCTTGTAATCATCCCCTATCCTCAGGTGCAGTCCAAGAGTCACCTCATTAACATCACAAAAGATATCTTTATTGCTCTTATCTCTTAGGAAATTCCTAGGGTTTTAGGAGCTCTGCCCCAGAAACTGGACAAAAAAACAAACATATATAAAAATTTCTCATTACAAGTCACAATATCTCAGTACCATGAAAAATAGTTATACATCTGTAAGTTGAATGTATATAATACCTTCAGAATGTTTTTCCTGTGGAATTCTGAATACACGGCCCCACTATCTTTTAGCATATACTGTTACAGACAGGAAGAACAGTCAATTTGATTCTTTTTCCTTTAGACTGAAAAGACAGTACCTGCTTTTGCAATCTAAAATCTTACAAAATGACTCTGTTCATAGAATTCAGAGATTCCACTGGGATATATCTGAGTGTAGGTTTTTTCTCACAATAGTTTTTGTTAACAATGAAAAACTAAGAACCCTCAATTGGAAGAGACAAGAGACCAGAAGGGGGAGCTCTCATACTCTATGATGATCAGTTCAGTGCAGTTCAGTTCAGTTGCTCAGTCACGTCCAACTCTTTGTGACCCCCATGGACTGCAGTACGCCAGGCTTCCCTATCCATCATCAACTCCTGGAACTTGCTCAAACTCATGTGCATTAAGTCGGTGATGCCATCCAACCATCTCAACCTCTGTCATTTCCTTCTCCTCCTGCCTTCAATCTTTCCCAGCATTAGGGTCTTTTCCAAGGAGTCAGTTCTTCACATCAGGTGGCCAAAGTATTGGAGTTTCAGCTTCAGCATCAGTCCTTCTGATGAATATTCAGGACTGATTTCCTTTAGGATGGACTGGTTGGATCTCCTTGCAGTCCAAGGGGCTCTCAAGAGTCTTCTCCAACACCACAGTTCAAAACCATCAATTCTTCAGCACTTAGATTTCTTTATAGTCCTACTCTCATATCCATACATAACTACTGGAAAAACCATAGCTTTGACTAGATGGACCTTTGATGATAACACAGCCCAAAAGGACAAAACATTTCCTCTTCTTGCCTGACAAAAGCTCAGCTGATGAAAAGCCACTATATTTCCAAATTTCAGTTCCTTCAATGGACTCTTTGTTTACTATACATCTCTGTTTCCTTTTCACCTCTTCAAGAGTTCTCCTCTCTCTGCTGTATGGGACTTGAATGTGTATCTCACCATGGTTTTCTGTGCTCAATGGTTCAGTTGTGTCCAACTCTTTGCGACCCCTTGGACTGAAGTCCACCAGGTTCCTCTGTCCTTGTGGATTCTCCAGGCAAGAATGCTAGAATGGGTTGCCATGTCCTCCAGGGGATCTTTCCAAACCAGGGCTCAAACCCAGGTCTCCAACCCAGGTCTCCTGCACCACAGGCGGATTCTTTACTGACTGAGCCACCAGGGAAGTCCATCTCCAAATTTCAATACTTTGTTGATCCCAAATAAACCCATTTTGCTACAGAACTAAATAGCAGTTTATTTGTTTCAGGTCAACAACACTCTCTGACTTTCAAGGAAAGATTTAAATTTATCTTCATTTCAGGGAAATGTTATTTTATTTTTAGTATTGTTTCTTCTATTTATTTTCCCTTTCTAGAATATTTGACTAGAATGTTAGATTCCCAAATATATCACATACATCTTTTTTCTCTCATTTCTCTTTGTATTTTTTCCTTACCTCATGAAATAATACTTTTAATTGTATTTTAAATCACTGGTTTATTTTTTTAATGTCCAGTCATCATCTCTCAGTTTTTTATGTTTTATAAACTTTCTTATCTCTAATATATCTTAAATCTCCAAGTAACCTGAAAGTCCTATCCTATTGGTGAAGTCTTTGTTTCATATGTATGACTTCAACATAAACCAAGTTCTCTATCATCTAACTCAAATTTTCAATACATAAAACATATCAATAATTCTAGGTTTTCACAAATATAAGATTCTTATTTCTGTCTTCCTTTTATATCTCTACAAAATATGAAAGTGTTTTATACCCCCAAGAAGAAATACCCCAATTATGTTAAATGACTCAAGGGAAAGAGTTAATTTTGTATGAGTAGATTAAATTTGCTTGATTGCTCTTTTTCAGCAGAGAATATGTTAATAACAAGCTTAAAATTAATAGCTTTATTTGCTTTTGACAAGTCTATATGTGGTAAATTCCTTTTCCGCTAGTTTCACATATTCTAAATCAGCCACAGATATAGTCCAAGTTCCCCAAAACTAAAATAAATCAAAAACACCTGATAAAAAATCAAGAATTAATGTAAATTAAATACATATGGCCATTTTTCCTAATAACTTTAAATGGAATAAGATCTATAAAAGTATTGAATCACTATGTTGTATATTTGAACTAAGATACTGCAATTAAAATTTTTAAGCATATGTTCATGACCCTGTTTTATACTGAGTGTATCACTATTGCAAATAAAATAAATATTGATATAATTATATCAATAATAAAATATAAATAAAATAAATATTGATACATTTATGTGCATAAAATACACAAATCTTATGAATGGTGCTTCAAGAAATAACAAGTTTTGGAAGCAAAATAAGTCCTTGCTTTGGCAATTTGACATGTGGTTCTTTTTTTTTTTTAATCTCGGTTTTATTTATTTTACAATATTGTATTGGTTTTGCCATACATTGACATGAATCCACCATGGGTGTACATGTGTTCCCCATCCTGAACCCCCCTCCCACCTCCCTCCCCATCCCATCACTCTGGGTCATCCCAGTGCACCAGCCCCAAGCACCCTGTATCATGCACCGTACCTGGACTGCCAATTCATTTCACATGTGATAATTTACATGTTTCAATGCCATTCTCCCATATCATCCCACCCTTGCCCTCTCCCACAGAGTCCAAAGACTGTTCTATACATCTATGTCTCTTTTGCTGTCTCGCATACAGGGTTATCATTACCATCTTTCAAAATTCCATATATATGCTGTATTGGTGTTTTTCTTTCTGGCTTACTTCACTCTGTATAATAGGCTCCAATTTCATCCACACCTCATTAGAACTGATTCAAATGTATTCTTTTTAATGGCTGAGTGATACTCCATGTGTATATGTACCACAGCTTTCTTATCCATTCATCTGCTGATGGACATCTAGGTTGCTTCCATGTCCTGGCTATTATAAACAGTGCTGTGATGAACATTGGGGTACACATGTCTCTTTCAAGTCTGGTTTCCTCAGTGTGTATGCCCAGCAGTGGGATTGCTGGGTCATATAGCAGTTCTATTTCCAGTTTTTTAAGGAATCTCCACACTGTTCTCCATAGTGGCTGTACTAGTTTGCATTCCCACCAACAGTGTATGAGGGTTCCCTTTTCTCCACACCCTCTCCAGCATTTATTGCTTGTAGACTTTTGGATAGCAGCCATTCTGATCAGTGTGAAATGGTACCTCATATTGGTTTTGATTTGCATTTCTCTGATAATGAGTGATGTTGAGCATCTTTTTATGTGTTTGTTAGCCATCTGTATGTCTTCTTTGGAGAAATGTCTGTTGAGTTCTTTGGCCCACTTTTTGATTGGGTCGTTTATTTTTCTGGAATTGAGCTGCAGGAGTTGCTTGTATATTTTTGAGATTAATTCTTTGTCCGTTGCTTTGTTCGCTATTATTTTCTCCCATTCTGAAGACTGCCTTTTCATTTTGCTTATAGTTTCCTTTGTTGTGCTGAAGCTTTTTAATTTTAATTATATCCCATTTGTTTATTTTTGCTTTTATTTCCAATATTCTGGGAGGTGGGTCATAGAGGATCCTGCTGTGGTTTATGTCGGAGAGTGCTTTGCGTAGGTTTTCCTCTAGGAGTTTTATAGTTTCTGGTCTTATGTTTAGATCTTTAATCCATTTTGAGTTTATTTTTGTGTATGGTGTTAGAAAGTATTCTAGTTTCATTATTTTACAAGTGATTGACCAGTTTTCCCAGCACCACTTGTTAAAGAGACTGTCTTTTCTCCATTGTATATTCTTGCCTCCTTTGTCAAAGATAAGGCGTCCATAGGTGCGTGGATTTCTCTCTGGGCTTTCTGTTTTGTTCCACTGACCTATATTTCTGTCTTTGTGCCAGTACCATACTGTCTTGATGACTGTGGCTTTGTAGTAGAGCCTGAAGTCAGGCAGGTCGATTCCTCCAGTTCCATTCTTCTTTCTCAAGATTGCTTTTGCTATTCGAGGTTTTTTGTATTTCCATACAAATTGTGAAATTATTTGTTTTTAGTTCTCTGAAAAATACTGTGGGTAGCTTGATAGGGATTGCATTGAATCTATAGATTGCTTTGGGTAGTATACTCATTTTCACTATATTGATTCTTCCGATCCATGAACATGGTATATTTCTCCATCTATTAGTGTCCTCTTTGATTTCTTTCACCAGTGTTTTATAGTTTTCTATATATAGGTCTTTTGTTTCTTTAGGTGGGTGTATTCCTAAGTATTTTACTCTTTTCATTGCAACGGTGAATGGTATTGTTTCCTTAATTTCTCTTTCTGTTTTCTCATTGTTAATGTATAGGAATGCAAGAGATTTCTGTGTGTTGATTTTATATCCTGCAACTTTACTATATTCATTGATTAGCTCTAGTAATTTTCTGGTGGAGTCTTTAGGGTTTTCTATGTAGAGGATCATGTCATCTGCAAACAGTGAGAGTTTTCACTTCTTTTCCAAACTGGATTCCTTTTATTTCTTTTTCTGCTCTGATTGCTGTGCCCAAAACTTCCAAAACTATGTTGAATAGTAGCAGTGAGAGTGGGCACCCTTGTCTTGTTCCTGACTTTAGGGGAAATGCTTTCAATTTTTCACCATTGAGGATAATGGGTTTGCTGTGGGTTTGTCATATATAGCTTTTATTATGTTGAAGTGTGTGTGTGAAGTCGCTGAGTTGTGTCCGACTCTTTGCGACCCCGTGGACTGTAGCCTACCAGGCTTCTCCATCCATGGGATTCTCCAGCCAAGAATACTGGAGTGGGTTACCATTTCCTTCTCCAGGGGATCTTCCCAACCCAAGGATCGAAACTGGGTCTCCCACATTGGAGGCAGACGCTTTAACCTCAGAGCCACCAGAGAAGCCCTATTATGTTGAGGTACATTCCTTCTATTCCTGCTTTCTGGAGGGTTTTTTTTTTTTAAATCATAAATGGATATTGAATTTTGTCAAAGGCTTTCTCTGCATCTATTGAGATAATCACATGGTTTTTACTTTTCAATTTGTTAATGTGGTGTATTACACTGATTGATTTGTGGATATTGAAGAATCTTTGCATCCCTGGGATAAAGCCCACGTGGTCATGATGTATGATCTTTTTAATATGTTGTTGGATTCTGTTTACTAGAATTTTGTTAAGGATTTTTGCATCTATGTTCATCAGTGATATTGGCCTGTAGTTTTCTTTTTTTGTGGCATCTTTGTCAGGTATTAGGGTGATGGTGGCCTCATAGAATGAGTTTGGAAGTTTACCTTCCTCTGAACTTTTCTGGAAGAGTTTGAGTAGGATAGGTGTTTGCTCTTCTCTAAATTTTTGGTAGAATTCAGCTGTGAAATCATCTGGTCCTGGGCTTTTGTTTGTTGGAAGATTTCTGATTACAGTTTCAATTTCTGTGTTTGTGATGGGTCATTAAGGTTTTCTATTTCTTCATGGTTCAGTTTTGGAAAGTTGTACTTTTCTAAGAATTTGTCCATTTCTTCCAAGTTGTCCACTTTATTTGCATATAGTTGCTGATAATAGTCTCTTATGATCCTTTGTATTTCTGTGTTGTCTGTTGTGATCTCTCCATTTTCATTTCTAATTTTGTTGATTTGATTTTTCTCCCTTTGTTTCTTGATGAGTCTGGCTAATGGTTTGTCAATTTTATTTATCTTCTCAAAGAACCAGCTTTTGGCTTTGTTGATTTGTGCTATGGTCTCTTTTGTTTCTTTTGCATTTATTTCTGCCCTAATTTTTAAGATTTCTTTCCTTCTGCTAACCTTGGGGTTGTTCATTTCTTCCTTTTCTAGTTGCTTTAGGTGTAGAGTTTTAGGTTATTTATTTGACTTTTATCTTGCTTCTTGAGGTAAGCCTGTATTGCTATGAACCTTCCCCTTAGCACTGTTTTCACAGTGTCCCATAGGTTTTAGGTTGCTGTGTTTTCATTTTCATTTGTTTCTATGCAGATTTTAATTTCTTTTTTGATTTCTTCTGTGATTTGTTGGTTATTCAGCAGCGTGTTGTTCAGCCTCCATATGTTGGAATTTTTAATAGGTTTTCTCCTCTAATTGAGATCTAATCTTACTGGATTGTGGTCAGAAGAGATGCTTGGAATGATTTCAATTTTTTTGAATTTGCCAAGGCTAGATTTATGGCCCAGGATGCGATCTATTCTGGACATGGTTCCCTGTGCACTTGAGAAAAAGGTGAAATTCATTGTTCTGGAGTGAAATGTCCTATAGATATCAATTAGGTCTAACTGATCTACTGTATCATTTAAAGGTGTGTGTTTCCTTGTTAATTTTCTGTTTATTTGATCTATCCATAGGTGTGAGTGGGGTATTAAAGTCTCCTGCTATTATTGTGTTATTGTTAATTTCTCCTTTCATACTTGTTAGCATTTGTCCTATATATTGCGGTGCTCCTATGTTGGGTGCATATATATTTATAATTGTTATATCTTCTTCTTGGATTGATCCTTTGATCATTATGTAGTGTCCATCTTTGTCTCTTTTCACAGTCTTTGTTTTAAAGTCTATTTTATCTGATATCAGTATTGCTACTCCTGCTTTCTTTTGGTCTCCATTTGCATGAAATATCTTTTTCCAGCCCTTCACTTTCAGTCTGTATGTGTCCCTTGTTTCGAGGTGGATCTCTTGTAGACAACATATATAGGGGTCTTGTTTTTGTATCCATTCAGCCAGGCTTTGTCTTTTGGTTGGGGCATTCAACCCATTTACATTTAAGGTCATTATTGATAAGTATGATCCCGTTTCCCTTTACTTTATTGTTCTGGGTTAGAGTTTATACACCCTGTGTTTCCTGTCTAGAGAAGATCCTTTAGCATTTGTTGGAGAGCTGATTTGGTGGTGCTGAATTCTCTCAGCTTTTGCTTGTCTGTAAAGTTTTTGATTTCTCCTTCATATTTGAATGAGATCCTTGCTGGGTACAGTAATCTGAGCTGTAGGTTATTTTCTTTCATCACTTTAAGTATGTCCTGCCATTCCCTTCTGGCCTAAAGAGTTTCTATTGAAAGATCAGCTGTTATCCTTATGGGAATCCCCTTATGTGTTATTTGTTGTTTTTCCCTTGCTGCTTTTAATGTTTGTTCTTTGTGTTTGATCTTTGTTAATTTGATTAATATGTGTCTTGGGGTGTTTTGCCTTGGGTTATCCTGTTTGGGACTCTCTGGGTTTCTTGGACTTGAATGATTATTTCTTTCTCCATTTTAGGGAAGTTTTCAACTATTATCTCCTCAAGTATTTTCTCATGGCCTTTCTTTTTGTCTTCTTCTGGGACTCCTATGATTCAAATGTTGGGGTGTTTAACATTGTCCCAGAGGTCTCTGAGGTTGTTCTCATTTCTTTTAATTCTTTTTCCTTTTTTCCTATCTGTTTCATTTATTTCTACCATTCTATCTTCTACCTCACTTATTCTATCTTCTGCCTCCAATATTCTACTGTTGGTTTCCTCCAGAGTGTTTGTGATCTCATTTATTGCATTATTCATTATATATTGACTCTTTATTTCTTCTAGGTCCTTGTTAAACCTTTCTTGCATCTTCTCGATCCTTGTCTCCAGGCTATTTATCTGTAACTCCAATTTGTTTTCAAGGTTTTGGATCAATTTTACTATTATTATTCAGAATTCTTTATTGACATGTGGTTCTTTGCAGTACTGTTAGTTGTTTGTATGTTATTTTATTCAAAAAACCCAATAACAATTTACTGGTGCTTTCTTGTGTTTGATTAGTCACTGTAGGCTACAGTTCTTTATAAACACAACTAAAGAATATTTTTCATATATAAACAAATTTTCAAGATATTCATAATAATAATATAGCATATAAAGACTGCTGGAAATATTTTAAGAACAACTTATGACTTAAGGAATTCTCCACAGAGTTTCTAGGAATTACAGTTTCTCATTCCTGAATCCCAAAGATTAATATTTGGGGGAATTTGGAAACACTACTTGGGTTAAAAAGTTGACTAAGAGAGTTTAGAAAAGAGACACAAACACGGGAAAAAAAATTTTTTTAAGTGTTTCAATCTATAGAAATATGGAGGACAATTCATAAAAAATAAGATGAGCACTTTAATTGTGCTATGAAGACAAAACAAAACAAAACAAAACAAAACAAAACTATTTTCCAGGTAAAGTAGCATGCATGCTCATTCACTCAGTCATGTCCAACTCTTTGTGATCCAGGGGCTGTAGTCTGCCAGGCTCCTCTGTCCATGGGATTCTCCAGGCAAGAATACTGACTGGGTAGCCATTTCTTTCTCCAGGGGATCTTCCTGGCCCATGGATCCAATCCAGTTCTCCTACACTGCAGGCAGATTCTTCACCATCTGAACTACCAGGAAAGACCAGGTGGAGTGAGGTATAAAGTTGGTGTCAGATAATACAAACATAAGGAAGAATGTGTGTAAAGGCTAACATCATGAATCATCATGGGATGTTCAGTAAAAATTTAGTAAATTTAGTGAGGAAGGTGGGAAATTTTATAAGAGATGGTTGGGAGGAGCAAACAGGGATTAATTTATGAAGAGCCTCCTGAAGAACGGGAAAGTCTGTCAAGACTCTTAAGTAGTCAACTGACATGATTGACCTTATAGTTTAGAAACATCCCTCCTCTGGAGGACACTGCTAAGTCGCTTCATTCGTGTCCGACTCTGTGCGACCCCACAGACGGCAGCCCACCAGGCTCCCCCGTCCCCGGGATTCTCCAGGCAAGAACACTGAAGTGGGTTGCCATTTCCTTCTCCAATGCATGAAAGTGAAAAGTGAAAGCAAAGTCACGCAGTCGCATCCAACTCTTAGCGACCTCATGCACTGCAGCCCACCAGGCTCCTTTGTCCATGGGATTCTCCAGGCAAGAATACTGACTGGGTAGCCATTTCTTTCTCCAGGGGATCTTCCTGGCCCATGGATCCAATCCAGTTCTCCTACACTGCAGGCAGATTCTTCACCGTCTGAGCTACCAGGAAAGACCAGGTGGAGTGAGGTATAAAGTTGGTGTCAGATAATACAAACATAAGGAAGAATTTGTGTAAAGGCTAACATCATGAATCATCATGGGATATTCAGCAAAAATTTAGTAAATTTAGTGAGGAAGGTGGGAAATTTTATAAGAGATGGTTGGGAGGAGCAAACAGGGATTAATTTATGAAGAGCCTCCTGAAGAACGGGAAAGTCTGTCAAGACTCTTAAGTAGTCAACTGACATGATTGAACTTATAGTTTAGAAACATGCCTCCTCTGGAGGACACTGCTAAGTCGCTTCAGTCGTGTCTGACTCTGTGCTACCCCACAGATGGCAGCCCACCAGGCTCCCCCGTCCCCGGGATTCTCCAGGCAAGAACACTGGAGTGGGTTGCCATTTCCTTCTCCAATGCATGACAGTGAAAAGTGAAAGCAAAGTCACGCAGTCGTATCCAACTCTTAGCGACCTCATGCACTGCAGCCCACCAGGCTCCTCCGTCCATGGGATTCTCCAGGCAAGAGTACTGGAATGGGTTGCCATTGTCTTCTCTGACTAGGAGAAGAATTTCAAAGAATAGGAGACTAGAGACTGGAGCAATCTAACTCAGTTAGGCACATTCCCTAAACAACCCAATTCCACATGTTGTTAAAGATCCATACATATCTGACCACTGTTTAGTGAAAACCTATAAAAGGAGTTGGAAATGGAAGCTGAGTATTAAGTTATAAACAGTAAAAAAAAAAAAAAAAAAAAAGGTAATAAAATTTTAAAAGAGAGAGAAAATGATGATACTGAATGCACCAAGAACTGGAAACTGTAATAAACTCAACTCTTGCTAAGGTACCCTCCCCCTCAAAAAAGATAGCTATATCTTTTCTATTCTTTTCATATAATCATTTAAAAGAAAATTTCCTTTGGATAGTAAATCAAATTTTTAAGAAGGGCAATTTCTTTAAAAAAAGATATACATAGTTACCCTGTCACTGATCCTCCTGAAGACTCTAGATACACCTTATTCATTATGTAAACTCTCATTACTACCCTGATCCAGATTAATCTACAGTTTAAAATGTAGAATCAATAGAATTATTTTCAGTTGTCTATAAGTAACAGATTGTTTTCATTGCTATTTTTTTTCAGATTATATTTAGGGAGAGCTATTTATTAGAGGAACAGCTATGAATCATAATCAGGCTGAAAGCTTTCCATGTCTCCCTCCCTCCTTATCCCATTCTATTGATAGTGTTATGTAGATTTCGTAAACAATTAAATCTGTTCACATGCAAACAATTTTGGTTTAATCATGAACAATAAAGTAGTTCACATACTTCCTTTATGTTCTTCATGATCTACCCATGCTCCTTTTAAAAGCATACTAGTATATCCTATTACACATTCCAAAGCTGTTATACATAAGTGAATGTTCTTTTCAAAATTCTTTTGACATGCTATTGGACTAACTCCAGAAAAAGAATTAACACTTTTGGGGAATCTTACTGCATCTCTTTTAGTAGCCAAATAAGAAGCTGGTGGGGGAGTAAAGCCAAAGATGAAAATAAATGCATTATTCATTTTTAACATAGGTTTTCTGTTATTCTTCATTGTAATAGTTGTAGAAATAATTTTACTGTTAACACTGAATTTCTGAAGTGGTGTTGTATAAATCATTTTTTCAAAGAAGAAGGTTAAAAAGATTTCTGCTCACCATCAGTGCACAAAATTGAACAAGTGACAATCTTCACACACAATATGCTTCCAGTGGGCATGCTCTTATGCATAAAAAAGGAAACAAAGCATTTCAGGATTGTATTTGTAAAAGGATTATTTTAAAAAGAAAGCACAGAGCAAGTTTCACAGCAGAAAAACACGACAGGCTCTCCAATAGTCAAAATCAGCACTGAGTTTTTTTTTAAGGCAACATTTAAAGCAGAACATCTGTGTTATTTACATAATATCAACAAAAAGTAGCACAAAGGTAGACTTAAGACAGCTAAAAACCCAGTTCCTATGCTTTTAAATATTTTTATTTTTGTCTAATAGTCATCTGAACAAAGATGCTATTATTCTGCTAAGGCAAACATGTCTTAAAAATTGTCTCATGTTTTCATGATGCTAACTAGTCCAGCTTGTTCATATGTCTTGCTTAATGCAACTAGATACTATGAATGCTATTCAGTTATCAAAGATACAAAGTACAACTCAAGTGAAGGGAAATGCTAGGATCTTTAATATAGAATAATAAATTATTCTCATGCACTACTTTCATCTTTCCACTCAACATCCAAATGTTGCAATCCATTCTAGTTTTCTTGTACACTACACCACCAAAAATTTGTACTGAAGCAGTAAGTGTGAGAATACATAAACTAGTAGGGTAGAAGGGGAGTGTGAAAGAAAGGTAATGTAAAAATGGAGAAGCTGACAAGGAGAAGGAAAAACAGGATTCATCTCCCTTGAATTTAGTTATCAATTCTTCACAAATGTCTCCAGAGAGCTCACCCAGTATTTCTAGACCAGATGGAAAGAACAGTATGGTACAGAATTCTCTATCCCTAGACCCAGCTGTCACAAGAAATGGAGAGGCAATCCTTGTTAGGAACTAACAGTTAGCATTATATTCCATGTGGGCTGGACCATTCATTCATATATTGGCTGACCTCTAGATAGTGATTTTTTTTTCTTTTGCTGGTTTCCCATGTGAGTGCTTCTCAAATTTCTGTATCAATCTTTGACCTTCTTCCAAAGACCAATCATACATTTCCAGGCCCTGCCAGTGATGTCCTTGAGACCCCTGACTGAACATCTCTGCAAACTAAACCAATTTTACCCTACCTTGAGGAAAAAAGTTTCACCCCTTGACTTTTTCCTTGTGGTTGGCATGTTGTCATTCTCTCAATCTTTTAAGCTTTAAATTTCAAAGTGATTATTAAAGTTTCCCTCTCTCCCTGCCATCCTATCAAGGTATTGCTAACTTAAAGTCTGACAGCAAAATATTTATCAAAAGTATATCCCCTTTTCCAATTCTACTCTAATCCATCCCAAAGTTTAGATTATCAAGTACTTGCTCTTAATTTCTTGCAAATATCTAACAGGTCTCCTTACCTTTAATCTCTTAACCCCCATTTCATTCTATCTACTACTTCCAAAATTAACATTCCTACAGCACAACTGTGATCCTGCCACTTCAATGCTCAAAAATCTTCAGGGGCTTCACCCTGACTTTTGAAAATATCTAAAATCCTTTGACCTAATCATCAAAGGGTTTCATGATCCCACCTCAATATAACTTTCAAAATGACATCATATAATCTCTTTCACATACTCTTATATTCAAACCACTGGGCTACATGTTATTAAGTGAAATATACATGAGCTTTCTTGTTTTGTGCCTTTGCTCACATTGTTTCCTCCACTAATCCTTCCTCCTAGCACACTCTGTAATAGCTACTGAGTCAAACAATAGGATACAAAAGTGAATAACAGATTTTATATAGATTCTAAGCTTCTCTTGGAGAAAGAAAAGGCATGAGCTTTGGAGTTACATAGGACTAGAATCTGAATTTAGGTTTTGCAATTACTAGCCATGTGATCTTTTGCCGAGTGACGTCTCTACTCTCCCACACCATCATGCTGTATCGCCAGATGATTTCAGGCAAGGAGCATCAATGTTAATGAGCTGTTAGACAGCTTAAGACACTCATAGAATCAGATAGGTATATTTCTATCTTAGATAAACAAACAATTTGGCTTCCTCTTCAAATCTATATGCTTCATGATGGATGAGCACTGCTCAATTGTACTAGTTTCTACTTCAAGATAATTTTTACTTTGGTAGGAAAGAGACAAATTTAGATTTTGCCACATTGTAAAAACTGAGCTAATACCATGTTCCTAATCTATTCCAGTAACATTTTAACATCCTTTATAGTTTGGCTCATGGACTCATAACAGCCTTTAATTCAAGCCTGTATATGGAAAATGACCTCCAAAAACTGGGTTATTTATACAGTGTTTAGGGCTTCTCTGGTGGCTCAGCTGATAAAGAATCTGCCTGCAGTAAGGGAGACCTGGGTTTGATCCCTGGGTTGAGCAGATCCCTTGGAAAAGGGAACAACTACCCACTCCAGTATTCTGGCCTGGAGAATTCCATGGACTATATAGCTCATGGGGTCACAAAGAGTCAGCCACAATTGACCAACTTTCACTTTCACTTTTCATATGGTGTTTAAAGAAATCTGAGAGCTTCAGTCTTAATTCCAGAAGCAGTCAGTGCTAAGACAAAGTGGAAGAGAAGAGTTGGGAAATCCTTGCTTAGAAGCCAAATTAAAGCTGAAGTCACAGTTTTTGGAAATTTGAAGCTGGAAGTCACAGTTTTGGGAAATTTGTTTACATATAACTGTACCTCTGAAGGAAAGTTGGGAACAGAAGAAAAAGGGCTTGACATAAAGCAGACTTATGACTCATCAACTTATTCAGTAGAAGCTAGAAAAAGCAGAAACTATCTTAGAAACCAAAAACGAAGTATCATTTTGACCTTTATTTATATCTAAATTAGAAGTTATTTTATTTAGACATGTACCTGAATTTGGACTACATAATGAACATTTATTTGTGGGAATCTGGCTGTCTAGACTCCATCTCTTCCTTCTTTTGATAATAGCACCTCATTTAATCCCAGAGAATTCCCTCTTCCCTATTGTATGCATTCTTACTGGGACTATAAATCAGCATACCCTGGCTTCCTCCTAAACAGGAATGGGCAATAATCCAAGCAAGGCCAGTGAGACTCTCCAAAATTTAAATCTGAAGTAGAATGGCTTAAGAATGAAAAGATAAAGTTCCAGAACTGGAGCTCTACCAAGACTACGAGAGGACCCTACTGCTTAGACACCCGTTGCTGTCTCAGCCTGATTCTAGCCCCTTCTGGAAGACACTCAAAGACATATCATTCAAATTCTTTTCTGCTTCCTTAGCTGGAGTTGGTTTCTATGGCTGGCAACATAGGAACTCCTGAGGTGGAGGTGAAGCCATTCTGTCCTAACTTTGTGCCTGGTCTTCCTCACTGAAAGATACAAATACTTTAAATGAAGTTATCCTATACCAGAAGATTTTTTTATGGCTCTGTTACAGAAGTATCTAGAATAATTTTATCAAACATATAGAACTTAAACAAGCAGGTTTTTGTTTTTGTTTTGTTTTTTGCTTACCTACTCTTTCCCATTTTTACCAGAATTCACTTTGTTCCCTGTGTTCCCTGCCATATTTCCCCATTTCTCAATTTTCTTAAGGTTAGCTACACTGGTTTGTTTGTGCATTTGCTTTCCCAAACAATTACATAATTTAAGTGGTTCATATTCCACTTTTGCTGATTATTTTCTTAGTATTTTCAACACCATTGCCCTTTATTCCAGTACCTCTTCCTAAAAATGTAGTATTATGTTAGGAGTAATCTATCAAAAAATTAACTGTTAAAGGTATGATACTAGCCCTTGTTCTACCAGGTCTATTCTATGAAATAATTGCCACAAGAAGATCTAAATTTGTTATTAGACTATACAATAAATAGAAGTTTAGAAATCTGAAGATAATGTAGTGATCATGTACTCAAATCCTATTATTTTAGGGATAAAAGATCTTCACTTCTTTACTTTTGTTTTTATATTTCTTCTTTCATTAAAAGGTGATTCAAGGAAGAAAATAACAAATATGTTTGGCAATCCTTCTTAAAGAAGAAGAAAATAGAAATAATTTGACATCCTTACATCAGTGACATAGTAATCCCTCAGTAACATCTTACGGTTATCTTCAGTTCATCCTTTCTTTACATCTTCTACTTAATAAGACCACTATAAAGATCAAGTGAAAGCAATTCTTAAGCTTTAAAATACTACATGAATCAGGATGTTAATATTGCTATTATTTGTCCCTTCCCTTCTTTTCTACCAACCTAGCCATCAAAGCCATCATCACAAACCAATGAAATTCCCTGCCTCCATTTTGTCCCCATTCTAATCATCCCATAGACAACTTTGTATACTAATATTTCAGTTCATCCAAATTCTTAAGAGAAATGACACCAATATTACAACTAATCTTTCATAGAGCAGAAAAACAGGAAATACTCCAAATGTTTTTTGAGACCAGGATAACATTAATACGAAAACCGCACAAAGACATTTTAATTTTGCAAAATGAAGAAAGTAAAATTAAAGGCAAATTCTAGTCATGAACATGAATGCAAGACTCTTGAACTCAGGAAATATCAGGACATCAAATCCTATAGTATAAAAGGGATGATTAAGTGAGGTCTATTCTAGTAATGCAATGTAATTTACCACAGTAATAGTATGATAGAGAAAAATTATATAATCATCTCAATAGATGCAGGAACAGCACTCTATAAAATTCAATACCAATTCATGAATTTAAAAAATTCACTTTGGCAAACTAGCAATAAAATGATATTGTCTTAGATTAAAAAATGTTTCTATTAAAAAAAAAACAAACAACTTAAAGCATTTAGAAGTTAGGAGAGTGGTAATCCTCGGGATTAGTCAGTGGAAATGAGTAAGGGAAGAGCTTCAGCGGGGCTGATTTCTTGACCTGAGTGCTTATGACACAAATGTGTTGAGTTTATGAGAAAAAAAAATAAAATCCTACAGCAATCATTATACTTATTTGTAAGTGAAGTAATAAAAGCTTTCTTCTTGAGACTAGAAACTAAATAAGGATGCTGCTAACACCATTGCTTTTCAACAATTTAAAGCAAGTCCTAGCCAGTGCAATAGACAAGAAAGAGAAATAAAAGACGTAAGTAATGAAAAGGAAGAAATAAAACTGCTGTTATGATGCAGAATATCCAAAGGAATACAGATAAACTGATAATACAGATAAGAATATTTAATCTGAGGTCAAATTTTTTAAAAAATCAATTGTTTCTAGACACAGCAGCAAAAAAAAAGATAGAAAATGTTTTAAATGATGACATTTATAATAAAATTTAAAATATAAAATACTTAGGAATAAAACTTATAAGAGATGTTCAAGATCTCTACAGAGAACACTATTTGAAATATTTATGTACATATCTATTACATCATCACATGTACATCTTAAAAATCAAGCTTTACAACCTAAATATATACCATTTTTATTTGTCAGTTACACCTCAAGCAAGCTGGAAAAAATTAAAGAAGACTTAAACATTTACAGAGACATACCATGCTCATGGAGTAAATATTGAAAATATGTCATCTTTCTAGTATTTTTCTATAGATTCAACATAATTCCAAAAAAATTCCAGAAGAGTTTTTGGGGAAATAAAAAAGATGATTATGAAATCAATATAGGAAAAAAAATCAAGAGAATCTTGAAGAGATGGGGAGAGGTATGTGATCAAACATGAAGATAACTGCAGTAAATAAGATAATGTTGTATTGGCAGAGGGATAAATACATGAATCAATGGAATGGAAGAGAGTTCAAAACAGGCCTACATATATGTTTTAAAAGTTACATTGCAGAACAGTATAAGTGGTACTAGTTCAATTGAATGTCAATATGAAGAAATGAAAACTGACATAAACCTCATATCATTTCTAAAAATCAATTCCTAATAAATAATAGCTCTAACTATAAAAGAATAACAAAACTTCTAAAAGTTAACTTAAGAGGGATAACTCATCACCTTGATGTACACAAAATGTCTTAAATTGGACACAAAAAGTGTTAAACACAAAGGGGAAGATTGATAAACTACTAATACTTAAAATTAACAACTCCTATTCATCAAAGGCAGCACTAATAAAGTGAAAAAACAAGTCACAGATAAGAAAAGATATAATTGCACGAATGGCTAAAATTAAAAATGCTAATACCAAACAATGGTTAAGATAGCATTCATATCTTTCTAGTTGGAGTGTAAATTTTGAACAGCCACTCTGGAAAAAATGAAACAAATGCATACACTATTACCCAGCTATACCATTACAATGTTTATATTAAACAAAAATATGTATGCATCCACTACCAACTGGAAGGATGTATAAGGGGTGTCTCTGAGTACTGCTGCTGCTGCTGCTAAGTCGCTTCAGTTGTGTCCGACTCTGTGCGACCCCATAGACGGAAGATTACCAGGCTCCCCCGTCCCTGGGATTCTCCAGGCAAGAATACCGGAGTGGGTTGCCATCTCCTTCTCCAATGCATGAAAGTGAAAAGTGAAAGTGAAGTTGCTCAGTCTCTGAGTACTAGGAATGTTCTATTTCTTATTCTGAATGATAGTTGCATTGGTTTTTCTTTGTAAATTCAAAAAGCTGTATACTTATGATGACCCCCATTTTCCATATGTATGATATACTTCAATTTTTTATATTAAGGGAAAAAATAAAATAAGTAAAAATAAAACCAAGGAGGAAAAAAGCATACAGAGAAGAAAGAAAAACACAAGGTGAAATAAAAATTAAAAACGTTTACCTAGCAACAGGCTATTTTTATTGGCATAAATTATCCAGTGATAAAAATAAGGGGTTGATATTTAGGCAAAGATAAAAATTTTATGTTTTGGCTAATCTATACATCCTTAGTAAAGGCAAACATGAAATTTCATTAGGCTTTCTGAAATAGTGAAAACAATTTTAAAAGATTCACATTGCTTTTGTGTATCCCTTGGCATTCACAAATCCAAGATTGAGAATCAATGTCCTAATCTGACATGAAATCAGAAAATATTCAGTAAATTTTGCCTTTCTCCATAAACTATTTTTAAGGTTCATATGGAAAATTACCTCTCTAGGGAATATAATTAACAATCCTAAGTAAACACTTTAAAATAAAACCTTGAGGATCTTTTCCTCTATTCTTCCCAATGGTGGAAATATTATAATCTGAAGTTTTTTTCATATAACTCCCCAAAATATCTTCCTTATTAGTATGCCTTATTAGTATTAAAATCTTAGCTTAATCACATAAAAACTATGTGACCTTGGGAAAGTTTCTTAATGTATGTGTCAGTTTCCAATTTGGAAAATGGAGGTGATATTTCTAGTACCTACCTCACAGAGTAGTTGTGAGGACTAAATGCAGTAACACTTGTAAATCACTTAGCACTGTGTCTAAATGTTAGGTAAATTATCATAATTATTTCCCCTCCTATTTGTTTTTAAGAATAAAGTATTATAATGGTGATCAGAACCATTGTGGGCATGAGGGAAATTATTGATATAAGAATTTCACTTTTGGGTGATTGGGTTGGGAGGTAACTTGCACTGGAGGACATTCAGATATCAGCATATGGAAACCTTTCCTTTAGAGTTATTCAGTTATTTCACAGAAGAATATACTGATCTCCTATCAGGAAAGTAATTGCCTAGATAATGACATTCAAAGGAATTATAAAGTAGGTTCAACTGTTCTGATACAAACTTTCTATCTATACTCTTGTTTTCTGTCTCAGCTAAATCTACTATCTCTAATGTCTCTGCCTTCAGCTAAATCTAATATCTCAAGTCCCTCAAATATTTAAGCATAGCCATTACTTTGAGTCTTCCTGAGTCTTCTCCTCTCCAGCTATACATGCTGCTGCTGCTGCTGCTGCTGCTAAGTTGCTTCAGTCGTGTCCGACTCTGTGTGACCCCATAGACGGCAGCCCATCAGGATCCCCCGTCCCTGGGATTCTGCAGGTAAGAACACTGGAGTGGGTTGCCATTTCCTTCTCCAATGCAGGAAACAGAAAAGTGAAAGTGAAGTCGCTCAGTCGTGTCCGACTCTTAGCAACCCCATGGACTGCAGCCTACCAGGCTCCTCCATCCATAGGATTTTCCAGGCAAGAGTACTGGAGTGGGGTGCCATTGCCTTCTCCCCAGCGGAAGCAACAGTTAGAACTGGTCATGGAACAACAGACTGGTTCCAAATAGGAAAAGGAGTATGTCAAGGCTGTATATTGTCACCCTGCTTATTTAACTTCTATGCAGAGTACATCATGAGAAACGCTGGACTGGAAGAAACACAAGTTGGAATCAAGATTGCTGGGAGAAATATCAATAACCTCAGATATGCAGATGATACCACCCTTATGGCAGAAAGTGAAGAGGAACTAAAAAGCCTCTTGATGAAAGTGAAAGTGGAGAGTGAAAAGGTTGGCTTAAAGCTCAACATTCAGAAAATGAAGATCATGGCATCCTGTCCCATCACTACATGGGAAATAGATGGGGAAACAGTGGAAACAGTGTCAGACTTTATTTTTCTGGGCTCCAAAATCACTGCAGATGGTGACTGCAGCCATGAAATTAAAAGACACTTACTCCTTGGAAGGAAAGTTATGACCAACCTAGATAGCATATTCAAAAGCAGAGACATTACTTTGCCAACAAAGGTTCGCCTAGTCAAGGCTATGGTCTTTCCTGTGGTCATGTATGGATGTGAGAGCTGGACTGTGAAGAAGGCTGAGTGCCGAAGAATTGATGCTTTTGAACTGTGGTGTTGGAGAAGACTCTTGAGAGTCCCTTGGACTGCAAGGAGATCCAATCAGTCCATTCTGAAGGAGATCAGCCCTGGGATTTCTTTGGAAGGAATGATGCTAAAGCTGAAACTCCAGTATTTTGGCCACCTCATGCCAAGAGTTGACTCACTGGAGAAGACTCTGATGCTGGGAGGGATTGGGGGCAGGAGGAGAAGGGGACGACAGAGGATGAGATGGCTGGATGGCATCACTGACTCGATGGATGTGAGTCTGAGTGACCTCTGGGAGTTAGTGATGGACAGGGAGGCCTCGCGTGCTGCGATTCATGGGGTCGCAAAGAGTCGGACACAACTGAGCGACTGATCTGATCTGAGGGGAATGAGATCCCACATACCAAGGGGCAACTAGAGAAGCTTGAGTGCTGTGACTACTGAGCCTGTGTGCTCTAGAGACTGTGCTCTGAAACTAGAGACAGCCCACATGCTGCCCCAAAGACCCAGTACAGCCAAAACAAACAAAAAACAACAACAAAAAGAAATAAAAACACACCATGTCAAGTACCTGCTAAGATTAGGCACTGTATCAAGGGCTTTATGTGTATTTTAACTCTCACAGCAACCTTGTGATATGACTTTTTCTCCCATTTTACTGACACTCTGAGGAATAAGCAATTTGTCCAATTATAAAACTTGTATGTTGGGACATCACTGGCAGTTAGGTGGTTAAGACACTATGCTTTCACTGCAGGAGTTGCAGGTTCGATCCATAGTGAGGGATCTTAGATCCTGGGTGCTATGTGCTGCAATCTCTAAGTTTAGAGGGAGCACTTGAAATCAGGTTTGACTAGAGCAGCATGTATCCTGCCTTCCTTGCATATCAGATACTCTCTGAGAACTTCAATAGCAGTGCATTTATGCTAATGCTATTTGAATTAAGCCTTTAAAAAAAAAGATTGATAATGTCAGAGATTTCCCTTGATGTCAGCTATGTATTTTTTTTAGTTTTAGAAAAGCTAATATTTCATTATATGAAACTGAGAGTTTTTGTAAATACATTGAGTGAGAGAATAAGTATTCAAAAGATTTTGACAGCATTCAATGAAAAATTAAACTTCAAGGATAAAATTTAGTAGGAACAAATGTGAGGTATTGTGTACAGGCCACAAAGAAACAGTTGCACAAATGAAGAATTGGTGAGATATGGCTTGGCAACATTTCTTATGGGAAGCTTATGGGATTTTATCATGGTCAGCTCAATGTGAGTAGTGATGTAATTGAGTCTGCTTTTTTACTTCAAAATAGGTAGAATTAGGGAGGTGAAATATCTCAGTTTATTTTATTCTAAATTGTGTTCAGGTGGCACCAGTGGTAAAGAATCTGCCTGCCAATGCAGGCGACACAAAAGCCACAAGTTCAGTCCCTGTATTGGGAAGATCCGCAGGAGAAGGAAATGGAAACCCACTTCAATATTCTTGCCTGGAAAATCCCACGGACAGAGGAGACCGGCAGGCTGCAGTCCATGAGGTCACAAAGATTTGGACATGTCTGAGCATGCACACACACTCACTCTGTTCAGACTGCATTTGAAATAGCCAGTAGGGTTTAGGCAGAGTTTAAAGAGTTATGTGAACATAAAAAGGTGAGTTTAGGCTGGGAGAGTCACAAAGTTGAGTAGTGGGTCCTATTTGTGTTCCTGGAGCAAAACTGTGTTCTCTCCAACAGAAGCAGAACTGACAAGATGTATGTATGTATATAGGAAGAGAAATTTATTTTAAGCAATTTATGATTGTGGAGGCTTGGTTAGACCAAAATTGCAGGATAGACCAGCATGCTGGAGACTTAGGGAAGAGTTGCAGTTGGCCTACTGGCAAAGTTCCCTCTTCTTCCTGAGAGGTTAGTCTTTTCTATAAAACCTTCAATTGGTTGGATGAGGACCTCCCTCATTACAGAGAGTATTCTGCTTTCCTCAAAGTCTATATTAAATACTAATGTCATCTAAAAAAATCTTCGCAGAAACATCTAGAACAATCTCTGAGGACACATCTGTGTACCATGACATGGTCAGGTTAATCATCACAACATTCTTGAATGAATTAATAAAAAAGAGACCATTCTTGAATGAATGAATTCATTAAAAATGAGTGAACAATATGTAGACATTTGACGATGTATATGTATCAGATCAGGTCAGATCAGATCACTCACTCAGTCGTGTCCGACTCTGTGTGACCCCATGAATCGCTGCACGCGAGGCCTCCCTGTCCATCACTAACACCCAGAGGTCACTCAGACTCACATCCATCGAGTCAGTGGTGCCATCCAGCCATCTCATCCTCTGTCGTCCCCTTCTCCTCCTGCCCCCAATCCCTCCCAGCATCAGAGTCTTCTCCAGTGAGTCAACTCTTGGCATGAGGTGGCCAAAGTACTGGAGTTTCAGCTTTAGCATCATTCCTTCCAAAGAAATCCCAGGGCTGATCTCCTTCAGAATGGACTGATTGGATCTCCTTGCACTCCAAGGGACTCTCAAGAGTCTTCTCCAACACCACAGTTCAAAAGCATCAATTTTTCAGCGCTCAGCCTTCTTCATAGTCCAGCTCTCACATCCATACATGACCACAGGAAAGACCATAGCCTTGACTAGGCGAACCTTTGTTGGCAAAGTAATGTCTCTGCTTTTGAATATGCTATCTAGGTTGGTTATAACTTTCCTTCCAAGGAGTAAGTGTCTTTTAATTTCATGGCTGCAGTCACCATCTGCAGTGATTTTGGAGCCCAGAAAAATAAAGTCTGACACTGTTTCCACTGTTTCCCCATCTATTTCCCATGTAGTGATGGGACTGGTTGCCATGATCTTCATTTTCTGAATGTTGAGCTTTAAGCCAACCTTTTCACTCTCCACTTTCACTTTCATCAAGAGGCTTTTTAGCCCCTCTTCACTTTCTGCCATAAGGGTGGTGTCATCTGCATATCTGAGGTTATTGATATTTGTCCCAGCAATCTTGATTCCGACTTGTGTTTCTTCCAGTCCAGCGTTTCTCATGATGTACTCTGCATATAAGTTAAATAAGCAGGGTGACAATATACAGCCTTGACATACTCCTTTTCCTATTTGGAACCAGTCTGTTGTTCCATGTCCAGCTCTGTAGCTTCCTGACCTGCATACAAATTTCTCAAGAGGCAGATCAGGTGGTCTGGTATTCCCATCTCTTTCAGAACTTTCCACAGTTTATTGTGATCTACACAGTCAAAGGCTTTGGCATAGTCAATAAAGCAGAAATAGATGTTTTTTCTGGAACTCTCTTGCTTTTTCCATGATCCAGAGGATGTTGGCAATTTGATCTCTGGTTCCTCTGCCTTTTCTAAAACAAGCTTGAACATCAGGAAGTTCACGGTTCACATATTGCTGAAGCCTGGCTTGGAGAATTTTGAGCATTACTTTACTAGCGTGTGAGATGAGTGCAATTGTGCGGTAGTTTGAGCATTCTTTGGCATTGCCTTTCTTTGGGATTGGATGAAAACTGACCTTTTCCAATCTTGTGGCCACTGCTGAGTTTTCCAAATTTTCTGGCATATTGAGTGCAGCACTTTCACAGCATCATCTTTCAGGATTTGGAATAGCTCCACTGGAATTCCATCATCTCCACTAGCTTTGTTCATAGTGATGCTTTCTAAGGCCCAGTTGACTTCACATTCCAGGATGTCTGGCTCTAGGTCAGTGATCACACCATCATGATTATCTGGGTCGTGAAGCTCATTTTTGTACAGTTCTTCTGTGTATTCTTGCCACCTCTTCTTAATATCTTCTGCTTCTGTTAGGTCCATACCATCTCTGTACTTTATCAAGCCCATCTTTGCATGAAATGTTCCCTTGGTATCTCTAATTTTCTTGAAGAGAACTCTAGTCTTTCCCATTCTGTTGTTTTTCTCTATTTCTTTGCATTGATCGCTGAAGAAGGCTTTCTTATCTCTTCTTGCTATTCTTTGGAACTCTGCATTCAGATGTTTATATCTTTCCTTTTCTCCTTTGCTTTTCGCTTCTCTTCTTTTCACAGCTATTTGTAAGGCCTCCCCAGACAGCCATTTTGCTTTTTTGCATTTCTTTTCCACAGGGATGGTCTTGATCCCTGTCTCCTATACAATGCCACAAACCTCATTCCATAGTTCATCAGGCACTCTATCTATCAGAAATAGGCCCTTAAATCTATTTCTCACTTCCACTGTATAATCATAAGGGATTTGATTTAGGTCATACCTGAATGGTTTAGTGGTTTTCCCTACTTTCTTCAATTTCAGTCTGAATTTGGCAATAAGGAGTTCATGGTCTGAGCCACAGTCAGCTCCTGGTCTTGTTTTTGCTGATTGTATAGAGCTTCTCCATCTTTGGCTCCAAAGAATATAATCGATCTGATTTCGGTGTTGACCATCTGGTGATGTCCATGTATAGAGTCTTTTCTTGTGTTGTTGGAAGAGGGTATTTGCTATGACCAGTGCATTTTCTTGGCAAAACTCTGTTAGTCTTTGCCCTGCTCCATTCCGTATTCCAAGGCCAAATTTGCCTGTTGCTCCAGGTGTTTCTTGACTTCCTACTTTTGCATTCCAGTCCCCTATAATGAAAAGGACATCTTTTTTGGGTGTTAGTTCTAAGAGGTCTTGTATGTCTTCATAGAACTGTTCAACTTCAGCTTCTTCAGTGTTACTGGTTGGGGCATAGACTTGGATTACTGTGATATTGAATGGTTTGCCTTGTAAACAAACAGAGATCATTCTGTCGTTTTTGAGATTGCATCCATGTACTGCATTTTGGACTCTTTTGTTGACCATGATGGCCACTCCATTTCTTCTAAGGGATTCCTGCCCGCAGTAGTAGATATAATGGTCCTCTGAGTTAAATTCACCCATTCCAGTCCATTTTAGTTCACTGATTCCTAGAATGTCGACATTCACTCTTGCCATCTCTTGTTTGACCACTTCCAATTTGCCTTGATTCATGGACCTGACATTCCAGGTTCCTATGCAATATTGCTCTTTACAGCATCGGACTTTGCTTCTATCACCAGACACATCCACAGCTGGGTATTCTTTTTGCTTTGGTTCCATCCCTTCATTCTTTCTGGAGTTATTTCTCCACTGATCTTCAGTAGCATATTGGGCCCCTACTGACCTGGGAATTCCTCTTTCAGTATCCTATCATTTTACCTTTTCATACTGCTCATGGGGTTCTCAAGGTAAGAATACTGAAGTGGTTTACTCATTCCCCTACTGTGAATCAAATCCACATTCCCTGCCTTGGAGGGCAGATTCTTAACCACTGGACTACCAGGAAAGTCCTGACATGTGTCTTTGAAGTACACAGTATGTACTCATAAATAGTTAGATCCATTCCTGCTTCACGTTCCCTTGGAAAGTAGGTCTATAACCTAAATCTCTTAGCCACTCATGGCACTGAAGGAGAAAGAGAGAGGATGGAAGGGAGGAATGTAGTGAGGGAGGGAGGGAGGGTGCAGGTGCAGATAGATGAATCACTTGAAGTTGCCACAAAAAGTTGGAATAATGACAATGAATACTTTGGAATCTGAACATACATCCAGGGAAATAAGAGACTACTGTTAAAGGCTGCAAATTCTTTAGAAATACTGAATAGTTTAGAAAAAGACTTTCATTCAGTCTCTTGCCAAATGGTAACTTACAGCAGGAGAGGAATAAATGCAGTGATGTTTGGTATTTGGTTAAACATTTGTAAACATTTAAGCTGCATTTCAAAATGTTAGATTTGGCAAAATCTAAAATAAATTTTGACAGGTCCTTGACTTTTTACTTGCATGTATTAAAGGGAAAGCCAGCTTGTAGATTTGAATCATTTAGATTTTGACTCATTAAAATGTATAGTGTTTTATCAAGCCACAAAAATGCCCCAAATTATTTAGTTTAACTCAGAAAAAAAAAATCTTACATAAATCACAACCCTCAAACACTAAGTTGCTGAGCACTGGAAGAAGAGATTAACTCAGAAAGCCCTCATGAAAGAAATTTTGAAGAAGTAATCAAAGGAGTGAAACAGCACTGAATACACAGAAAATGTAAAACCAAGTATGCAGACAGAAGTGGTATTACATAATAGCTGACAAGGACAAATCTCAGTTATTAGATTTTGGACTTAAAGATATTTTTCTAAAATGTCTGTGAGAAAAATAGGATCTTCAGAGCACCCATAATTAATGTCAGTATGTATTAATGTCAGTATGTAATGTCAATATGCACAGTAAACAAATGCTTACTGTGTGTCTCTATATGCAAGTCTCTCTATCAAATGCTAGGACCACAAGGAGATATCACCCCACACCTGTCAGAACGGCTATTAGCAAAAAGACAACAAATGACAGTTGCTGGCAAGGATGTGGAAACAAGGGAACCCTCTTGCACTGTTGGTGGGAATGTAAACTGCTGTAGCCACTATGGAAAAGACTATGGAGGTTACTAAAAAAATTAGAAATAGAACTACCATACAATTTGTCAATCCCACTTCTAAGTATTTTTCTAAAAACAAAAGCACTAGTTTGTAAAGATACATGTACCCTTATATTCACTGCAGCATTATTTAAAACAGCCAAGATATGTAAGCGACCTAATTGTCCAGAACTAAATAAATAGATTGAGAAATATGATATATAGTATACAATGGATTATTACTCAGCCATTTAAACAAAAAATTAAATCTTTCCATTTAAAACAATGTGATGGACCTTGGGGGTATTAGGGTAAGTAAAATAAGTCAGACAGAGAAAGACAAATACCGTATTTGTCTTCAAATATGAAGCCTTCATCTATATGTGGAAACTAAAAACCAAAAGAAATAAACATAACAAAACAGAAACAGACTCAAAGATACAGAGAATAAGCTTGTGGTTCCTAGAGAAGAGGGAGATGGGAAGATGAGTGAAACAGAGTGAAGGAGATTAAGAGGTACAAACTTCTAGTTATAAAATAAATAAGTCACAAGGATATAATGTAAAGAATAGGAAATATAGTAAATAATATTATAATAAATTTATATGGTGACAGATGATAACCAGACTTATCATGGTGGTCATTTTGCAATGTATAAAAATACCAAATCATGGTATTATACACCTAAAACTAGTATATTTAGTCAGTTAAATAAAATACTGGGAAACACACTGGACAAGGCAGACATGTCTTCTGAAAGCATACTGTCTATAGAGAAAATAGATTTTTTAAGTGAAAATATACAATAATTACAAACTGCAATCTAAAGATGTAAGAAGCAGTCTCTTTTTTTAATCTGAGGATAACTGCTTTACAATGTTGGTTTCCGCCATACAACACTGCACATCAATCATAATTATACATAAATCCTCTTCCTGTTTATTATATATACACCTCCCTCTCCGCTCCCACCCCACCCCTCCAGATCATCACAGAGAACCAGGCTGGGCTCCCTGTGTTATATATAGTGGCTGCCCATTAATTAAGAAGTACTCTATTGAAAAGCAGAGACATTACTTTGCCAACAAAGGTCCATCTAGTCAAGGCTATAGGTTTTCCAGTGGTCATGTATGGATGTGAGAGTTGGACTGTGAAGAAAGCTGAGTGCTGAAGAATTGATGCTTTTGAACTGTGGTGTTGGACTAGACTCTTGAGAGTCCTTTGGACTGCAAGGAAATCCAACCAGTCCATTCTGAAGGAGATCAGCCCTGGGATTTCTTTGGAGGAAATGATGCTGAAGCTGAAACTCCAGTACTTTGGCCACCTCATGCGAAGAGTGACTCATTGGAAAAGACTGATGCTGGGAGGGACTGGGGGCAGGAGGGGAAGGGGACAACAGAGGATGGGATGGCTGGATGGCATCACTGACTTGATGGACGTGAGTCTGAGTGACCTCCAGGAGTTGGTGATGAACAGGGAGGCCTGGCGTGCTGCAATTCATGGGGTCGCAAAGAGTTGGACACGACTGAGTGACTGAACTGAACTGAACTCTTATTATACATAGCTTTTTTAATTGCAAGTTTAGGGCTATTAATAAAAAAAAATAATAATAGATTTTCAAATTCATAGAGAACTTGAAGCTCATCACATCCAGTTTTTAAATGCTTTGATCAAGGAAAAGGGCAAAGGCAAAAGCCAAATCTGAACACAGGTTTCCTAATTGTATCCGACATCCATTCTTCATTCAACTTTCACTGAGCATCAGCTATGATTAGGCTGTATGCTAAGTGCTGCAGAGGAGGCAAAAATTAAAGCCATCACTCCCTAACTCTCAAACTGCTGACAGACGGAAGGAAGATAAGCTTGCAAACAAATAACTGCCAAAAGATAAATTATATAAAAGAAGTTTGCACAAAATTCTGTGGCACCAAGAAGGGAAACCCTAACTCTGCTTAGGAAGATAATGGATGGCTTCACTTGTAGCCAAATGATATGCAAGGAGTAAGATATGTCCAGAAAGACAAACAAAAAGAGCAACATTTCAGAAAGAGTAAAGTAAATGTGCAAAGAAATGCCAATGTGAAAGAACACTGTTCAGGAAAGTCTAAGTATAAAAGTCTAAGTATTCCTCTACTTCTGAGCTTTCTTTTTCTTATTACTTTTGTCAAAGTAATACATACATATAGTCAAGTAGTACAAAAAGACTTAAAAACACAGCTGTCCTTTATCAAACTCTCTCATGGTCACCCCACCATCAAGGCTCTCTCATTCACAGATGTGATCACATTATGCTCATTCAGCTTACGCTTCTGGCATTAATTCCATGCTTTCTAAATCATGTGTATATACTGATATTTTGGTATCCTACATGGTATGAGAATTTTCACTTTATATCCACTTCATCTCCTCCACCCCATATACTTGAAACATAATTTTTGGCTATTACCATAATTGTTTTTATAATGACTAAGTAAATATTGCTTACTGATTAAAGCCCTATACTACAATTATATTTCCTTGCTGTAATAGCTTTTCTTTTTTTTTTTTTAAATTGATTTGCATGCACTTTATTGTTCTTTTTCAATATCCAGGTAAATCTTCCCCCACACTCCAAGAACTCTAAAAACATTATAAATATAATTTTTCTTAAAGTCAAACCTATAAAAACAATTTGTTTTTTCCTGTGGTTATGCCCACTAGAAATCATGTGCCCCTGCTTTAATCTGCACTGAACTTCAGGTCTAACCTGGGAATTTCTTTTGCCTCTCTTCTCTATTAGAGCTAGTTTCTAGATCCTGGGCTTCCCTGAGCTGGTAAAGAATCCACCTGCAGTGTGGGAGACCTGGATTCAATTCCTGGGTTGGGAAGATCCCCTGGAGAAGGGAACAGCTACCTACTACAGTATTCTGCCCTGGGGAATTCCATGGAATGTATAGTACATGGATTCACAAAGAGTCAGACAACTCCCTATTTCCTAGTTTACTTTCTCACTTTGGTAGAGGCCACCTTCAGGAGCAGCCAAGAGGAGCTACTCCCACCCGAGGCCAGGGGCGGCAGCCGGGAGGAGCTGCCCCAAGTCCAAGGAGCGGTGGCTGCGTGGGCACTGGAGGGCCTAGGGAAGCTATTCCACGTTCAAGGTTGGGAGGGGCGGTATGAGGAGATACCCCTCGTCCAAGGTAAGGAGCAGTGGCTGCACTTTGCTGGAGCAGCCGTGAAGAGATACCCCACGCCCAAAATAAGAGAAATCCAAGTAAGATGGTAGGTATTGCAAGAGGGCATCAGAGGGGAGACACACTGAAACCATACTCACAGAAAACTAGTCAATCTAATCACACTAGGACCACAGCCTTATCTAACTCAATGAAACTAAGCCATGCCTGTGGGGCCACCCAAGACAGGTGGGCCATGGAGGAGAGGTCTGACAGAATGTGGTCCACTGGAGAAGGGAATGGCAAACCACTTCAGTATTCTTGCCTTAAGAACCGCATCAACAGTATGAAAAGGCAAAATGATAGGATACTAAAAGAGGAACTCCCCAGGTCAGTAGGTGCCCAATATGCTACTGGAGATCAGTGGAGAAATAACTCCAGAAAGAATGAAAGGATGGAGCCAAAGCAAAAACAGTACCCAGTTGTGGATGTGACTGGTGATAGAAGCAAGGTCCCATGCTGTAAAGAGCAATACTGCATAGGAACCTGGAATGTCAGGTCCATGAATCAAGGCAAATAGGAAGTGGTCAAACAGGAGATGGCAAGAGTGAATGTTGACATTCTAGGAATCAGTGAACTGAAATGGACTGGAATGGGTGAATTTAACCCAGATGACCATTATATTGACTACTGCAGGCAGGAATCCCTTAGAAGAAATGGAATAGCCATCGTGGTCAACAAAAGAGTCCGAAATGCAGTACTTGGATGCAATCTCAAAAACGACAGAATGAACTCTATTCATTTCCAAGGCAAACCATTCAATATCACAGTAATCCAAGTCTATGCTCCAAACAGTAACGCTGAAGAAGCTGAAGTTGAACGGTTCTATGAAGACCTACAAGACCTTTTAGAACTAACACCCAAAAAAGATGTCCTTTTCATTATAAGGGACTGGAATGCAAAAGTAGGAAGTCAAGAAACACCTGGAGTAACAGGCAAATTTGGCTTTGGATACAGAATGAAACAGGGCAAAGTTTAATAGAGTTTTGCCAAGAAAAGACACTGCTCATAGCAAACACCCTCTTCCAACAACACAAGAGAAGACTACATATGGACATCACCAGACGGTCAACAACAAAATCAGATCGATTATATTCTTTGCAGCCAAAGATGGAGAAGCTCTACACAGTAAACAAAAACAAGACCAGGAGCTGATTGTAGCTCAGACCATGAACTCCTTATTGCCAAATTCAGACTTAAATTGAAGAAAGTAGGGAAAACCACTAGACCATTCAGGTATGACCTAAATCAAATCCCTTATGATTATACAGTGGAAGTGAGAAATAGATTTAAGGGCCTAGATCTGATAGATAGAGTGCCTGATGAACTATGGATGGAGGTTCGTGACATTGTACAGGAGACAGGGATCGAGACCATCCCCATGGAAAAGAAATGCAAAAAAGCAAAAGGCTGTCTGAGGAGGCCTTACAAATAGCTGTGAAAAGAAGAGAAGCAAAAAGCAAAGGAGAAAAGGAAAGATACAAACATCTGAATGCAGAGTTCCAAAGAATAGCAAGAAGAGATAAGAAAGCCTTCTTCAGCCATTAATGCAAAGAAACAGAGGAAAACAACAGAATGGGAAAGACTAGAGTTCTCGTCAAGAAAATTAGAGATACCAAGGGAACATTTCATGCGAATATGGGCTCAATAAAGGACAGAAACGGTATGGACCTAAAAGAAGCAGAAGATATTAAGAAGAGGTAGCAAGAATACACAGAAGAACTGTACAAAAAAGATCTTCATGACCAAGATAATCACATTGGTGTAATCACTCACCTAGAGCCAGACATCCTGGAATGTGAAGTCAACTGGGCCTTAGAAAACATCACTACGAACAAAGCTAGTGGAGGTGATGGAATTCCAATTGAGCTATTTCAAATCCTGAAAGATGATGCTGTGAAAGTGCTGCACTCAATATGCCAGCAAATCTGGAAAATCCAGCAGTGGCCACAGGACTGGAAAAGGTCAGTTTTCATTCCAATCCCAAAGAAAGGCAATGCCTAGAATGCTCAAACTACAGCACAATTGCACTCATCTCATACGCTAGTAAAGTAATGCTCAAAATTCTCCAAGAGAGGCTTCAGCAATACATGAACCGTGAACTTCCAGATGTTCAAGCTGGTTTTAGAAAAGGCAGAGGAACCAGAGATCAAATTGCCAACATTAGCTGGATCATCAAAAAAGCAAGAGAGTTCCAGAAAAAAACATCTATTTCTGTTTTATTGACTATGCCAAAGCCTTTGACTGTGTGGATCACAATAAACTGTGAAAAATTCTGAAAGAGATGGGAAGACCAGACCATCTGATCTGCCTCTTGAGAAATCTGTATGCAGGTCAGGAAGCAACAGTAAGAACCTGACATGGAACAACAGACTGGTTCCAAATAGGAAAAGGGGTATGTCAAGGCTGTATACTGTCACCCTGCTTATTTAACTTCTATGCAGAGTACATCATGAGAAATGCTGGGCTGGAAGAAGCACAAGTTGGAATCAAGATTGCCAGGAGAAACATCAATAACCTCAGATATGCAGATGACACCACCCTTATGGCAGAAAGTGAAGAGGAACTAAAAAGCCTCTTGATGAAAGTGAAAGTGGAGAGTGAAAAGGTTGGCTTAAAGCTGAACATTCAGAAAACGAAGATCATGGCATCTGGTCCCATCGCTTCATGGCAAATAGATGGGGAAACTGTGGAAACAGTGTCAGACTTTATTTTGGGGGGCTCCAAAATCACTGCAGATGGTGACAGCAGCCATGAAATTAAAAGATGCTTACTCCTGGGAAGAAAAGTTATGACTAACCTAGATAGCATATTGAAAAGCAGAGACATTACTTTGCCAACAAAGGTTCATCTAGTCAAGGCTATGGTTTTTCCAGTGGTCACATATGGATGTGAGAGTTGGACTGTGAAGAAAGCTGAGTGCTGAAGAATTGATGCTTTTGAACTCTGGTGTTGGAGAAGACTCCTGAGAGTCCCTTGGACTGCAAGGAGATCCAACCAGTCCATTCTGAAGGAGATTAGCCCTGGGATTTCTTTGGAGGGACTGATGTTGAAGATGAAACTTCAGTACTTTGGCCACCTGATGCGAAGAGTTGACTCATTGGAAAAGACTCTGGTGCTGGGAGGGATTGGGGGCAGGAGGAGAAGGGCATGACAGAGGATGAGATGGCTGGATGGCATCACTGACTTGATGGATGTGAGTCTGAGTGAACTCCGGGAGTTGGTGATTGACAAGGAGGGCTGGTGTGCTGCAATTCATGGGGTCACAAAGAGTTGGACATGACTGAGGGACTGAACTAAAATGAAATGAACTTTCTACTAGCTTCCTGAGAAAGAGTACATGAATGTAAATATTTAAAACAAATATCTCTATCAGTCACTTCTGACATTTTGGCCAAGCATAAAATTCAAGGTTGTAAATTACTCTCCTTCAAAATTATTCAGTCATTGCTCTACTATCTTCTAGCTTCTAATGTTGCTATTGAGAATCTGGTGCATTTGTATGTGACCATATAATCTGACCTTCATATGTGAATTTTTTTTCCCCTCTGGAAGTATATGAGTTAGGATGGTGTTTCCGTTCAGTTCCGTTTAGTTCCGTTCAGTCTCAGTCGTGTCGAACTTTCTGCGACCCCATGAATTGCAGCATGCCAGGCCTCCCTGTCCATCACCAACTCCCGGAGTTCACCCAAACTCATGTCCATCAAGTTGGTGATTCCATCCAGCCATCTCATCCTCTGTTGTCCCCTTCTCCTCCTGCCCCCAATCCATCCCAGCATCAGAGTCTTCTCCAATGAGTCAACTCTTCACATGAGGTGGCCAAAGTATTGGAGTTTCAGCTTTAGCATCATTCCTTCCAAAGAAATCCCAGGGCTGATCTCCTTCAGAATGAACTGGCTGGATCTCCTTGCAGTCCAAGGGACTCTCAAGAGTCTTCTCCAACACCACAGTTCAAAAGCATCAATTCTTCGGCACTCAGCTTTCTTCACAGTTCCACTCTCACATCCATACGTGACCACTGGAAAAACCATAGCCTTGACTAGATGAACCTTTGTTGGCAAAGTAATGTCTCTGCTTTTCAATATGCTATCTAGGTTAGTCATAACTTTTCTTCCAAGGACTAAGCATCTTTTAATTTCATGGCTGCAGTCACCATCTGCAGTGATTTTGGAGCCCCCCAAAATAAAGTCTGACACTGTTTACACTGTTTCCCCATCTATTTGCCATGAAGTGATGGGGCCAGATGCCATGATCTTCGTTTTCTGAATGTTCAGCTTTAAGCCAACTTTTTCACTCTCCTCTTTCACTTCATCAAGAGGCTTTTTAGTTCCTCTTCACTTTCTGCCATAAGGGTGGTGTCATCTCACATCTGAGGTTATTGATGTTTCTCATGGCAATCTTGATTCTTCAAGAAGAATCAAGAAGCTTGTGCTTCTTCCAGCCCAGCGTTTCTCATGATGTACTCTGCATAGAAGTTAAATAAGCAGGGTGACAGTATACACCCATGATGTACTCCTTTCCTATTTGGAACCAGTCTGTTGTTCCATGTCATTCTAACTGTTGCTTCCTGGCCTGCATATAGGTTTCAGTTCAGTTTAGTTCAGTCACTCAGTCATGTCTGACTCTTTGCAACCCCATAAATCGTAGCACGCCAGGCCTCCCTGTCCATCACCAACTCCCAGAGTTCACTCAGACTCAAGTCCATCGAGTCAGTGATGCCATTCAGCCATCTCATCCTCTGTCATCCCCTTCTCCTCCTGCCCCCAATCCTTCCAGCATCAGTCTTTTCCAATGAGTCAACTCTTCGCATCAGGTGGCCAAAGTACTGGAGTTTCAGCTTTAGCATCATTCCTTCCAAAGAAATCCCAGGGTTAGTTGCACATAAAATCCAACATTATATAGTAGCTTAATCAAATGGGGAATCTCCCTACCCCTACAACATCATAGGAAATCCAAAAATGGGTAGTTGCTGGCATCATTGAATCAGCAGTTCAAGCATATCAGAGCTGAGACACCATGGAAAGAAATGACTACCATAGCTCGAGCCATCTTGCTCACATTCCATACAGGAAAATGTAGAGGGGGAAGGAGGAAACAAAGGTATAGCCTATATCAGAAAACAAAAGTTTTATCAGAAATTCTTCAGCACACTTCCACTAAAAATTTGCAGGCTAGCACTTTATCACATTTGGCCAAACCTACCTACAAAGGAGTTTAGAAAAGCAAGTGTTTAATCTTTCTGCCTCTTAAATAAAGAAAAACAAGGGTAAAAAGAGATTACAATGAGTTGAGGGAGCCAAACTAGAGTATGAAATTATATTGTGATGTGTCTTGCTGTGAGTCTTTGTTTAACTCCTTGTGCTGGGCAGTCTGTGAGTCCTTTCAAATTTGAAACACATGTTTTCATCCTGGCACTTTTCCTTTTAATTTATTTGATAATTTCCTCCCTTTGGATTTTTCTGTTCTCTAATTTGGGAGCTCCTAAAAGTCAGGTGTTGGACCTTTGCTATTGACTATCTTTTTCTCCTACTCTCCATCTCATTATCTTTTAATTCTATTTTCTGGGAGATTTCCTCATTTGCAGTTAATCCTTCTACTGAATATTTTATTTTTCAGAGTGCTTTCTTATTCTTTTATTCTTCCTTATTCACACCATTACATTACTTTACAGATGCAAAATATACTCATCTCTTTGAAGATATTGATTATATTTTCTTGAAGGTTTCTTCTTTTTTCCTGACAGTCTCACTTTCTTATTCACTTTTTCTGTTTATTTATTTGTTTTGGTCTCTCTTCCTGCTGGAAGCTTTTCTCAGTTTACTGTTGGCAACTGGTTCTATGTTCATGTCTAAGAATGACATACTGAAAAAAGGGGATTGGAAGCTGTGTGCATGCAGTAAATTTCACTGTAAGACAATATGGAGACCAATTGTTTTTGTTTATTTGTTTCTTTTCATCAGGAATACCCATAAGTCAGTATCTGCAGAGATTTGCTCTGGAGTGTGTAATTTCTTCAGGGAAGGATCTTCCAATATCTTGTCTGAAGAGGTGTGAGGGTAGAAAGGTGGTTGTAAGCTTTTTGTTAACATTATAGAGCTAAGCATGGGAAGGGGGCTTCCCTGGATCCACCCAGCAATGCAGGAGATACAGGTTCAATCCCTGGGTTGGGAAGATCTCCTGGAGAAGGAAATGGCAACTACTCCAGTATTCTTGCCTGGGAAATTCCATTGACAAGGGAGCCTGGTGAACTACAGTCCATCGGGTCAGAAAAGAGTCAGACACGACTTCGCAACTAAACAAGCTACAAGCATAGGAAAAGAGCCAGAAGTACCACTAATATGCAAATTTCCACTTAATTCTCCTCATATCTACCCTTCTCTGTGTCATCTCTCAGGTTTGATTTTCATAGATTATACTTTCCATATGTTTCAGACTTGGGGGACTGGTAGTTGTAAGTGTCCAAATATAGTCATTTCCAACAGTCCTCCTTTGCTCATTCCACCTCACCGCTCCCCCACAATCTCACCCAGCTTTTGTAACACCTAGTGCCTCTGATTCTTGAGCCTTTCTCAGATTTGGCTGGATGAATCAGTTTGCTTATCACTGGTATGTCCCCTTACAGATGGTTAGATTTGACATTCTCACTGCTAAGACAATTATTCCATCTGTTTTCCATAATCCTATTCTATAGATGATAGTTAAAGATACCTCTTAGTTTTACTTAAAATGGAATGTGTGTATCTATCACTTTAGTTTCTTTGCTGTTTTCAGTGATTTCTTATAAGAAACAGAAGTATATTTCTGCCATTTTGAAACACTCTCTAATTATTACATAAGTCTCTAATTATTAATTTAAAACTTTAAAAATCCTAATAATAAACAAAATAGGCTCTATAGAAAACCTCTACCCACTGATAACACACATCAATTTAGAATGGGTATTACATTGTTGATGATCCATTTCTAGTAATACAATGTTGTATTTAAGAGCATACATTTTGAGGTCAAATTGCCTAGCTTGGAATTATGTCTCTACTTCTTTCCTTGCTATATAATCTTGAACAAATTCTGTTGATATCAATTTCTTAAGCTGAAAAATGTAGAGTAGTAGTGAGGAGTAAGTACAAAAAATACCTGGCACATAAATAACAATAAATACCAGTTATTATTATTAACTCCAACAGTTATGATTTTCCAAAGTAATGAAAGAGTCAAACACTGGTCTAAGTACTTTATAGGTATTAACGTACTGAATCTTGAAAACACTGTAAGGTAAGTACTATTATCAGACCAATTTTATAAAGGATGAAATTGATGCACAAATAGATTAAAAAGCTTGCCCAAGATCACAATCAAAGGTAGATAAATAGGACTCAAATCCAAGTAATTAGGTTCTAGAATCTTTGGTCTTAATGGCCTGGCAGGCTGCAGTCCATGGGGTTGGAAAGAGTCAGACACAACTTAGTGACTGAACAACAACAAACAATTTATATATACTATGCATCCCATGGACAGCATCATTCAAATTTGAGTCCCCAGGCTCTCTTCAGTTCTCTTGTGGAATGCCAATTAAGCTATACTGGGGCCATCAGACAAACTTACAGAAACATTCCAAAATGACATTGTGAAATCTGAACCAAATGATTTCTCCTTTTAACAGCCTTCTATGTAAAGACAATGGTACAGAATGGTTGTATATACATGATACACATTTCCATAATGAGTCAAGAATACAGACATAAAAATATCATGAAGTTTTTAAGCCTATTGCTCCCAAGTCATTCTTTTATCACATGGAAATGTGTTTTCTAAGTCCATCTTCTTTGTGCAAATTGAAAGGTTTGTAAAAGTGAAAACTCATCTGCTGCTGCCAAGAGTCCAATGAAGACAGAAGTTCTTAATTAACTAAGCAATTAGTCGTGACAGGTGAAGCAAAAATAAATAATTTTGTAATTGTTTTTCCTCCACTAAAACCATTAGCCAGAATTTTAAAATATGTGTTCTTTGGGTTCTGGCTCTGGGTAAGATGGAAAAATCATATCCCATTCTGTCTCTGCCATTGCATGCAGCTATAAAACCTGGACAGACTGAAAAGAGCAGATATTTGAGAGCTCCAAAGAGTATATAATAGCAGGTGGATTGGAGAAGACCAGAATTCAAAATGCCAACAGTGAGTTCCTTGTTTTTCATTTGGTATCCCCAGCCTGAACTCAAAGCATACCAAAACCAAAAGTAGACACCAAGATGTAAACAGAGAGAATTCCAGAGAAGTCCACTAGTTCTGGCTCAACAAGTAGGAAGAGGGATTACTAATACTCAGAGAGAGTGGGAGAAATCTCAATTCTGTTTATTATTATTATTTTTATTTTCTCTTCTTTAATGCCTCAGTCCCCAGGGAATTCTGTGGCAGTGGTAGCAGCAACTGTGACAGCAGGGGGGACCTTAGAGGTGCCTAAAATTTGGAGGAAGAACATTCCTTTCCTACTGGAGGAACTGAGGTCCAAAAGGGAGAGATAAACACCTGTGCTTTTTATTCTCTCTGTCTGCTTATCTCTTGGCTCTGAACCTAGATGAAGCCCTGGAACATGTCTCGCACAACAGGATAACCAAACCCCCAGTTTTCTGGCCAGGAGACCAAAAGTACTCGGGATATTGTAGAGAAGGGGAGGCTTGGGATAAGAGCTCTCTCCGAGTTGCATATGAAGGGATATGGGCCTAAACACCACAACAAAGATTCGAGAACCGAACTAAATTATAGACCTCCACCTAGATCTCAACTGGCCACTTGGTTGCAAACACATGGAACAGACCAAAATAGCAATGCAAAGGCTTTGAAAATGGAATTGACATTGAGACCACAAAACACCAGAAGAGTTGGTCAGAACTTGCAACCTGAATTCTCTGGATTGATAAGTTAGAATATCAATATTTTACACAAAATGTAAATAAGATCCAGAGTCTTATAATATTAAGATTACAATATTAATCTTATAATATTAATATAATATTAATCTTATAATATTAATATTAATATATTAATCTTATAATATTAATATTACAATATTAAGAATGTCCAGAATTCAATACAAAGTTATTCAGCATTACAATGAACCTCTAGAACCCCAACTTAAATAGGAGAACAAAATTTATAGACTTCAATGCCAAGATGACACACGTTAGAATTACCTCGTAATGATGTTGAAAAAAAAAAAAAAATATTAGTCTCAGGGAACTCAAACAGGGGCTCTGTATCAACCTAAAGGCGTGGGATGAGGAGGGAGATGGGAGGGAGTTTCAAGAGGAAGAGGACATATGTATACCTATGGCTGATTCACCTTGAGGTCTGACAGAAAACAAAATTCTATAAAGCAATTATCTTTCAATTAAAAAATGTTTTTTAAAGAAAGTATTAAAAACACTCTTGAAATGAGTGGACAGAGAGAGGTTTCAGCAAGTACAAAGAAAATATAAAAAAGAAACAAATGTAAATATTTTAGAGCCGAAGAAATGCAATAACCAAAATTTTAAAACTCACTGAATGGACTCTCTTGCATAGTAAAGAAGATAGAGGAAAGTGTCAGTAAACTTGAAGAGAGATCAATATAAATTATCCAGTTTGAACACAGATAAAAAATATTTTAAAAGTAAGCCAAAAAATCTAGTATTTAGAAATTCTTGTCCCAGAAGGAGAAAAGAAAGAGTGCAGTGCAGAAAAAAATATTTGAAAAAACAATGGCTAAAAAGTTTCCAAACTTGGCAAAAGACATAAACCCAGAGATTTAAAAGCTCACTGAACCCCAAAAAGAATAAATCCAAAATACGCATGCCTAAACATAAGATAATCAAACTTCTGAAAACTGTGAACAAAAATATTGAAAAGAGCCAAAGAAAAATGATACATTACTTATAGGGAATCAATGATTTCAAAGCCTGGGGATCTTTTATCAGAAATCATGGAAGCCAGAAGGAAATGGCACACATTTTTAAAGCACTGAGAGAGAAAAATGTTCAAACCAGAATTACAAATTCAGTGAAGATATCCTTCAGGAATAAAGATGAAATGGGCATTCTTAGATGAAGAAAAACTAAGAGAATTTATTTAAACAACATATTTCTCTAAAAGAATTGCTAAAAGGAAGTTCTTCAGGCAGAGGAAATGATACCAGAAGAAAACTTGGAACATCAAAAATAAGGAAAGAACAGAAATGGTGAATTTCTAGCTAAACATAATAAATTATTCTTCTACCTTGAGTTCTTTAAAATGTGCTTGACAGTTAAAAACTATATATAGATATAGATATAGATATGTAGTGTTGTCTGATGAAGTTTTCAATGTGTAAAAAGAGTTCAAAAATAGGCCCTTGTAAGTATGATTGATTGATTTTTGACAAAGGTGCAAAGGCAATTCAATAAAGAGATGACAGTCTTTTCCATACAACATGCTGAAACAAATGGTCACTGTTAAGTAGGGGAAAAACCCCTCAAACCATTCTTTATACCTTATACAAAACAGAACTCAAAATGTATCACAGACATGAACACAAACATTAAACTCTTAAATATAGTTTTTAGGAAAAACATTGGAAGAAAATATTTGTAATACTGATTTAAGCAAAAATACACCACCAAAAGAATGATTTAAAAATTTTTATAAACTGAATTTCATCAAAACAAAAACTTCTTGCTCTGCCAAGATATTACCAAAACAACAAAAAGGTAAGCCATAGATTGGGGGAAAAATATCAAAAACTCATTTTTTTTAATGGAAGAAGATTTGAAAAGATAACTTCACCAAGGAGGATACCAGATGGTAAATGAGCACAACAGTGAAAAGATCCTCAACACTGGTAGTTATTAGAATAATGCAAATGAAAATAAATCCATAATCAGATGCCATTACACACCTATTAGAATGAGAAAAAACTGACAATTCCAAGTATTAGCAAGATTGAGAGCAACTGAAACTCTCAAACATTTCTGGTGGGAACATAAACTAGTACAGCCACCTTGAAAAACAGTTTGGAAGTGTCTAATAAAGTAAAACATACCATAAAGTTACACTTATCATATGACCTAGCAATTCCATTCTCAGGAATTTACCCAAGAGAAATAAATGTTTATTTTCACATAAGCCTGCATATGAAATAGTAGCTTTATTTATCCTTTCACTGGTAGCTTAGTTGGTAAAGAATTGCCTGCAATCCAAGAGATCCAGTTTCGATCCCTGGCTGGGGAAGATCCCCTGGAGAAGGAAATGGCAACCCATTCCAGTATTCTTCTTGCCTGGAAATCCCATGAACAGAAGAGCCTGGCAGTCTCCAGTCCATAGGACTGGAGTCAAACATGACTTAGTAACTAAACACCATCATGAAAAACAGAAGGAAAAAAAAAAAAAGCAATGTCCTGAAACTGGTAAATGTGAAACAAGAGGGAAAGGGTATAACTTTTAAAAGAATGATATAGCCATGTTGTTAGTCACTAAGTCATGTCTGACTCTTTTGAGATCCCATGAACTATAGCTCACCAGGTTCCTCTTTCCATGGGATTTCCCAAGCAAGAATACTGAAGTGAGTTTTCATTTCTTTCTCCAGGTGATCTCTCAACCCAGGGATCAAACAAATGTCTCTATTGGCAGGTATTCTTAACCACTGAGCCACTGCAGAAGCCATGACATAGCCATAGGGCATGATAAAAACTGGTTAGAACCAATTAAGTCCAAGATGGCAGAATATTCTACATTCAGTGGACCTTGAGCCTCACAATATGCTCATTGTAATATATTAGCAAGCTAAATGACACACTCACCAGTGCCATGACAATTCTGAGGCTAACTATAAAAGGTGGGCCGTGGCCCATTTCCTGGAAATCTCCACCTTTTCCCTGGAATAATTGGAAAATTCCTCCTACTCATTAGCCTATGAAATTATTCAGCCCATAAAAACTAGCCATGTCATATTTTGGGGCCTCTCAATTTTGGGGATGACTGTGAAGTGTGCCTCACCCAAGGCCTGTTGCCTTCGGAGATGGCCCACACTCTGTGTTTATCTCTAAATAAATCCACTTCTTACCTATCACTTTGTCTCTCACTGAATTCTTTCTGTGATGAGACCTCAAGAACCTCAAATTCACTGGGAGCAAGTGGATAAATTTAGATGTTTATACAAAAGAATATTATTTACCAATAAATGAATATACTATTGATACACACAACAGCATGGATGAATCACAAATGCCTTATGTGAAGTCAAAGATGCCAGGCTGAAAACACTACATACTGTATGATCCCATTTATACAATATTCTGGAAAAAGCAAAACTATAGGGACAGAGAAAAGATCAATGGTTTCCACAGATTAGGGCTCTGGAGAGAGACTGACTACAAAAGAGCAGAATGAGGGCATTTTGGAGGGTGATGGAACCCTTTTATATTTTGACTGTGGTAGTGGTTACATGATAATGCATTCATTCAAATTCATAAAGCTGTACACTAAAAACAATAAGTTTTCCTAAATGAATATTTTAATTTAAAACAAATATATCTCTTCAAAAAAACAAAGACCACTTAGGATCCCATATCACCTCCATCATTTAAAATGTGATCTTAGACAAATGACTTAGTATTACAGAGCTTCAGTTCTCCAACTTTTAAAATGAAAAATATATTATTTTGAGATCTCACTGGTATTTTTGCTTGTGTGTTTAGTTCTTTAAAGGTTCCAAGCTCTTGCATTTTTATATCCTTCTCTTCACTGCTTTGCTTGGCTAATTTCTGTTTATCCTATAGGTCTCAGCTAAAATATTGTTTCCCTATAAAAGCCTTCACTTCTTTTATTTCATAACACTTCTCACATCTATATTTAAATATATTTAATGTCTATCTTTCACAAAATTATAAGCTTCATGAGAAAATGAACTATTTGAATTGTTTTATCAGAATCTAAGCAATCATAGAGCACTACAATACTGAAGTGTGTTCCGTTAATACTTTTTTAAAAATGTAAAAAGGCCACTACAGATAGCATTTCCTATTGTGTTATTCTTTCTTAATATTTTCATAACTCTCATTATATATGTATACAAACAGACATATATATATATATCTTAAGCTGTTATCTTTCTCATGCTGTAGATACATAAATGTGTGTCTACATGTATGTACATGTGTATATATATTTATATATATACAATAATATAATGGTATGTAATAGATGCCATCAACAAATTTACTTGCTAGATAAAAAGACAGCAAATATTAGATTATGCCTAGGTATAATCTAATATACTTAGATATATTAGGTATCTAATATCTAATATATTAGGTATATTAATACATTCAGTTCAGTTCAGTTCAGTCGCTCAGTCGTGTCCTACTCTTTGCGATCCCATGAATCACAGCACGCCAGGCCTCCCTGTCCATCACCAACTCCCAGAGTTCACTCAGACTTACGTCCATCGAGTCAGTGATGCCATCTAGCCATCTCATCCTCTGTCGTCCTCTTCTCCTCCTGCCCCCAATCCCTCCCAGCATCAGAGTCTTTTCCAATGAGTCAACTCTTCGCATGAGGTGCCAAAGTACTGGAGTTTCAGCTTTAACATCATTCCTTCCAAAGAAATCCCAGGGCTGATCTCCTTCAGAATGGACTGGTTGGATCTCCTTGCAGTCCAAGGGACTCTCTGTCTGCTAACATTTCCTCATTTGTAAGCATTTTCCATTAGCATTTCCATGAGCTTCCCTGGTGGCTCAGATGGTAAAAGCATCTGCTGGCAATGCAGGAAATCCTGGTTCAATCCCTGGGTCGGGAAGATCCCCTGGAGAAGGAAATGGCAACCCACTTCAGTACTCTTGCCTGGAAAATTCCACAGATGGAGGAACCTTGTAGGCTACAGTCCATGGGGTTGCAAAGAGTCGGACACTGAGCAACTTCACTTTCACTTTCCATTAGCACTAATGGAAAATGACAAAAATTACAAAGTAATAGACCTATTATATAACCATAAATTAAATTTAAAAATTAGTTGGTACTTGAAGAGTCAGATATATATATATATATATATATATATATATATATGCAAACAGATCATTGATGTGATCACTCCTAGAGCCAATCTTGAATGTGAAGTCAAATCCTTAGAAACATCACTCGAACAAAGCTAGTGGAGGTGATGGACAGGGCATCAATCCTGATATTCTGTTCTACACTCAATATCCACATTTAAAACTCACAGTGGCCATTGGTCATTTCTCCTCCCAATCCGTCTCCCCCTTCACTTCTACCTGTGTCTCATCTCCCCAGCTTCACTTTCCTAACCCTGCACTTTTAGAAGGCAGAGGAACAGAGATCATTCACATCCGCTGATCATAACAAGAGATCAAAAATTATCTCTTTATTACTTCACCTTTGACTTATCAAAAACTTAATTCTGAGAGATATACAACCACCTATCTCCTCTATCTTCAGGTCAACACAACTTCAAAAAAACTTCCATAAAAATACACTACATACTTATCATAATCTGACTAAAAAAATCAATTCGGAGAAAATCAAAACCTCAGATATCAGATACACCACCCTTATGGCAGAAAGTGAGAGGGCTAAACCTCTTTAGTGAATAGAGTGAAGGTCTCTCAACATCAAAACGAAATCATCATCTTCCCATCACTCTGGATGGGAAAATAACAGTGCTTTCTCTAAATCTCATGTGACTCACCATCCTTCTCCTTAGGAAGTATACAACTAATACATATTCAGCAGAGAATTACTTTGAAAAGGTTCGCCTAGTCAAGGCTATGGTCTTTCCTGTGGTCATGTTGGATGTGAGGCTGGACTGTGAGAGGCTGAGCGCCGAAGAATTGATGCTTTGAACTGTGGTGTTGGAGAAGACTCTTGAGAGTCCCTGGACTGCAGAAGATCAACAGTCCATTCTGGGATATCCTGGAATTTCTTTGGAGGAATGATGCTAAAGCTGAAACTCAGTATTTTGCCACCTCATGCGAAGAGTTGACTCATTGGAGAAGACTCTGATGCTGGGAGGGATTGAGGGCAGGAGGAGAAGGGGATGACAGAGGATGAGATGGCTGGATGGCATCACTGACTCGATGGATGCGAGTCTGGTGACCTCCGGAAGCTGGTGATGGACAGGGAGGCCTGGCGTGCTGCGGTTCATGGGGTCGCAAAGAGTCGGACACGACTGAGCGACTGATCTGATCTGATCTGAGTGGATGTATTAGGACCAGTTCCTGCCATCCCCAATGTCTTAGTCTATGTTAACACAAACCCCAAGACCAGAAAAGCACATATAGACTGACAGTCACTAACTAGCCCAAGGTGGACACCTGACTAAATTAAGACCCTTCTATGGCCTGGGCAATACATAGTGTGACACATGGGCCCAAGTAGTAGAACAATGATAATTTGTTAGTCACATTTCCTCCTGTGGAATTCATCCTAGAAATAGACACAGACCAGTTATTAACAAGAGGATACTGAAGCACACAGAGAAGCAGAGGTAACAAGAGAAAAACCATTCCTTCATTTCACAAATATTAGTGATCATCTATTTATTATGTGCTATATGACCCAAGAGAGAGGCACTAAAAGGGAAATGAATTCCCAGAGCTTTAAGAGATCTAGATACCTTCCAGTTCTAGTCCACATGTCTCTTTACAATAAACCCTTTTTTCTCTCTTTAGATGAGCGGGTGAAGACTCTGTTCCTGGAAACCAAAATGATCTAATACAGTTTCACAAGTAAAGGCACAAAATGGAGTCTTTCTTTTAGGTTTAAAAAAAAAAAGGACAAAATATGTCTTGTCCTAGGTAACAACTCAAGTGAAAAAAGATTTCACCTCAAAGTGTATAGTACCTTTCCCAAAACTGGTGACAGACAGAACAAAACATGACAAGTGGGAATAAGGAAGGGGGACTGGCCCTAAATTTTCCTTTATAAAATTACTACCACCAAAAACATGATTTTAAGTGCCTTACTTCCATTGCATAGAAATATGTAGGCAAAAGGAAAAAGGTCTTACAACTACAACTGTGAGTACTTATGAAAGACTTCGTCATTGACACAAATGCAATTCACTACATCAGAGTCTCCTGATCACTCTGTACAGAGGAGTCTACCAGCTTCACTAAAATAATTTGGGATTCTAAGCAAAGGAGGTAGGCATTTCCTTACTCTAATGTATTACTGGATAGGCTTGAAGCCCAGATCAGAGGTGTATTATGTAATAGACAAAAACAACTAGCTGTTTTAAATTGCACTTCATTTGATAAAATATCCCAGTCTCTTAGTTCTAAAATTCCAGCCATTGAGAAATGATTCTCTTTGGCAAAAAACACTAGAAACAGATTTGTAAAACAAAATTCATTTATTAAAAAGTAATTTGCTTTATAATTACATGCAAGAATCACCATGCTAAAAACTCAGTGTTGTTTTTAATTACTGCAAGTGGACATTCCTACTGGCCATATCTTCTTGCTTATTTACTGTGCAAATGAAGCACTGCTAAACACTTACTCTGTACCAAGCATTTTTATATAGGTTATCATGAAAAACCATATGAGGTAGCTTATCTAACCCTACTTTAAAATCAGCAAACTGACCACTGAAAAGGTAAATAATTTGTCTAAGATCCTCAAGAATGTAAATGTCAATGTATGAAATTTGACCTTGGGTAGCCTTGCCCTTGTCCCAGTTGGCCCATTGCACTGCATTTCCAGGACCACTAAGGTCTCTAAGAAGTTAAGTTTAGAAAAATATGTCTTCCCGGTATATGTCTCACTGAGTTTGGGTATTACTTCTTTCAAGAAAGCTTCTTTTTGCTTAAAGATCTCCAATCAACCAACAGTCATTTTTCTAACACTATATATTCTCAACGCAATTGTATCTCAACTAAGGAAGATCTAGGAACATTTGAAACACTCATTTTCCCCAAATCCTTATGTTGACTCTGGTTGCTGAGAAAAGTCGGCACTAAAGGCAGAATATTTACCAAAATACTAACAATATAAGATTGTGCTCACTTTTTCATGCTGTGATAATATAGTAAAAGAGGAAAATTCACTGATAAAATCAATTATTAATAGAATTTACAATAAACCAAAGATCAGTTTCTTTATAACATTTTAGTTGTTAGCCAAACACATTAAAACTAGAACCCAAATATCAGAATGGAATTGTGGCATGTCTTTAATTCTTCCTAACTCTTACTGGGGATGGGGCTGAGACTGCATTTTTACCCTTCCAACTGATGCTTGAGTAGCAACAGACCAGGCTGTTTCTAAGCCTAATCCAATCCTGTTCACAGCCTAAGCCAGTTAGAATCACCCGGGTCTTAACAGGCATATGATAGAGCCCATTCTCCTATCATTTTAAAACCTCCCCACATGATTCTGGGCTAAGAATTGCCATGCTTGAGAACCACTGGCCTAGCTCAAGTCAGAACTTTATTTCTGCTGAATGTCTCCCCTTTGGGCTCTTCTCCTCAAGTGCAATTAAAAGCCTGGTCCTAATTAACTCAGAGCTAGGTAAAGAAATTTAAACTTGGAGAGAGAATAATAATAGATACTGTTATGATTAATTTTATATATCAACCTGGCTGGGCTATGGTATCCAGCTGTTTGCTCAAACACTAGTCTAGATATTGCTAGGAAGGTATTTTTAAATGTTGTTGTTGTTCAGTTGCTAAGTAGTGTCTGACTCTTTGTGACCCCATGGACTGTAGCACACCAGGCTCCTCTGTCTTCCCATTATTGCCCAGACTTTGCACAATTTCATGTCCATTGAGTCGGTGATGCTATCTAAGCATGTCATTTTCTGCTGCCCTCTTCTCCTTTTGCCTTCAATCTTTCCCAGCACCAGGGTCTAATCTAATAAGTCAGCTCTTTGCATCAGGAGGCCTAAGTATCAGAGTTTTCAGTTTCAGCATCAGTTCTCCCAATGAATATTCAGGGTTGACTTCCTTTAGGATTGAATGGTTTGATCTCCTTGTAGTCTGAGGGATTCTCAAGAGTACTCCAGCACCACAATTTGAAAGGATCTGTTATTCAGCACTCAGTCTTCTTTACAGACCAACTCTCGCATCTGTACGTCACTACTGGGAAAATCACAGACTTGACTATATGGACCTTTGTTGGCAAAGTGATGTCTCTGCTTTATAACATGCTGTCTAGGTTTGTCACAGCATTCCTTCCAAGAAGCAAGAGTCTTTTAACACTTCATGGCTGCAATCACCATCCACAGTGATTTTGGAGCCCAAGAAAAGAAAATCTGTCACTGTTTTCACTTTTTTTCCCTTCTATTTGCCATGAAGTGATGGGACCGGATGCCATGATTTTAGGTTTTTTAATGTTGATATTCAAGCCAGCTTTTTCACTCTCCTCTTTCATCTTCATCAAGAGATTCTTTAGTTGCTCTTCACTTTCTGCTATTAGAGTGGTATCATCTGTATATCTGAGGTTGTTGATGTTTCTCACAGCAACTTTGATTCCTACTTGTAGTTCATCCAGCTTGTAATTCATTTTGCACAATGCACACTGCATATAAGTTAAAAAAGGAGGGTAACAACATACAGCAGCCTTGTCTTACTCCTTTCCCAACTGTGAATCAGTCAGTTGTTCCATGTCTGGTTCTAACTGTTGCTTCTTGACCCGTATACAGTTTTCTCAGGGGACAGGTAAGGTGGTCTGGTATTCCCACATCTTTAAAAATTTTCCACAGTGTGTTGTGATCCACAAGTCAATGAAGAAGTAGATGTTTTTCTAGAACTCCCTTGTTTTCTCCATGATCTAATGATGAAGGCAATTTTATCTCTGGTTCCTCTGCCTCTTGAAAACCAGGTTGTACATCTGCAAGTTCTCAGTTCATGTACTGCTTAAGCCTAGTTTGAAGGATTTTGAGCACTACCTTGCTAGCATGTGAAATGAGCCCAGTTGTAATCAGTAGACTTTCAGTAATTCCACTTAGCCTCCAAAATATGGATTGGCATCATCCAATAAGTTGAAAAGAAGATTTTAAGAGAAAAAGCTAATAGTCTCCAGAGAAAAAGGTCAGCCTCTAGACTGTAACACAGAAACTTTGTTTTCATCCTGCCTTTCCTACAGATTTCACACTTGACATTCCCCACAATTACATGAACCAATTCCCTAAAATCTCAATCTCTTTCTCCCTCTCTCCCTCTGTGTGTATATCCCACTGAATCTGATACTCAATACAGATACCATCTATTTAAATGCACGCTGTGTGCTAGAAATCACAATAAATTATTCACATACTTTTTCTGATTTAATCCTTAGAGCAACCATATAAATTGAATAAGCAAGCCATAAGGAGACAACATTGTGACCAGAGACAGAGAAGCTTCATTTAGTAACTTTGGAGAGGAAGCAGTATAGGAGATACTAGAATTTGGTGAGTCAAGGATAAAAGGGTGTGTTCACTGAAAAACAAAAGGAAGAGGAAATGAATAGATTAAAAATGATTGTGCCCACAATAGGAAACTACTCATCTGCCTTCTGCACCTATAGACTTGCCTTTTATGAACATTTCACTTAAAAAAAACAATATAAAGTCTTTTGCATCTGGTTTCTTTCAATAAACATGTTTCTGAAGTTTATTCATGTTGTAGCATGTACCAGTAGTTCCTCCTTTTTCATTGCTTAATAAAATTCCAGTGTAGAGATATGCTTCATTTTGTTTGTCTATCACCAGATGACAGATATTAGATTGTTTCCAGGGCTGACCTACTATAAATAATACTAGAGTGAACATTCACAAATATATGTTTTCATTTCACTTAGGCAGATACCTTGTATTGGAACTACTATGTTATACAGTGAATTTATATCTAACATTTTAAGAAACTGTGAAAGCTATTTTCCAAAGTGGTTGTATCATTTCACCAACAATAAGGGAATCAGGTTTATAATATCTTAGCCAAAATTTGTTATTATCTGTCTTTTAAATTATAGGCATTTAACTGAATGTATGTGGGTATACAGTGTGTGTTGTACAGTGAATGTGCAATTATATCTCATTGTCATTTTAATTTGAATTTCTCTAATGACTACATATGTTGAGCACCATTTCAAGAGCTTATTAGCCATTTTTAGATATTCTTTGGTGAAATGTCTATTAAAATCTTCACCTCTTATTTAAAAAGCATTTGGACATTATTTTGATAAAGATTTGAATAAACCAACTGTAAAAAAAACTTTAATGATAAAATTGGTAGAAATTTAACCAGTCAGTGGATACTTGATATTAAGGAATTGTTGGGTTTATTTTAGATTTGATAATGGCATTACAATTTGGCTTTTTGAAGAAACAATGTTTATCTTTTAGAGTGATACACTGAATAATTTATAGGTGAAATGATGTGAGCCTGTGATTTGCTATAAAACAATCCAGAGGAGGTGAGAGAATATAAATAAAAGATTGGCCATATGTTGACAACTGATCATTCTTCAAGCTGAGAAAAGGATTCACAGGGATTCATAATACTATTCTCTCTGCTTTTGCATATCATTAAAAATTCCATAATGCATTGTTAAGAAATAAAAATCTGATACATTGAATCTACCTATTAACTTATAAGTGATCTATAAAATCTATTAAAATGACCATAAAGTAACATTTAACCAACAAGAAGAAAACCACACACACACACACAATGAGTTGCTCAAGACAACTCCTAGTGGCTCATGACTTATCCTTTCCCTACCTCCTAACAATGACATATAGGACAGTTCAGTTCAGTTCAGTTGCTCAGGCATGTCCAACTCTTTGTGACCCCATGGACCACAGCATCCCAGGCTTCCTCATCCATCACCAACTCTCGGAGCTTGCTCAAATTCATGTCCATCAAGTCAGTGTTGCCATCCAACCAACTCATTCTCTGTCATCCCCTTCTCGACCTGCCTTCAATCTTTCCCATAATCAAGGTATTTTCCAATGAGTCAGTTTTTTGCATCAGGTGACCAAAGTATTGGAGTTTCAGCTTCAGCATCAGTCCTTCCAATGAACACCCAGGACTGATCCCCTTTAGGATGGACTGGTTGACTATCCTTCCAGTCCAAAGGACTCCCAAGAGTCTTCTCCAATACCACAGTTTAAAAGCATCAATTCTTCAGCATTCAGCTTTCTTTATAGTCCAACTCTCACATCCATATATGACTACTGGAAAAAACAAAGCTTTGACTAGACGGACCATTGCTGGCAAAGTAATGTCTCTGCTTTTTAATATGCTGTCTAGGTTGGTCATAACTTTCCTTCCAAGGAGCAAGTGTCCTTTCATTTCATGGCTGTAGTCACCATCTGCAGTGATTTTGGAGCCCAGAAAAATAAAGTCTGACACTGTTTCCACTGTTTGCCCATCTATTTCCCATGAAGTGATGGGACCAGATGCCATGACCTTAGTTTTCCAATGTTGAGCTTTCACCCAACTTTTTCAATCTCCTCTTTCACTTTCATCAAGAGGCTCTTTAGTTCTTCTTCACTGTCTGCCATAAGGATGGTGTCATCTGGATATCTGAGGTTATTGACATTACTTCCAGCAAACTGGATTCCAGCTTGTGCTTCATCCAGTCCAGCATTTGGCATGATGTACTGTGCATAAGTTAAATAAGGAGGGTGACAATATGTAGCCTTGACATACTCTTTTCCTATTTGGAACCAGTCTGTTGTTCCATGTCCAGTTCTAACTGTTGCTTCTTGACCTACATACAGATTTCTCAGGAGGCAGTTCAGGTGGTCTGGTATTCCCATCTCTTTCAGAATTTTCCAAAGTTTGTTGTGATCCACACAGTCAAAGGCTTTGGCATAGTCAATACAGCAGAAATAGATGTTTTTCTGGAACTCTCTCTTTTGATGATCCAACGGATGTTGGCAATTTGATCTCTGGTTCCTCTACCTTTCCTAAATCCAGCTTGAACATCTGGAAGTTCATGGCTCATGTACTGTTGAAGCCTCCCTTGCAGAATTTTGAGCATTACTTTGCTAGCATGTGAGATGAGTGCAATTATGCAGTAGTATGAACATCTTTTGGCATTACCTTTCTTTGGGATTGGAATGAAAACTGACCTTTTCCAGTCCTGTGGCCACTGCTGAGTTTTCCATATTTGCTGACATACTGACCACACGAGGCCTCCCTGTCGATCACCAACTCTCAGAGTTCACTCAAACTCATGTCCATTGAGTTGGTGATACCATCCAGCCATCTCATTCTCTGTTGTCCCCTTCTCCTTCTGTCCCCAATCCCTCCTAGCATCAGGGTCTTTTCCAATGAGTCAATTCTTCACATGAGGTGGCCAAAGGATTGGAGTTTCAGCTTCAACATCAGTCCTTCCAATGGACACCCAGGACTGATCTCCTTTAGGATGGACTGGTTGGATCTCCTTGCAGTCCAAGGGACTCTTGAGAGTCTTCTCCAACACCACAGTTCAAAAGCATCAAATTTTCAGCGCTCAGCTTTCTTCATAGTCCACTCTCACATCCATACATGACCACTGGAAAAACCATAGCCTTGACTAGACGGAGCTTTGTTGGCAAACTAATATCTCTGCTTTTAAATACGTTATCTAGGTTGGTCATAACTTTCCTTCCAAGGAGTAAGCGTCTTTTAATTTCATGGCTGCAATCACCATCTGCAGTGACTTTGGAGCCCAAAAAAATAAAGTCTGACACTGTTTCCACTGTTTCCCTATCTATTTCCCATGAAGTGATTGCTGGTAATTCATGCAAACCAGTCTGTTAACCTAACAATTCTTTGAGTTTTCAGGAGATAGTTCATTGCCAGGGTCCAGCCCCAGTGGATCCAGGGAATTCGAAGGGGAGACGGCATAGGCAATCAGGAAACAACAGCTTATTAAAACATTAACTAAAGACATAAAGAGTGGTGAAAATGAGGATAGCTCAGTGAGAACATTTTGTGGAGAGAGGAGGCTGAATAATTCAGCCAGAAGGTAAGAGAAAGGTGAACAAGGCCCCACACTTTATTCTTCAAATTAGTTTTTATACCTTAAGTTATGCATAGAGGATAATGGGGGAAGGGGTAGAGTCATGCAGTAAGCCAGGCTTTCTTCCTGCAAACTTATCATGTGCAACATTTAGGTGATTTGCATCATCTTCTGGCCCGGAGGCCTGTCAACATTTTAAGACCCTTTCTTCAGAAAACTTATTTTTCTCTAAAGGTGATAAGTCTGGCGCCACCCTCCAAAGGCATTGGAGTTGCATTTCTATAGGGCAAAGTTGTGGTGGGTTATAACAAGAGAAAGAATTAACTCAAGGGTCCAAGGTTACAAACATTAAAGCTACTACTTACATTTCTATAAACCAATTATATCAATCAATACACTGCCAAGGACACAGTAGGTAAGGGACATGGAGACTTAGCAGCAAACATTGGCCCAACAAGTGAAAAACCCTTCACCAATACAATTTCTAATCAATCTTTTAACTGCTCAATGGAATCTGTATTTAGACAGTTTAGAACATCTCATGCCTCTCACAGTTGGGAGGCTCTGAAAAATCACATGTGGCCAGAAAAGCCTATTCAGGCAAGCTAGAGGATTTCCAAAAGAGTTTGTAGGCTGAAACACTGTCACACCCAGGAATTATTAACTGGAGCTGTAAGTTAACTCTTTTTTCAGAGAGGTATTGGGGGACAGCCCCCCTGTAAAGTCAGAGGTGTAGGTGAGAACACAAAGCAGAAAGTAGGCAGACTCTGGTTTTTGGGGGTTGATGCTCGAGAATTTTCAGGGGGGCTCCTGAGGCTTGATTTCGCATTTGCGTATGCCGAGCCTCCTTCCTCATGACCTTTGTCATGGGTGGAGTGCTGATCCAAGCTGGCTCCCGACAGTTCATATCTTTACAAATTATTCTTCAGTGTTTATAGCAGTTGTCTTACACAAAATCTATCTCCTAGAGATGTTTGAAATCACTCAGTTGGTCACTTACCACTCTGGTAAGTATTACTTACTTCTTTTTTAAAATATACAAGGGGACTATAGGAATTTTGAAAATGGATGAGAGGGCACAAAAAAGAGAGATAGAAGAACTAATAAATTTGAGTATTATTTCATGTTTTCATCTGAAAAATAACTAAAGTCATCCTAAATGGCTACCCAATTATCCCAATTACTCTGGAATTACTATCAAACTATTACAAGCCATACAAAAGGTATATGCAAATTATTCTAGACTTAAATAAAATGTATCATCTTTACTTCTCTATTTTCAGTTGTTGAAGAACAACTTTACACTCAGCAGCCACTAGAATAGAAACTTACAATGTATTCAAATTAAAAAGTAGCATTGTGTTTATTGAGCAAAAAACATGTTCTGCCATATTAGAGTTTATGTCTATGTTTATGTTAAGGAAGGGAAGCTGCAGTGATTAGACAGCTTCAAGAGAGAGGTCTTCACAAAGTCTTAAAAAATGGGTAGAGATAACAGAAAGTATGGAGAACAGAGATTTTGAACAAGGATGTGACTTTTGAAAAGTAAAAGACATATTCAAAAAAGGTTAAAAAACATCCAGCAAAAATTTTGCCAAAATGCAGAATTCTTAGAAATGAATTATTGGAAATAAGATTAAGGAGGTAAATGTTATTTAGAGAAAAAAAGAAATATTTAGGTAGAAGTACAATGAGAGAAAGTTTATTTGTTAAATGTACATGTGCCTATCAAAGAGAATACATATAAAACTCTTAGCATAATATCTGGTGCATAGTAAAGCTGAATAAATATTCACTGTCATTGTCACTTCCTCCCCTTCTTCCTATTTTGGTCCTGGCTGCAGCGACCCTGTTTTCTGTAATTTGCTATACACAATGGATAAATATGAAGAATGATGAAGAAACTAAAGAGGAGGAGTTTGACACAAAAACTGCTCTGTTATTCAGTTGCAGCTTTGAGGAAAAGAAGACAAAAGAGCTAAGGATCAATCTCATAGATGGTTTTTTATTTTTTCCATAACATTTCAGAGCTCAAAAAACCCTAAGATGATGATGATGATACCTCACATTTATGCAGGCTTTTACAGGGTACTGTCAAACATATTATCTCAATACTAATACTAATGATAATAGTGATCAACCAATTTAGTCCTCTCATTTTAAAAATGAGAGAACCTAATGAAGCTAGCAAGACCGAATGGCTTGGCTAAGGTTAATAATTAGCAGCACCTGTGTGATGATGATGGTAATGGTGATGGTGGTTGTAGTGGTAATGATACTAATAAACTGCTTAATACTTTACGTGCATTTCTCACTTAATCCTTGCAACAACTCTTAAGAGGAAAGTATTATAATTATCTTTTTTAAGTTAAAGAAACTAAGATTTAAAAAATTAAAACTTCTGCCCAAGGTCACACAGCAGAAGGTGGCAGAAGCAGGATTCAAATAATAAACTGACTCAAACCCTATTCATTTAGTCATGATATTATACTTATTGTGGGTGCCCCTCATGGCTCAGTCAGTAAGGAATCCACCTGCAAGGCAGGAGACCACCTCCAAGGCAGGAGACTCAGGTTTGATCCCCGGGTGGGATCCTCTGGAAAACAAAACAGCAACCCACTCCAGTATCTTGCCTGGGAAATCCCATGGACAGAGAAGTCTGGTGGGCTACAGTCCATGGGGTTGCATAGACATAACTAAACCATCACCATAGTTATTGTAGTTAGAATTAGTCCTCAGTTCTGATTTCTATCCTAGTCTAATGTTCTTTTCTTCACAGCTTATCTCTTAAAATTAATGAAATAAGTGTTCAGATAGAAATCTAAATACATATTGCATTTATTTTTAATATATTAAATTAGCTGATATGCTTAGAAGTCTAATGTTACAGACTATAGAGCTCTAACTGTAAAGTATTTTTCATTACATATTAAGTATAATATTTATTTTATAAACACATAATTAATTTTAATACTTTTATAAATTATATACATATATTTCAATTCTAGAGAAAAAAAGTAATTTCACTTTCTTAGAAAGTTTTCACTGTCCTAACATCAGGATTATTTATAGAGAACAGTAATAAGAAAAATATTTCACATTTATTTGGCGAGCTGTAATTGGCAGAATTCTTTCAACTCTTATTATAATCCTGAAAGACAAGCAGAGCAGATTATATTATCCCCACCTTAAACTCAAAGAATCATGATTCCATAAAGGATACTTGTCTTGGCCAAAATCACAGTTACCAAGAGGTACAGCCAGCATTAGAACCTTGGTCTCTTGACTCCTGGATCCTTTATACTTTCTACTATATTTGATCCTTATTTCTCATAAAAAAGAGATGTTCAGTTGATGTTTGACAAATAAATGTATGTAATTCATTAGTAAATCAGACCTCATTGTAAAGAAATTCTGATTTTCTAAGCTACAGTCTGGAATTTCACCATTACTCATAATTTTTTCCCTCCAACTATACTTTTCATTTCTGAATAATGAGGCTTTCTCCTCTAAAGTATAATTATCCTCTGGAAAAGTAAACTATCTTTGAACTGATAAGCTGAGAGGCACTTGATGGACAAATCATTAATTTCTTTTCTAGATAAAAATTACAAGTTAAAAAATAGATATATGTTCTTAGAAATATGTTATACTAGGAAAGTCAAACTATACAACCTGGAACTCTAGTTTATAATCTGGCTAGAGGACAATTACTGTATATACTAGACACACTTTGCAATGAATGGGGAGAGTCATTTATACTAAGAAGGAAGAAAATAATCCCACCATCCAGTCCATCCATGATTTTGCATCTACTGAAGTAGAAAATATCATCATATTCTCACGGCTGTCAGTCTGCACTGTCAGACTTCACATTTAACAATTATCCTGATGCCAGCTGTCCCTACAATTTCATTCCACATTTAATATTCCTTAGAAAATGTTACATGTCAAAACTTAAGTGATTTGCAAAAGAGGAAGTGTTAGTCATTCAGTCATGTCTGACTCTTTGTGACCCCATGGACTACAGCCTGCCAGGCTCCTCTGTCCACGGAATTCTCCAGGCAAGAATACTGGAGTGGGTTGCCATTTCCTTCTCCAGGGTATCTTCCTGACCTAGGGATCGAACCCGAGTCTCCTGCATTGCAGGCAGATTCTTACTGTCTGTAACCACCCCTAAGTGATCTGCAAAAGACAGTGATAAAAGAGATGGCCTCTGTGGGAAAGGTATAGGGAGCCTCTCAGTGCACTATGGGAACATACGAGAATCCTGAGGTGGACATTTGTTATTTGCCTTCACTCCCTAGATTATTCCAGTTCTTCCAGTACAGCTCCCAGTTATTGTTTGGATAACATCCCTCCTCCACTTTGTCTTGTGGACTCGATGGGGCCTTCTCACTCCTGTCAACAGAGCCAGAAAAGAACAAAAACTTCTGACACTAAGTCCAGTGCTTTCTACTACACAGCATTATTAGAAAGACATTTATTGTTTTGTCTTCCCACTACAACATTCCCTTGTTATGGCTTGGCAATTAGTGGTGGGGTGGGGATCTTGTAATCAAGCTGCCTGGGTTCAAAACCTATTTCCATCCCTTCATACTATTATAAATGACTTGAGTAAGTTATTAATATTTACTATCTCTAAGCCTCAGTTGTCTTGTCTGTAAAATAAAGATTCATCCACATATTCAACAACTATTTATTGAATACTAGTAGTATATCCCCAGACATATAGTCTGTATATCCCCAGACTGTCCTAGGGTTGGAACAGTGAATAGATAGAGAAGGTTAATACAATAATGGAGTTTATACACTGTAGCAAGGAGGTCAGATGACAAATAAACAACAGAAGTGTAGATTATGATGAGTGGTATAAAGAGAAACAGTGTGATGAGATAGTAAAAGCTCATCACACTGTTTCTCTCTATATCACTCATCATTACAGTATGCTCAAAATAAAGTCTCTCTGAGGAGGTGATATTTAAACTGAGATAAAAAGGCTAAGAAAGAGCCACTCAGAGAACCAGAAAATCATTCCAGGAAGAAGGAAGGCCAGAGATAGAGAAGAGCTTGGCATTAAAGGAGACCTATGTATCTGAAAAACATCTATTTCTGCTTTATTGACTATGCCAAAGCCTTTGACTGTGTGGATCACAATAAACTGTGGAAAATTCTGAAAGAGATGGGAATACCAGACCACCTGATCTGCCTCTTGAGAAATCTGTATGCAGGTCAGGAAGCAACAGTTAGAACTGGTCATGGAACAACAGACTGGTTCCAAATAGGAAAAGGAGTACGTCAAGGCTGTCTATTGTCACCCTGTTTATTTAACTTATATGCAGAGTACATCATGAGAAATGCTGGACTGGAAGAAACACAAGTTGGAATCAAGATTGCTGGTAGAAATATCAGTAACCTCAGATATGCAGATGACACCACCCTTATGGCAGAAAGTCAAGAGGAACTCAAAAGCCTCTTGATGAAAGTGAAAGTAGAGAGTGAAAAGGTTGGCTTAAAGCTCAACATTCAGAAAACAAAGATCATGGCATCTGGTCCCATCACTACATGGGAAATAGATGGGGAAACAGTGGAAACAGTGTCAGACTTTATTTTTCTGGGCTCCAAAATCACTGCAGATGGTGACTGCAGCCATGAAATTAAAAGACGCTTACTCCTTGGAAGGTAAATTATGACCAATCTAGATAGCATATTCAAAAGCAGAGACATTACTTTGCCAACAAAGGTTCGCCTAGTCAAGGCTATGGTCTTTCCTGTGGTCATGTATGGATGTGAGAGCTGGACTGTGAAGAAGGCTGAGTGCCGAAGAATTGATGCTTTTGAACTGTGGTGTTGGAGAAGACTCTTGAGAGTCCCTTGGACTGCAAGGAGATCCAATCAGTCCATTCTGAAGGAGATCAGCCCTGGGATTTCTTTGGAAGGACTGATGCTAAAGCTGAAACTCCAGTACTTTGGCCACCTCATGCGAAGAGTTAACTCATTGGAGAAGACTCTGATGCTGGGAGGGATTGGGGGCAGGAAGAGAAGGGGACGACAGAGGATGAGATGGCTGGATGGCATCACTGACTCGATGGATGTGAGTCTGAGTGACCTCCGGGAGTTAGTGATGGACAGGGAGGCCTGGCGTGCTGTGATTCATGGGGTCACAAAGATTCGGACACGACTGAGCGACTGATCTGATCTGATCTGATGTATCTGAAACACAGTGAGTGATGAGGGGTATAGCTCAAGATGAAGTCAGGAATTTAAACAGAAGCCAGACCATGCTGGGCCTTACTGGTTATGGAAGGAGATTAGATTTCTTTTACTAAAGTGATTTATTTAAGATTTATATTTTAAAAATATTATTCTGGCTGCTGTGTAAGGATATAGAAGAGAGTTAACTATTCAAGACAGATAAATAAATGGAAGAAAGAGAGAGGGAGAAAACAAGTAAGGAATGATTCCTGTATTGTTTGGCTTGAGTAATTGTGTAGATGTTCATGTATTTATAAAGACTAAAAAAATCAGGAGAGAATTGGAGTTCATGATTTATTATATCTGAGACACCTATCAATTCAGTTCAGTCACTCAGTCACGTTCAACTCTTTGTGAACCCATGGACTGCAGCACACCGGGCCTCCCTGTCCATCACCAACTCCCAAAGTTTACCCAAACTCATGTCCATTGAGTCAGTGATGCCATCCAACCATCTCATTCTCTGTCGGCCCCTTCTCCTCCTGCCTTCAATCTTTCCCAGCATCAGAGTCTTTTCCAATGAGGCAGTACTTCACATCAGGTGGCCAAAGTATTGGAGTGTCAGCTTCAACATCAGTTCTTCCAATGAACACTCAGGACTGATCTCCTTTAGGATGGACTGGTTGGATCTCCTTGCAGTCCAAGGGACTCTCAAAAGTTTTCTGCAACACCATAGTTCAAAACCATCAATTCTTCGGTGCTCAGCTTTCTTTGGGAGAAGGCAATGGCAACCCCACTCCAGTACTCTCGCCTGGGAAATCCCATGGATGGAGGAGCCTGGTAGGCTGCAGTCCATGCAGTCGCACAGAGTTGGACATGACTGAGCGACTTCACTTTCACTTTTCCTTTCATGCATTGGAGAAGGAAATGGCAACCCACTCCAGTGTTCTTGCCTGGAGAATCCCAGGGGCGGGGGAGCCTGGTGGGCTGCCGTCTATGGGGTCCCACGGAGTCGGACACGACTGAAGCGACTTAGCATCAGCAGCAGCAGCTTTCTTTATAGTCCAACTCTCACATCCATACACACCTACTGCAAAAACCATAGCCTTGACTAGATGGACCTTTGTTGGCAAAGTAATGTCTCTGCTTTTTAATATGCTGTCTAGGGTGGTCATAACTTTCCTCCCAATCAGACTACCTCACAACAGCAGATATACACATTAAATGAGATAATCACTGTAACAATGCTTAACTCAATGCCTACCACATAGTAAGCACTTAACAAATGTTACCCATCAGTATTGTTTGGGGGAATCAGGGAAATTCGTCCCCTAAGTTACTCATGTGGTTCTGGTAACAGCTGACAATTTTACATTATCCCCTGGCCCAGTCAGAGGATTGGACACTTGGCCCAGATGCAATCATTCTCTTAGCCATAATGATTGGTTCATGACTCCAGTTGCACCAACTGAAATTCTTCCCTAGGATTTTCAAAATAGGATCTAGAAGGGAAGTTCCCCCTTCCTCTTTAGCAGACACCCTATAAGAGCCCAGGGAAGCTAACAGCATTTCTTGAAGAAAAGTCCTCTGCAACTGGATGAAGTGAAGCTGACACCCAGAGAGAAGGAAAAGTGAAAGGCAGAGTCCTAGAGACACAGAACCCCTATTTCCACTGATTCCAGGGCAGTGCTGACAAACAGAAACATAATGTGAGCCAGATATGTTGCCACATTAAAAAGAAGTAAAAATAGGTAAAATTAAAGTTTAAAGTATATTTTATTTAACCTAGTGTATCCAAAATATTATCATGTTGACATATATTCAGTATTACAAATTGTTAATAAGATAGAGCACATTCTGTATACTAAGTCTTCAAACTTCTGTATGTATTTTACACGTACAGCACTTCTAGCTATAGTTCACACAACTAACAGCCATGTATGATGAGTGTCTACTGTGTTGAATGGCACTGCTTTAGAGGTGCTGCCCTAACCCTTTCCATGGGATGATCTAATGCATGCCCTTTTAGGATTATGCTCATTTGAAGTGGGTTTCTGTCACTTACCATTAAAAGTCCTTAGTTCAATTAAAAACATTATTTTGAATACAGAGCTTAGAAATAAATTGACACACCTATGGTAAATTACTCTTTGACAAAGGAAAAAAGAAAAAAAGTCTTTCCAGCAAGTGGTGTTGGAAAAGATGTACAGCCTCACATGAATCAATGAAGTTAGAATACACCTTCACACAAGAAATAAACTCAAAATGGCTTAAAGACTTAAATACAAGACATGACACCATAAAACTCTTAGAAGAGAATATAGGCTAAACATTCTCCGACATAAATCATACCAAATTTCTTAGGTCAGTCTTCCAAGGCAATAGAAAAAAAGCAAAAATAAACAAATGGGAATTCATCAAACTTACAAGCTTTTGTACAGCAAAGGAAATCATAAACAAAACAAAAAGACAACCAAGAATAGGAGAAAATATTTGCAAATGATGCAACTGATGAGGGCTTAATTTCCAAAATACACAAATAGCTCATACAACTCAATAACAACAACACTCAATCAAAAATGGGCAGAAGCCCTAAATAGATATATTTCTCCAAGCAAGGCATACAGATGGCCAAGAGGCACATAAAAAGATGCTCAACATTGCTAATTATTACAGAAATGCAAATCTAAACTAAAATGAGGTACCACCAGAATGATCATCATTAAAAAGTCCACAAATAACCAATGCTGGAGAGGGTTTGGAGGAAAGGGAACCCTCCTACACTGTTGGTGGGTGTAGGAGACAGGAAGAATAAAAGAAAAGCATGCCCCAGCAAGGGCCTCAAAAGAAATTTATAATTATTGATAAACTGGATGCTATGTCTCTTGGAACAAGTCCAGAGGGAACAGTTCATAATCTTGAAAACAAGATATGATCCGGGGGTGGGAAAACCAACCCCAGACTGTTTCCTAACTGGCATCTCAGAGTCACATGTTTTACATATCTGGTGGAAAATCTATAGGTAAGACTATCAGTCTTAGTTACTGATTTGTTATTGATTGCTGTTTCTTGGTTACTCAATGGTTAATGATCACTTTGTTCTTTGGCCCTGAAGGCCATATGAGTTATAGCTTGACTCCCTGCACATTCTTTCCTTCACAGCTGAGAGTATAATAAAGCTGGCCTGGATTCAGTTTTGGCACTTTCACCTTGGAGCAGTGTTGGTCCCCTGATCCTCGCTTTTCACTGAATTCTTGTGTCTTGTTTCTCATTCTCTGCCATATCGCACTTTCGGAAACCCTGCTGTTGAGCCAGACTCAACAGTGGAAATATAAACTGATATAGCCACTAAAGAGAACAGTGTGGAGATTCCTCAAAAAACTAAAATTAGAGTTTTCATATGATCCTGCAATCCCACTCCTGGGCATATATCTGGAGAAAACTGTAACTCAAAAAGATATATGCACCCCAATGTTCATAGCAGCACTATTTATAATAGCCAAAACACAGATACAACCTAAGTGTTCATTGACAGATGAGTGGGTAAAGAAGATGCAGTACATATACACAATGGAATACTACTTAACCACATACAAAAAAGAGAAATAATGCCATTCGCAGCAACAAGAATGGAACAAGAGATTATCATACAAAGCAACGTTAACTTGAAGACAAATATCATACAATATTACTTAAATATGGAATCTAAAATATAACAAATGAACCTATCTATGAAACATAAACACTCACAGACATAGAGAACAGACATGTGGTTGCCAAGGGGGAGAGAGGGTAGGAAGGGGTGGATTGGGAGTTTGGGATTAGCAGATGAAAACTATTATATAAAGAATGGATAAACAACAAGGTCCTACTGTATAGCAGGGAATTATATTTAATATCCCTTGATAGGGCTTCCCTGGTGGTCCGGTGGTTAACAAACCACCTGCCAATGCAGAGGATATGGTTCAATCCCTGGTCCAGAAAGATCCCACATGCTGGGAGGCAACTAAGCCCGTGCACCACACTACTGAGCCTGAGTGCCACAGCTACTGAAGCCCATGTACCCTAAAGCCTGTGCTCTACAGTGAGAAGCCAATAAATAAAAATTAAAAGATAAAAATTATTTATTCATTTTTGGCTGTGCTGGGTCTTTGTGGCTATGTGCAGACATTCTCTAGTTGGAGCAAGTGGGGGCTATTCTCTAGTTGAGGTGTGTGGGCTTCTCATTGTGGTGGCTTCTCACTGTAGAGCACAGGCTTTAGGGCACATGGGCTTCAGTAGCTCTGGCACTCAGGCTCAGTAGTGTGGTTGCCGGGAGAAATGTCAATAACTTCAGATATACAGATGACACCACCCTATGGCAGAAAGTGAAGAGGAACTAAAAAGCCTCTTGATGAAAGTGAAAGAGGAGAGTGAAAAAGTTGGCTTAAAGATCAACATTCAGAATACGAAGATCATGGCATCTGGTCTCATCACTTCATCGGAAACAGATGGAGAAACAGTGGAAACAGTGTCAGACTTTATTTTGGGGGGCTCCAAAATCAGATGGTGATTGCAGCCATGAAATTAAAAGATGCTTACTCCTTGGAAGGAAAGTTATGACCAACCTAGATAGCATATTCAAAAGCAGAGACATTACTTTGCCAACAAAGGTCCATCTAGTCAAGGCTATGGTTTTTCCGGTGGTCATGTATGGATGTGAAAGTTGGACTGTGAAGAAAGCTGAGCGCCGAAGAATTGATGCTTTTGAACTGTGGTGTTGGAGAAGACTCTTGAGAGTCCCTTGGACTGCAAGGACATCCAACCAGTTCATTCTGAAGGAGATCAGCCCTGGAATTTCTTTGGAAGGACTGATGCTAAAGTTGAAACTCCAATACTTTGGCCACCTCATGCGAAGAGTTGACTCATTGGAAAAGACTCTGATGATGGGAGGGATTGGGGGCAGGAGGAGAAGGGGACGACAGAGGATGAGATGGCTGGATGGCATCACCGACTCGATGGACATGAGTCTGAGTGACCTCCAAGAGTTGGTGATGGACAGGTAGGCCTGGCGTGCTGCAGTTCATGGGGTCGCAAAGAGTTGGACACAACTGAGCGACTGATTTGATCTGATATATATATATATATATATATATATATATATATATATATATATAAAGCAACTATACTCCAATAAAAAAAAAAGTTTACTGTGAAGCAAAGTGATCCAGTTATGCATATATATATATATATATATATATATATATATATCAGATCAAATGCATATATATATATATGCATAACTGGATCACTTTGCTTCACAGTAAACTTTTTTTTTATTGGAGTATAGTTGCTTTACCATGTTGTGCTATTTTCTGCTGTACAGCAAAGTGAATCAGCTACATTTTCAAATATATATCCTCTCTTTTTTGATTTCCTTACCATTCAGGTAATCATGGAGTACTGAGTAGAGTCCTTATGCAATACAGTAGGTTCTCTTATTTTATATATAGTAGTGTGTGTGTGTGTATTTATATATGTCATGTATATATATGCATATATGTTTCTATGTTAATCCCAATTTCCCAACTCATCAAATCTCTCTTTCACCTCTTGGTGTCCATATGCTTGTTCTCTATGTCTGTGTCTCTGTTTCTGCTTTGCAAATAGATTCATCTGCACCACATTTCTAGATTTCATATGTATGCATTAATATACAATATTTGTTTTTCTGACTTACCTCACTCTGAATAGCAGTATGGCAGCCTCTAGGGCCATCCACCTCTCTACAAATGGCATAATTTCATTCCTTTTTATGGCTGAGTAATATTCCATTATGGGCTTCCCTGGTGGTTCAGCAGTAAAGAATCTGCCTGCCAATTCAGGAGACGATCCCTGGATCAGGAAGATCCCCTGAAGAAGGAAACGGCAACCCACTCCAGTATTCTTGCCTGGGAAATCCCATGGACTGAGGAGGCTGGTAGGCTAAAGTGCACGGCACTGAAAAGAGTCGTTGGACATGACTTAATGACTAAAGAACAACACTGTAACAACATTCCATCATATATATGTGCCACATCTTCTTTATCCATTTCTCTGTCAACAGACATTTAGGTTGCCTCCATGGCCTGGCTATTGTAAATAGTTCTGCTGTGAACATTGGGTCCCATGTATCTTTTGGAATTATGGCTTTCTCCAGATAATATGCCTAGGGTCAAAAAGTAGCTCTATTTTTAGTTTCCAAGGACTCTCCTCCATACTCTTCTCCATAATGGCTGTATTAATTTACATTTCCACCAACAGTATTCGAGTATTCCCTTTTATCCACACTCTCTCCACCACTTATTGTTTGTAGATCTTCTAATCATGGCCATTCTGACTAATATGAGGTGATACTTCATTGTAGTTTTGATTTGCATTTCTCTAATAATTAATGATGGTGACCATCTTTCCATGTGCCTCTCCGCCATTTGTATGACTTCTTTAAAGAAATGTCTATTTAGGTCTTCTGCCCATTTTCTGACTGGATTGTTTGTTGATATTGAGCTGCATAAGCTAATGGTATATTTTGGAGATTAATCCCTTGTCAAGTTGCACTATCTGCAAATACTTTCCCCTATTCTGAGGGTTGTCTTTCCTTCTCATTTATGATTTCCTTTGCTGTGCAAAGGTGTGCAAAATGTTTAATTCGGTCTCATTTGTTTATTCTTATTTTCATTACTGTGGGAGGTGGGTGGAAAAGATACTACTGCAATCAGTGTCAAAAGTGTTCTGCCTGTATTTTTCTCTAAGAATTTTATAGATGTAGTCTTACATTTAGGTCTTTAATTTTTTTTTTTTACTTTATTTTTGTGTATGGTAATAGGTACTGTGCATATTTCATTCTTTTATATGCAATTGTCCAGTTTTCCCAGCACCATTTATTGAAGAGGTTGTCTTTTCTCCCTTATATCGTTTCCTTTATTACTTTGTCAACAAAGGTTTGTCTAGTCAAGGCTATGGTTTTTCCAGTAGTCATGTATGGATGTAAGAGTTGGACTATAAAAAAAGCTGAGCGCCAAAGAACTGATGCTTATGAACTGTGGTGTTGGAGAAGACTCTTGAGAGTCCCTTGGACTGCAAGGAGATCCAACCAGTCCATCCCAAAGGAAATCAGTCCTGGGTGTTCACTGGAACGTCTGATGTTGAAGCTAAAACTCCAATAATTTGGCCACCTGATGTAAAGAGCAGACTCATTTGAAAAGACCCTGATACTGGGAAAGATTGAGGGCAGGAGGAGAAGGGGACAACAGAGGATGAGATGGTTAGATGGCATCACTGACTCAATGGACATGAGTTTGGGTAAACTCTGGGAGTTGGTGATGGACAGGGAAGCCTGGCGTGCTGCAGTTCATGGGGCTGCAAAGAATCAGACATGACTGAGCAACTGAATTGAATTTATCCTAGATGACCATAGGCGTATGGGTTTATCTCAGGGATTTCTGTCCTGTACCACTGATTTATATTTTTGTTTTTGTGCGAGTACCATACTGTCTTGATTACTGTAGCTTTGTAGTATAGTCTGAAGTCAGGAGGCCTAACTTCTCCAGCTTTTTTCTCCCCTTCAAGATTGCCTTGTTTATTCAGAATTGTGTTTCTAAACAAACTGTAAAATTTTTGTTCTAATTCTGTGAAAATATGCCATTGGTAATTTGACAGAGATTGCATTGAATCTGTAGATTGTTTTAGGTAGTACAGTCATTTTCACAATATTGAACCCTCCAATACAAGAATATGGGGTATTTCTCCATCTGTTTGTGTCATCTTTGATTTCTATCATTATCATCTTACAGTTTCCTCAGTATAGGTCTTCTGCTTCCTTAGGTACATTTATTCCTATGTATTTTAGTCTTTTTGTTGCAATGGAATGATACTATTTCCTTAATCTCTCTTTCTGATCTTTCATTATTAGTGTACAGGAATGCAAGAGATTTTACTTTGCCAAATTCATTGATTGGCACCAACAGTTTTCTAGTGGCATAAAGAATTTTCTATGTAGACTATCATTACAGTAGAAATTAACATAAAAGTGTAAATCAACTATACTTTGATAAATTTTTTAAATGTTACTTCATTTATTCCATTTACATCTTGAGATACTAACATTTTTTAAATTATACAGAGTATATTATGCTCTGAAAATTGATTCAGCAAACCTTAGCACATGGACCATCACTTGTCTTCCTACTTCATGCCAACTTCCACTTTACATGCACTACAGTTAAGATCCACCAGACTGCTATATTCTATCCTTGGTTGAGGATGAGAGACCATAGGCGAGATTTTGTAAACACAGAATCAAGAGGGCTATACAAGAAAACTCTTAATCAGCTGATCAGAAATAGAATCTGGCATTCTAGATTTTAAATGCTCTCCTGGTAATTTTAGTAATTATACAGATTCAGAACTACTAAGTTGGTTCCAATTGAAATAGTCATTTCCCCCTTACTTACCTTTTATTCTATAGATGTATTTATTTCCTCTGTTGTATATATTGAAGTTCCTGCTTCTTTAGGATGGGAAACCATGCTCTTTTCACCTTTTAATGGTTCATTTCTAACATAGTAATGGGTATATTTTAGTTACACAGTAAGGATTTGTTGAATAAGAATAAAAACTTAAAGTACACTTTTAATATGACAACTATATTTCCAATATGGCTTCAAAAATAGTCCAAAGAAGTAGTGGAAGACAATAACAAAGTACTAACATTATGACCTATTTCCCCTTCTTTCTGTTCTAATTCCAATGAACACACTGAGAATTTAAATTGGATAAAAAATGCTGGCAGTGTTCTGACTATAGCCACGTGAAAAGGGGGCCCTGTAACTACATTAAGTGCCATGTAGTACCTAAATGTCATCTATAGTCAGACAATTTTGTTTGACTTCACGCAGCCATAAAAGCAAGCATAAGTTTGTCCAATTAAGAAACATTAAGAATGCCACCTGATTCCTGCTGAATGAAAATAATAGGAAAGGTTAACCATCTGTATGTCTTCTTTGGAGAAATGTCTATTTAGTTCTTTGGCCCAGTTTTTGATTGGGTCGTTTATTTTTCTGGAATTGAGCTGCAGGAGTTGCTTGTATATTTTTGAGATTAGTTGTTTGTCAGTTGCTTCATTTGCTATTATTTTCTCCCATTCTGAAAGCTGTTTTTTCACCTTGCCTATAGTTTCCTTTGTTGTACAGAAGATTTTAATTTTAATTAGGTCCCATTTGTTTATTTTTGCTTTTATTTCCAATATTATGGGAGGTGAGTCATAGAGGATCCTGCTGTGGTTTATGTGAGAGTGTTTTGCCCATGTTCTCCTCTAGCAGTTTTATAGTTTCTGGTCTTACATTTAGATCTTTAATCCATTTTGAGTTTATTTTTGTGTATGGCGTTAGAAAGTGCTCTAGTTTCATTCTTTTACAAGTGGTTGACCAGTTTTCCCAGCATCACTTGTTAAAGAGATTGTCTTTTCTCCATAGTATACTCTTGCCTCCTTTGTCAAAGATAAGGTGTCCATATGTGCGTGGATTTATCACTGGGCTTTCTATTTTGTTCCATTGATCTATATTTCTGTCTTTGTGCCAGTACCATACTGTCATGATGACTGTGGCTTTGTAGGAGAGCCTGAAGTCAGGCAGGTTGATTCCTCCAGTTCCATTCTTCTTTCTCAAGATTGCTTTGGCTATTTGAGGTTTTTTGTATTTCCAAACAAATTGTGAAATTATTTGTTCTAGCTCTGTGAAAAACACCATTGGTAGCTTGATAGGGATTGCACTGAATCTATAGATTGCTTTGGGTAGTATACTCATTTTCACTATATTTATTCTTCTGATCCATGAACATGGTATATTTCTCCATCTATTAGTGTTCTCTTTGATTTCTTTCACCAGTGTTTTACAATTTTCTATATATATGTCCTTTATTTCTTTAGGTAGATATATTCCTAAGTATTTTATTCTTTTCATTGCAATGGTGAATGGAATTGTTTCCTTAATTTCTCTATTTTCTCATTGTTAGTGTATAAGAATACAAGAGATTTCTGTGTGTTGATTTTATATTCTGCAACTTTACTATGTTCATTGATTAGCTCTAGTAATTTTCTAGTGGAGTCTTTGACATTTCTCCAAAGAAGACATACAGATGGCTAACAAACACATGAAAAGATGCTCAACATCACTCATTATCAGAGAAATGCAAATCAAAAGTACAATGAGGTACCAATGCATGCCAGTCAGGATGGCTGCCATCCAAAAGTCTATAAGCAATAAATGCTGGAGAGGGTGCGGAGAAAAGGGAACCCTCTTACACTGTTGGTGGGAACACAAACTAGTACAGCCACCATGGAGAACAGTGTGGAGATTCCTTAAAAAATTGGAAATAGAACTGCCATACGACCCAGCAATCCCACTGCTGGGCATACACACTGAGGAAACCAGACTTGAAAGAGACACGTGTACCCCAATGTTCATCGCAGCACTGTTTATAATAGCCAGGACATGGAAGCAACCTAGATGTCCATCAGCATATGAATGGATAAGAAAGCTGTGGTACATATACACAATGGAGTATTACTCAGCCATTAAAAAGAATACATTTGAATCAGTTCTAATGAGGTGGATGAAACTGGAGCCTATTATACAGAGTGAAGTAAGCCAGAAAGAAAAACATCAATACAGTATACTAATGCATATATATTGAATTTAGAAAGATGGTAATGATAACCCTGTATGCGAGACAGCAAAAGAGATACTGATGTATAGAACAGTCTTTTGGACTCTGTGGGAGAGGGACAGGGTAGGATGATTTGGGAGAATGGCATTAAAACATGTATAATATCATATAAGAAACGAATCATCAGTCTAGGTTCGATGCAGGATACAGGATGCTTGGGGCTGGTGCACTGGGATGACCCAGAGGGATGGTACAGGGAGGGAGGTAGGAGGAGGGTTCAGGATGGAGAGCACATGTACACCTGTGGCAGATTCATGTTGATGCATGGCAAAACCAATACAATATTGTAAAGTTAAAAAATAAAATAAAATAATATAAATTAACAAACGAAAATAAATAAATTTAAAGAAAATGAAAATAATAGGAAAGGAATTCTAATGTCTATGGGCAGCAGGGAAGAGGACATAACATTCATGAATGGCTCTTTCATCCTTCTTTCCCTACACACACACACACACACACACACACACACACACACATGAGCTAGCAACATTCTAGAAGGTTCAATAAAGTGCTTGTACGGTGCCTTGTACATGCAATACACACAAGTATTAACACTGTGTTAGTTCACTAGGTCTACCATAAGAGTAGAGTGTCACTGACTGGGTGGTTTAAACAACAAAAATTTATTTCCTCATTAGTCTGGAAAGCAGAAGTCTGAGATCAAGGTTTGAATAGCTTTGTTTTCTTCTGAGGTCTCTCTCCCTGTATTGCAGATGACTGCTTCCCTCTTATGTCTTCACCCGGTCGTCCCTCTGTGCACATCAATGTTTTAATCTATTTTTTATAAGGATACTAGTCCAGTTATATTGGACAAGGGCCCATTCTAATGACCTAATTTTAATGTAATTATCGCTTTAAAGATCCTATCTCCAAATATAGTTATGTTCTGAGATACTATGGGTTAGGACTTCCACACACAAATGTGTGAGGAGTTAAAATTCAGCCCTTAATAAGTACTGTCTAGGTATCCACCTTTTGATGGATGTTACAACAATCCAGGAATAGCTGAATCTTGAAGAGGTGATATATCTATATATAGAGATATCTTGATCTTGGGGATGCATTAAACAGGAAAGATCCAAATCATAATGCTTCAAATTATGTAGCGTGTTAAAAACTGTGAGCGTTATGAACACACTCAGAAATCCTTCGGAATAGTCCAGGCGTCTATATTTTTTATCAAGTATTTTAGGATTATGGCATATACTCAAGTTTGAGGACCACTGACTGAAACGTGGAAGGAACAATTCCAAACAGATGTTTGCAGACTGGGAAGAACCAAGTCTGGTTCTCAATCTTGAAAAGCATGTCAACGCAGGAAGTTAGAAATGAGGAAAAACAGGATTGGCAAAGACAGGGAAAGGAACTCGAGTGAATAATCTAGTTATGAGTATCACTATGTTCTCTTTATCACTAAACCTTTCTGTTACTAAAAATTCACTCTAATACCACATTGCCCTCTTTGTGACTTTTGCCCAGACAAAAACTTTCCATGTAGGTAATGCACAATAAGCGGAAAACTGTGCTTAAGATATTTTTCATGGGAGGGCTGGCTAGAATCACAAATGAGAATTATTTGCTTCATATCTAATATAACTCATTATCAGCTGGGTAGATTATTTTTTGCCAGTGGATTCAAAGAACTGACCATATTCATCTCATCTTCTTTCTCCCTGGGGCAGACTGACATACATATTCACAACTCTGAGGTCTTACAGTTAATTAACAACATCTGTAGAATTATATTTCTTTACATTGTTAAAGAGTACTGGACTCAAATACCCAGTGAAAAAAATATGGCAATTGTTTTTAAAACAACACATTTTATTTTTGCACTTTCTCCTTCACACACTTAATATTCTCTCTCTGCCTTCCATCCAATATTTATTGCAGGCCACGAACAGTGCCAAGAGCACAAAATGTAATGACAAATAAAACACAGCCCCTAACCTTCAGGAAAGTAATGTCTGGGGTGGGGTAGGAAAGATATGGAAACAGTAACCACAACAGAATGTGCTTTATTATAACAAGATATCCATAACGTGCTACGGAGATCAGGGAACAATGCTAATATGGCCTGAAGTCAGAGCTTACCAATACAGACTGAAAGGTAGAGTTAACCAGGCAAGGATTCAGCATAAGAACACGTATTAAAAAAAAAAAAAAAAACAAGAAAAAGGAAGGAGTGTTTAAGGAACAGAATACATGATTATGACTACAACAGAAGGCTTACAGGAATGGGATTTACGGTGGGTCTTCTATGCTAAGCTAAATAATGAGCACCTGAACTTGTCAGAGGCAGTCACTGATGGCTTTTTTTAAGCACCATCAGTTCTGTATTTAATTTCCCTTAGGCCTAACATTTTCCCTAGGCTTGCTGCTGCTCCCACCTCCCCAGGCTGCCATTCCTCTCCCCAAAGGCTCTAATTCCACTTCCTAGCCCCATGCTGCCTGTGCTGCAGCAATCAAAAGTACTTGCTGTTCTCTAAATGTGCCATGCTTATTCTCAGTAGCTGCAAATGTCAAAAACTAAAAATGAGTAATATCTAAAAGTATGGTAAGACCAGTGATGGCAGCACTATGATAGAATTTTCAACAATTAAGAGAAACAATACCAAACCATTTGTGTTTTCTATATTTTGTCATTTGCTGTTCCAGTTGCTTAACAGAGAAATGTAACACGCTCTTTGTAAGTAAAATTCGGTACATTCTTCAATAGATGGGAATACCAGACCACCTGACCTGCCTCTTGAGAAATCTGTATGCAGGTCAGGAAGCAACAGTTAGAACTGGACATGGAACAACAGACTGCTTCCAAATAGGAAAAGGAGTGCGTCAAGGCTGTATATTGTCACCCTGCGTATTTAACTTATATGCAGAGTACATCATGAGAAATGCTGGACTGGAAGAAGCATAAGCTGGAATCAAGATTGCCAGGAGAAATATCAATAACCTCAGATATGCAGATGATACCACCCTTATGGCAGAAAGTGAAGAGGAACTAAAAAGCCTCTTGATGAAAGTCAAAGTGGAGAATGAAAAAGTTGGCTTAAAGCTCAACATTCAGAAAATGAAGATCATGGCATCCACTCCCATCACTTCATGGGAAATAGATGGGGAAACAGTGTCAGACTTTATTTTTCTGGGCTCCAAAATCACTACAGATGGTGACTGCAGCCATGAAATTAAAAGACGCTTACTCCTTGGAAGGAAAGTTATGACCAACCTAGATAGCATATTCAAAAGCAGAGACATTACTTTGCCAACAAAGGTCTGTCTAGTCAAGGCTATGGTTTTTCCAGTGGTCATGTATGGATGTGAGAGTTGGACTGTGAAGAAGGCTGAGCACTGAAGAATTGAGCTTTTGAACTGTGGTATTGGAGAAGACTCTTGAGAGTCCCTTGGACTGCAAGGAGATGCAACCAGTCCATTCTGAAGGAGATCAGCCCTGGGATTTCTTTGGAAGGAATGATGCTAAAGCTGAAACTCCAGTACTTTGGCCACCTCATGCGAAGAGTTGACTCATTGGAGAAGACTCTGATGCTGGGAGGGATTGGGGGCAGGAGGAGAAGGGGACGACAGAAGATGAGATGGCTGGATGGCATCACTGACTCGATGGACATGAGTCTGAGTGAACTCCGGGAGTTGGGGATGGACAGGGAGGCCTGGAGTGCTGCGATTCATGGGGTTGCAAAGAGTTGGACACGACTGAGCGACTGAACTGAACTGATAACCATCAGCAGGACAGGACACTTTTCTCTTCCCAAGACATGTTGAATAGAAAGTGACAGCACTTTAAAATGGTGTTCTTTGCTGTTTCTCTATCATGATTCCCTTCTTTTATTTTTTTTAATGTGGAGGATAATTAACTTATAATGTTGTGTTAGTTTCTGCTGTACAACAATGTGAGTCTACTAGCTATCTATTTAATTAGTACTAGCTATTTAACACATGGTAGTTCATATATGTCAATGCTACTCTCTCAGTTCAACCCCCCTCTCCTTCTCCCACTGTGTCCACAATCTACACTTATATCTACAGCTCTATTCCTGCCCTGCAAATAGGTTCATTGGTACCATTTTTCAACATGTCTACCTCACCCCAACCTCACCCTGTACAGGTAACTGAGTCTCAACTGAGCTAAAGAATCTACCTTTTTTCCAGCCATTTTTCTTTATTTTTTTCTATTTGGGGGATTTATTTATTTTTAAAATGTATTTATTTTTAATTGAAGGAAATTGTTTTACAATGCGATGTTGGTTTCTGCCATACGTCACCATGAATCTGCCATAGGTATACACATGTCCCCTTCCTCTTGAGCCTTCCTCCCACCTTCCGTCCTATCCCACCCCTCTAGGTTGTCACAGAACACAAGACTGAGCTCTCCGTGCTATACAGCAACTTCTCATTCAGTTCAGTTCAGACGCACAGTCATGTCCAACTCTTTATGACTACAAGGATTGTAGCACGCCAGGCTTCGCAGCATTACCAACTCCTGGAGCATACTCAAACTCATGTCCATCGAGTCGGTGATGCCATCCAACCATCTCATCCTCTGTCATCCCCTTCTCCTCCCGCCTCAATCTTTCCCAGCATCAGAGTCTTTTTCAAAGAGTCAGCTTTTCACATCAGGTGACCAAAGTATTAGAGTTTCAGCTTCAGCATCAGTCCTTCCAATGAATATCCAGGACTGATTTCCTTTAGGATGGACTGGTTGGATCTCTTTGCAGTCCAAGGGACTCTTAAGAGTCTTTTCCAACACCAAGTTCAAAAGCATCAATACTTCGGTGCTCAGCTTTCTTTATAGTCTAACTCTCTCTCACATCCATACAAGACTACTGGAAAAGCCATAGCTTTGACTAGACAGACCTTTGTTGGTAAAGTAATGCTTTTTAATATGCTGTCTAGGTTGGTCACAGCTTTTCTTCCAAGAAGCAAGTGTTTTAATTTCATGGCTGCAGTCACCTTCTGCAGTGATTTTGGAGCCCAAAAAAATAAAGTCTGACACTGTTTCCATTGTTTCCCCAACTATTTGCCATGAAGTGATGGGACTGGATGCCATGATCTTAGTTTTCTGAGTTTTAAGCAAACTTTTTCACTCTCTTCTTTCACTTTCATCAATTGGCTCTTTAGTTCTTCTTCACTTTCTGCCATAAAGGTGGTGTCATCTGCATATCTGAGGTTATTGACATTTCTCCCAGTAATCTGAATTCCAGCTTTGCTTCATCCAGCCCAGCATTTCACATGATGTACTCTGTATATAAATTCTCTTGCCAGAATACTGGAGTGGGTAGCCTTTCCCTTCTCCAGGGGATCTTCCCAACTCAGGGATTGAACCCAAGTCTCCCACATTGCAGGCGGATTCTTTACTAGCTGAGCCACAAGGGAACCCCAACTTCTCATTGGCTATCTGTTTTACACATGGTAATGCATATATTTCAGTGCTACTCTCTCATATTGTCCCACCTTCTCCCTCCCCTGCTGTGTCCATAAGTCTGTTCTGAGTCTCCATTTCTGCCCTGCAAATAGGTTCGTCAGTACAATTTTATTACTTTTGTACACAAAATCTGATGGAATGGGAAAAAAGTTCCAGCACCAAAAACTGAGACCCAAATTCCAATATGAGTCATGACACAAACTGATGAGACTAGCCAAATTACAATCCTTTCATAAGCAAATGTAGAAAATGGAATAGAAATTTTTTGAGGTCCTGTTGCCTTAAAAATCCAAACACTTAAAATCCTGAGTGTTCACAAAACACTTACTTAAAATCCTGAGTGTTCTGTCCACAACCTTGCCCAAAGAAATGGCTTCTTTATTTTCTCCCTTATGTCTTTGTGACTGTTATTATTATGTTGTAAAAATATTAACTGTAACTGGAAAGAAAGCATAACATCTACTTATGAAGTTCAATAATACTAGCAATATCACAGGATTTATTAACTTTTTCTTACAAAAAACATTAAAGAGAATTTTTTTAAATGTTGTTTTTGTTCAGTTGCTGTCATGTCTGACTCCTTGCTACCCAATGAACTGCACCACGCCAGGCTTTCCTGTCCTTCACCAACTCCTGGAGTTTGCTTAAATTCATGCCCATTGAGTCAGTGATGCCTTTCAACCATCTCATTCTCTGTCTCTCCCTTCTCCTCCTGATCTCAGTCTTACTCAGCAACAGGGTCTTTTCCAATGAATCGGCTCTTCACATCAGGTGGCCAAAATATTGGAGATTCAGCATCAGCCCTTCTGATGAATACTCAGGGTTGATTTCCATTAGAAAATTCCTTTACCACTGAACCACCTGGGAGGCCCCCTTCAAATGCATTAGAGTTTACTAATTAAAGGTATCCTGAAATGAATCCTTTCATACTGCAAAATCAAACAAAATAAAAACTACTTGTTTTTTTGATTAACCACCAATAGAAATAAAATCTAAATTTATTAAGTGCTTAAGTCTGTGTACTAGTTTCCGTGCTCTTGTTTTATATCTGTACCCTTCATAGAGACCTTGTTAATGCCCACACCCTATCCTCTTGACTCATCTGTGAGTTCTCTTGCCATTGCTATGGACAGTCATACTGATGCTGACAGCTTCCCACTTTAAGGACCCACAGCTTTTCCTCCACTTCCTCCCTAGCCTTCCTGGGGTCACCTTGAAAATACATTTCCTGCCCCTAAATCCTTAACCTCAGTGTCTGCTTTTGAAGAAAACCCTAATTAAGACTGTTGTAATAAAGTGGTACTAAAAAACAGACTCTCAGAATGGGATTCTAGAAGAGTATCACTTACTGGTCAGCTGGTATCAGGGATCCAATTTCTACTGATATATGAGTGGTGATAACCCATATGATGTCACAGCAGCAGAATGACTAAAATTCTTACCTGAAGTGGACTGAAATGTAGAAGAGGGGGAAGGAGAACATACAAGCTTACACAACAGCTCTAATACTTGAAAGATATGGGGGCAATCATAACTGTAATATTCTGGAGTTAGTATTTGTTAACTGCTCTAAAAAGCTCTGAAGAATGGCACCAGCAGGCTTGGGTAAAACATCTATCAAAATGCAGGGCAAGCTGTAAAAAACAGAATGCTATGAAAATCAGCATTTAAGGTAAATCTTATCTCCTGTGCCCAGGGAGCAGACTGTACTGAAAATTAGGTCTAATATTTGACTGAGTAGCTGAGCTACAAAGACGACTAAACATATAGCCTTAGCAGACCTCCCTTACTCTGATAAGGAGAGAGTCAGATAGTAAAACACGGGATGGTGATATTGAGTTCGTTAAGAACATTGAACACTCATATTCTGCCAAAGCCTCTGGGCTGAAAGGATCCACTCCATTCCCTTTCATAAAAGAAAGAAGCCTCTAAATGCTTGGAGATTTGCGAAGGCAGTACTTGAGGAAGATGTCCTCCTCAAGATCTGCCCTGCTTCCCTTCATCACCTCTAGACCAACAAGTTTGGTCAGATCTTACTCATAATCACTCTAATTGTGAAATACAGTCTCTACTATGGGAATAAATAGTTTATTCATCAAAAAAGCTTCTGACCCTGTCTGACATGTGTTATTGAGAATTGGGCACAAGAGATGGGAATACCAGACCACCTGATCTGCCTCTTGAGAAATCTGTATGCAGGTCAGGAAGCAACAGTTAGAACTGGTCATGGAACAACAGACTGGTTCCAAATAGGAAAAGGAGTACATCAAGGCTGTATATTGTCACCCTGTTTATTTAACTTATATGCAGAGTACATCATGAGAAACGCTGGACTGGAAGAAACACAAGCTGGAATCAAGATTGCTGGGAGAAATATCAATAACCTCAGATATGCAGATGACACCACCCTTATGGCAGAAAGTCAAGAGGAACTCAAAAGCCTCTTGATGAAAGTGAAAGTGGAGAGTGAAAAGGTTGGCTTAAAGCTCAACATTCAGAAAACGAAGATCATGGCATCTGGTCCCATCACTACATGGGAAATAGATGGGGAAACAGTGGAAACAGTGTCAGACTTTATTTCTCTGGACTCCAAAATCACTGCAGATGGTGACTGCAGCCATGAAATTAAAAGACGCTTACTCCTTGGAAGGAAAGTTATGACCAACCTAGATAACATATTCAAAAGCAGAGACATTACTTTGCCAACAAAGGTTCGCCTAGTCAAGGCTATGGTCTTTCCTGTGATCATGTATGGATGTGAGAGCTGGACTGTGAAGAAGGCTGAGCGCTGAAAAATTGATGCTTTTGAACTGTGGTGTTGGAGAAGACTCTTGAGAGTCCCTTGGACTGCAAGGAGATCCCACCAGTCCATTCTGAAGGAGATCAGTCCTGGGATTTCTTTGGAAGGAATGATGCTAAAGCTGAAACTCCAGTATTTTGGCCACCTCATGTGAAGAGTTGACTCATTGGAGAAGGCTCTGATGCTGGGAGGGATTGGGGGCAGGAGGAGAAGGGGACAACAGAGGATGAGATGGCTGGATGGCATCAATGACTCGATGGATGTGAGTCTGAGTGACCTCCGGGAGTTGGTGATGGACAGGGAGGCCTGGCATGCTGCGATTCATGGGGTTGCAAAGAGTCGGACACAACTGAGCGACTGATCTGATCTGATAGAAGTGTATGTTGAGGGTGTTAAGCTGAGGCAGGGGGCAGAATACCAGAAAGAAAAAAGTGTATTTACACAGAGGCACTCTCCTGTGACTCAGACTATAACTTCTAGCAAGAAAACCTTAATGAGTTTCTGAAACAGTGATGGGATGTCAATGTGAGTCAGAGGATTCCAAAATAGAAGGCACTAAAGGTAGCATTTAACCATTAGAAGCAAGATTAATGTATTTGGCATAAAAGACAGGAAGATCAGAGCAGCAACCAGAGAACCTTGACCTTCAAGGCCATTTTTCTTTGTTCAGGCAAAAGAGATGGGTAGTATGTTCATTTGCTAGGGCTTTCATAACAAAGTTCCACAAACTGAGTGACATAAACAACAGACACGTATTGTGGAGGCAAGAGTCCAAGACTGAGGTGTCAGTAAGGGCAGTTTCTTCTGCAGTCTGAGAGCATCTGTTCCATCTGTCTTCAAGTGGTTTGCTGGCAATCTTTAGCACTCATTGGCTGGAAGAAGCATCACTCTAATCTCTGTCTTCATCTTCATGTGGCATTCTCTTGTATGTGTTTTCCATGCCCAAATTTCTCCTTTTTTTAAGAACCAACCATGCTGCATTAGAGGCCTAATCTATTCCAATATGGCCTCATTTTAACTAATTATGTCTTCCATGACCTTACTTTCAAATATGCTCCCATTCTGGAGTACTAGGGTTTAGTACTTCAACATCTGAATTTTTAAGGGACACAATTCAACCCACAATTAGTAGAAAATAACACTGTTGCTTGACTTTTATGGCCAAAAAAGATGGAGGACTTAAGAGCAGAAGATTTATGTGTAGTTTCCAGATCTGAGCCAGTTCAGAGACCTAAAGCCCATCAATGTAAGGGGATGATGAGTCCTTTTGAGCAAAAAAAAAAGTCAGTGTTTCTCCAAACATTCTCCAAAGGGATGTGCTGCCATTTACCAGAGTAGCTCAACAATGGTGACAGAGTAATACTCATCCAACCCAGGGACTACTGGATATAGTTTCTAAGCTAACATTCACAGCAGGGTACCCAAAACACTTATATGGCCACCCAGTGAGAGTGGAAGCATATACAGTCCAGATAATAAAAGGAGTCCAGGTCCAAGTCCATCTCACAGTTGGCCCAATGGGTCTACAGACCCACCATCTGGTTATGTATCTGGCCCTTGAATACATAATTGAGATGGAAATATTTAGCAGCAACCAAAACCCAAACATTGGTTCTTTGACCTGTGAAATAAGACCCATTATGATAGAAAGGACAAAGGAAGCCCCTGATATTACTTAGTCTTTACGCTCTTTCAGGTAGTAAATCAAAAGGAACAATGTAGCCATGTGCCACCAAAAAAAAGAAAAAAAAAATTGTGCAACTCTCAAAGAGTGGCTGCTGCAGAAAACATACAGCTCGCAGATGGATCCATTTGATATGTTGGTACAAGATAAAAATACACTGTTACACTATAGCCCATGAAGGAATGAACTACTTCAGTGTTACTTAAAATGTGGTCCATAGATGAAAGCAAGCTCACAAACTGTTTTTTATCATTCCACAACAAGATATATATACACAAGTATAAACAGTGACAGTACACAATTGAAAACATTTATATCAACTTTCAGTTCAGTTCAGTCAGTTGCTCAGTCGTGTCCGACTCTTTGCAACCCCATGAATCGCAGCATGCCAGGCCTCCCTGTCCATCACCAACTCCCGGAGTTCACTCAGACTCATGTGCATCAAGCCAGTGATGCCATCCAGCCATCTCATCCTCTGTCATCCCCTTCTACTCCCGCCCCCAATGCCTCCCAGCATCAGAGTCTTTTCCAACGAGTCAACTCTTCACATGAGGTGGCCAAAGTATTGGAGTTTCAACTTCATCATCAGTCCTTCCAATGAACACCCAGGACTGATCTCCTTTAGGATTGACTGGTTGGATCTCCTTGCAGTCCAAGGGACTCTCAAGAGTCTTCTCCAATACCACAATTCAAAAGCATCAATTCTTCGGCGCTCAGCTTTCTTCACAGTCCAACTCTCACATCCATACACAACCACTGGAAAAATCATAGCCTTAACTAGACGGACCTTTATTGGCAAGGTAATATCTCTGCTTTACAATATGCTATCTAGGTTGGTCATAACTTTATATTATCACAAAAAATCAAGTGTGTGATTTTATATTTTACAAAATGATCAATCATGATGACTCAAAACAAAAAGTCCTTCACATGGTCAGTCTGAGTATCACTATTCTATAAAGGACAGGAGTGAAAGAAAATTCCAACATCAGGCAGAGGTTCATCATCTTTGTATGAGAGAGAAGTGGTTTGAGGTAAGGATATATATGAATTATTGGTCAATGGCTAATAGCTCTGCTAATTGATCAGGAGCCTGGAAGGAGCAATAATGGATGATCAGACACAAAGAGGTCTGTAAAAGAAGCATGCAGATGACCCTATAGGAGTAAACAAAGTAGACACAAATGAGCATCTAGGTGGAAAACATGATCCACCTTATTATCAGACAGCCTCTGTCCTTAACCATGTTGATGCTTATAGAGAAAACATGGTGGCCGGGATGGAAGTTATGTGCATGGGCACAAAAGTGTGAACTCTTTTGCACCAAGGATGATCTAGATATTTTACAAATATTAACTGCCTGTGTTAGGCACCAAAGACACATATATGTAAACCATAGCCCCTGGGAAGGCAATGTCTGTGCTGAGTGCTAAAGTATGAACAGAATTTAGTTGTAATGAGAAAAGAAGAAATGACTTCCCAGGAAGAGGAAACGGCACACACAAAGCCATTTGGAGAACCAGACAGAGAATAAGTCTGAATCCAGGGAGAATGCAAGATAAAGGTAAAGCTGAGATCATTAAATGTTTTGGATACCTTTTAGGCTTTTATAATGAAGGTGATTGATAATTATTAAAGGATTTTAAATAGGGGAGTATTTAGAGAAAAAGAAAGAATATATTCAAAAGGGATTTTTGAAAGGAAGTCAAAACTTGGTAAAACAAGGAAGAGGAGGCTGGTGAGCTACAGTCCATGGGGTCGCAGAGTCAGACACAACTGAGTGACTTAACTCATAGCACAAGGAAGAAAGACGTCTAGGACAACCCAGGTTGTTTCCTAATCCCTACATCCCCTTTGAAGAAACTTCTTCTTTGAATCCCTATTTTATTTCTAACTTAGTGGACTTTTGTTTTTGTACTTTAGTCACATCTCTCCCCTCCTACTGATAAACTCTTTTTGGGCAGACACTATGACGTATTCCCATTACATGGTCAGCAGAGGCAGAGCTTAGGTTTGGAAAGTGAGGCATTCACTTTTGGGTTTATGTCATGGCAAAGCTGAATCTGGGCTTCCCAGTGGCTCAGCAGTAAAGAATCCCACCTGTAATGTAGGAGACCTGGAGACAAGAGTTTGATCTGTAGCTCAGGAAGATCCCCTGGAGAAGGAAATGGCAAGCCACTCCAGTATTCTTGCCTAGAAAATCCCACAGTCAGAGGAGCCTGGCTGGGCTACAGTCCATAGTGTCGCAACAGAGTTGGAAATGATTGAGTCACTTAACAGTAACAAGGACATATCTGAATCCCTTCTTTATTTAAAAGTTTGATATTTCACTTATTATGGATTTTTTGCATACGTTGATTTTTTTTAAAAACTGCATTAAAATAGTATTTATCATGATTACTGAGGGCTTTTTCGCATCCTGTTAAATTTTCTACCCAAAGCAAGTACCTCACTTACCTCATTCTAGTTTACCTGCCCTGATTCTCAACATCTAATGATACAAGCAGGTACTTAAATGCATGTTGAATGGGGAGAAAGCAAACTAATGGCATAAATAACAAGATGGATGGTGATGCACCATTGACAGAGGCAGTGAATACAGGAGGAGCAACAGAGTCTGGAAAAGATGATGAGTTTATAATGCATGTCAAAACACTGCATAGTGTATTATCTTATAGATCATTTATTATTCAACACTGGCAGCATTTGTAATAGGAAATATTAAAGACTGACAGTACTCAAGGAATTGTCCTCAGGATATTTCCCCATTATCTTTTTAAAACATATTAATATTTGAGTTATTGAAGCAATATCCAATCTCTTAGCTCAGTTTATGAGTTAACATTACTTAGGACACCAATATGAACTGCCCATTATACAAATGTATAATTAACACTTACAGAATTTGACATTACATTAGCAATACTCTGGGATTGCAAAAGAGCTGGATACAGCTGAGTGACTAAACAACAACCAACATCCCATCAGCAAGGCCTAACCTGACCTCTATGAAACAGCATCTTCAATATTTTATTTATCTTATCTCACTCTTATTCATAACACTTATCATCACCTAATAAAGTAATATGTTATCTATTTTTACTTCCCCTTTAAAAAGATGAGCTCCATGAGAAAATTGGGATATGTCTCTTTTGTTGTATCCTCAACACCTAAAATAGATGTCTTTGAAGGTGATGACAAAAGGATGGCACAGTGGTTGAAGGAAGGCTTACACTGGCACAGAAATAAGACAAAGCAAATAAATAAAACCCTGTATGGATAGAAAAGTGGAGTTAGGAGCTCAAGAGAATGTGAAAGAAATCCCTAAAAAAAATGAAATTTCAAACCAGAGCAATAAGCTCAAGGGCTTACCTGCAATTTACCTTGGAAAGGTTTTCCAGATAGGTAACCAATGGGGTTGGGTTTTTACAGCCTTTGACCAAATGAGATCCAAATCTCTGTAGAAAGCTGATACCTTCAGAGGGCTATCTGCTTGGGTATCACTAGCATACAAGATGAAAAGAAATGTGCTTCAGCCTGGGCTCTGAGAAAAATGAAAAAAGTCTGAGAATTCTTGACTATAACCTACCCTCAAGACTTTCAGCTTTAAATTTAAACTATCTACACATGGTCCAGGAATCCTAAGCACCAAAATCAAAATAAACACTAGTTCTGGGGTGTGCTAGTTATCAACTTACTGTATCTCAGCTCCAAATCGTCTCTGCTCTGCTTTGTCATGTTAGGGCTAGGCGCTATAAATATTTCTCCTGTGCTTGATGACACAATGTTAAGCTTTAAGAGTATCCTGAAGGGGCAAGGTTGATCAGGCCATTAAGAGGTAGGTCAATGACCTAACCACCCCACTCCAGTACTCTTGCCTGGAAAATCCACGGATGGAGGAGCCTGGTAGGCTGCCGTCCATGGGGTCTCGAAGAGTCGGACACGACTGAGCGACTTCACTTTCAATTTTTACTTTCATGCATTGGAGAAGGAAATGGCAACCCACTCCAGTATTCTTGCCTGGAGAATCCCAGGGACAGAGGAGCCTAATGGGCTGCTGTCTATGGGGTTGGACAGAGTCGGACACAACTGAAGCGACTTAGCACCAGCAGCAGCAATGGCCTAACTTCCAGAGTGAGGACATAGTTAACTGAAAGAAATCTACCCACTGATGAAACCAAACCAGATGCCTTCTTTCACTCCACCAGACCAAGGAGATGACCTGCAAGCCTGTGTTTTAAGGCTTTTAGACCTGTATTTGAAAGACACAGGTCTTTTCAACCCCAGTAGCAGACTCAAAGCAGAGTTAGATGTCATTACAAAGAAGAAATCAGATCAGATCAGATCAGTCGCTCAGTCGTGTCTGACTCTGCAACCCCATGAATCGCAGCACGCCAGGCCTCCCTGTCCATCACCAACTCCTGGAGTTCACTCAGACTCACAGCCATCAAGTCAGTGATGCCATCCAACCATCTCATCCTCTGTCTTTCCCTTCTCTTCTTGCCCCCAATCCCTCCCAGCATCAGAGTCTTTTCCAATGAGTCATCTCTTCACATAAGGTGGCCAAAGTCCTGGAGTTTCAGCTTTAGCATTCCTTCCAAAGAAATCCCAGGGCTGATCTCCTTCAGAATGGACTGGATCTCCTTGCAGTCCAAGGGACTCTCAAGAGTCTTCTCCAACACCACAGTTCAAAAGCATCAATTCTTCTGCACTCAGCCTTCCTCATAGTCCAACTCTCACATCCATACATGACCACAGGAAAAACCATAGCCTTGACTAGATGGACCTTTGCTGGCAAAGTAATGTCTCTGCTTTTCAATATGCTATCTAGGTTGGTCATAACTTTCCTTCCAAGGAGTAAGCGTCTTTTAATTTCATGGCTGCAGTCACCATCTGCAGTGATTTTGGAGCCCCCCAAAATAAAGTCTGACACTGTTTCCCTGTTTCCCCATCTATTTCCCATGAAGTGATGGGACCAGATGCCATGATCTTCCTTTTCTGAATGTTGAGCTTTAAGCCAGCTTTTTCATTCTCCACTTTCACTTTCATCAAGAGGCTTTTGAGTTCCTCTTCACTTTCTGCCATAAGGGTGGTGTCATCTGCATATCTGAGGTTATTGATATTTCTCCCAGCAAACTTGATTCCAACTTGTGTTTCTTCCAGCCCAACGTTTCTCATGTATTCTGCATATAAGTTAAATAATACCTCTTTCTCAAGGAGCCTGGATGTGATTGAGAATGGTCATCATGGAACTCTGGAGAGCCACTACTAGTTTGTTTTGCTATGGAAGCAATGAATGGGACAGTTGGTGGAAGGAGATTAGCCACCAGACTCTACATAGAAGTGATGCTTTACTGCTCACTGTGTGAGGATTACAAGTATAAGAACAATTTTAAGACCAGCAAAGGAAGAGTTTGCTGTTTTCCAGAACTGTGTGTTGGTGAGTTTGAAGAAATTGTGCCCATGGGGATCAGTCCCAATAAGACTTCCTACAAGAAGCACGGAACCCACTTATCCCTAGGTGAACTTCACAAAGTAGAAAAGTTTCAGTCTCAGGCAAATCAAGAAGAAAGTGATACAATCCTATTGGACTGCAAAAACTCCCATGAAAGCAAAATAGGACAATTCTAGGGCTGCTTAGCCCCAGACATCAGGAAATTCAGTTACTTCCCTGGCTACTTTGATGAAAATCTAGAACTTTTAAAAAGAAGGTGCTGATGTATTGCACTGTGGCATCTGTTGTGAGTGGTATTCAGTCAACCTCAAAGCTAAGGGAATGTGTAAAGAGTGTTCCAGCTCAAAGGCAGTCCACAAGTACCTGGAGGAGTTACCTGATGGCTTTTACATAGGGAAGCTGGTTGCTTTCAATGAGCATCAGGTCTTATCCTTCAACAGTGACTTAGTGTCAGAATGTTCCTATTATGGGGTCCCATTGGACCAGTATAAACTCTGCTTCATTCCCCAGTACCGTCAGCTTGCCTTGACCTGCCCTCCCTACAAAGAACAACGATTCACAGCCTATTGTGCCACATGTCAAAACAAAGGAAGCAGTCTGCAAGCCCAGCCCAGAGCAGCTTTAAAGAAGAATGCGAGTACACAGCCCAAGGGCCACATGTACCCAGGGAGCTCTCACAGCAGGAGTCACTCCTCAGGAGCCCTGGGCCCAGGCCAGCTATTGATGAGGGTGGGCCATGCTTATGTGAGCAGTCCCATCTGCATTTCCCCACACAGCTAGGTTTGGGGTTACTTGTACTGGAGAATGTTAGGGCTATACCTAACAGAGAAATAGGGACCTGTAACAGAAACACAGAACGTCACTGATCCCAGAGCCACCACAGCCAACTGGTCACCATGTCAGCCAACTGTCCTTCACAAGAGGAAGGCAGAGAAATTTGGGGGCCGATCTCTTACTGGAGACATTCTGACTCAGGAGATGCAAGAGCACAGAAAAAGGCGAGCTAAGCAGGATACCAAAGTTGCTGAGGGAAAGAGCCTTGAGCCTGGTGAGCTGACCTGCATCTTCTGTGCCATGCAACAGGGCTGGCAGTAGTCATTTTCAGATCAGATCAGATCAGATCACTCACCCAGTCGTGTCCGACTCTGCAACCCCATGAATCGCAGCACGCCAGGCCTCCCTGTCCATCACCGACTCCCAGAGTTCACTCAGACTCACGTCCATCGAGTCGGTGATGCCATCCAGCCATCTCATCCTCTGTCATCCCCTTCTCCTCCTGCCCCCAATCCCTCCCAGCATCAGAGTCTTTTCCAATGAGTCAACTCTTCGCATGAGGTGGCCAAAGTACTGGAGTTTCAGCTTTAGCATCATTCCTTCCAAAGAAATACCAGGGCTGATCTCCTTCAGAATGGACTGGTTGGATCTCCTTGCAGTCCAAGGGACTCTCAAGAGTCTTCTCCGACACCACAGTTCAAAAGCTCAATTCTTCGGCACTCAGCCTTTATAGTCCAGCTCTCACATCCATACATGACCACAGGAAAAACCATAGCCTTGACTAGACGAACCTTTGTTGGCAAAGTGATGTCTCTGCTTTTGAATATGCTATCTAGGTTGGTCATAACTTTTCTTCCAAGGAGCAAGCGTCTTTTAATTTCATGGCTGCAGTCACCATCTGTAGTGATTTTGGAGCCCAAAAAAATAAAGTCTGACACTGTTTCCACTGTTTCCCCATCTATTTCCCATGAAGTGATGGGAACAGATGCCATGATCTTCGTTTTCTGAATGTTGAGCTTTAAGCCAGCTTTTCACTCTCCTATTTCACCTTCATCAAGAAGCCTTTTAGTTCCTCTTCACTTTCTGCCATAAGGGTGGTATCATCTGCATATCTGAGGTTATTGATGTTTCTCCCGGCAATCTTGATTCCAGCTTGTGTTTCTTCCAGCCCAGCGTTTCTCATGATGTACTCTGCATATAAGTTAAATAAACAGGGTGACAATATACGGCCTTGATGTACTCCTTTTCCTATTTGGAACCAGTCTGTTGTTCTATGTCCAGTTCTAACTGTCGCTTCCTGACCTGCATATAGATAGGTTTCTCAAGAGGCAGGTCAGGTGGTCTGGTATTCCCATCTCTTTCAGAATTTTCCACAGTTTATTGTGATCCACACAGTCAAAGGCTTTGGCATAGTCAATAAAGCAGAAATAGATGTTTTTCTGGAACTCTCTTGCCTTTTCGAAGATCCAGCAGATGTTGGCAATTTGATCTCTGGTTCCTCTGACTTTTCTAAAACCAGTTTGAACATCTGGAAGTTCACAGTTCACATATTGCTGTCCATCTAATCAAAGCTATGGTTTTGTCAGTAGTCATGTATGGATGTGAGAGTTGGACTATAAAGAGCTGAGTGCTGAAGAACTGATACTTTTGAACTGTGGTGTTGGAGAAGACTCGTTAGAGTCCCTTGGACTGCAAGGAGATCAATCAGTCAATCTTGAAGGAAATAAGTCCAGAATATTCATTGGAAGGACTGATGCTGAAGATGGAACTCCAATACTTTAGCCACCTAATGCAAACAACTGACTCCTTAGAAAAGACCCTGAAGTTGGGAAAGACTGAAGGCAGGAGGAGAAGGGGATGACAGAGGATGAGATGGTTGGATGCCATCACCAACTCAATGGACATGAGTTTGAGCAAGCTCTGGGAGTTGGTGATGGACAAAGAAGCCTGGTGTGCTAAGTCCATGGGGTCACAAAGAGTCAGACACGACTGAGCAACTGAACTGAACTGAATATAGTATCTTAATCTGAAGCAAGTAAACTCTCAGTTGTGGCTTACTGGGATCTAGTTCTCAGACCAAGGACTGAACTCTGCCCCCTGCATTGGCAGCACGGAGTCTTAGCCACTGGACCACCAAGGAAGTTCCTCAATAGATGTATTCTTTTTTTTTTTTTTTGAAGATTTATATCCCATATCTACATGGATGGCTTTTAAGCAGGTATTTAGGCCAGTAGACTCCAGTTTCATTTATCATAAGATTGGTTGTTTACATACTCCATTTCACATTCCAAATATCTTCCCATTTTATAGGATGATAAAGTGTTACTATGTTTTGGCTATAAAAAAAAATGAAAAACATTCAGAAGAACAAGGCTTCCAATTTATATATCTAATGCTTATCAGTATAATTTAAACTTGCTCTATATTAGAACTATTTAGTACAAAACACCGGGGAAGGCAATAGCACCCCACCCCAGTACTCTTGCCTGGAAAATCCCATGGACAGAGGTCCCTGGTGGGCTGCTGTCCATGGGGTTGCTAAGAGTCGGACCCGACTGAGCGACTTCACTTTCACTTTTCACTTTCATGCATTGGAGAAGGAAATGGCAACCCACTCCAGTGTTCTTGCCTGGAGAATCCCAGGGACGGGGGAGCCTGGTGGGCTGCCGTCTATAGGGTCGCACAGAGTCGGACACGACTGAAGTGACTTAGCAGCAGTACAAAACACAGCCCAACCCGTATTCTACCATGTAGCACCTTGTGATGTTTCACTGTATGTGTCAACTTCACTGTGCATGGAGTGCCCAGAGATTTGGTAAAACATTATTCTGGGTATCTCTATGAGGATGTTTTTGAATGAGATTAACATGTAATCAGTAGACTGAGTAAAGCACATTACCCTCCTTAACGTGGGTAGGCATCATCCAATCAGTTGAAGGCCTGAATAAAACAAAAGGGTTAGCCTTCGCCCAAGTAAGACAGAATTTCTCCTGCTAGCCTGCCTTCAAACAGGAACTTCAGTTTTTTTCTGCTTTTGACTGAAGCAGAAACACTGACTCCTCCTGGGTCAAGTTTACTGATCTTCACACTGGAACTACAGCATCAGCTCTTCTGAGTCCTCAGCTTTCGATTCACCTTACATATTTTGGGACTTAGCCTCCTTGATCATGTGAGCCAATTCCTTATATTTATATCTACTATGCATATATGTGGGCTTTCCTGGTGGCTTAGCAGTAAAAAATCCAACTGCAATGCAGGAGATGCAGGTTTGATCCCTGGGTGGGGAATATTCCCTGGAGAAGGAAATGGCGACCCACTCCACTATTCTTGCCTGGGAAATCCCATGCACAGAGGAGGGTCCATGGGGTCACAAGAGTTAGACATGATTTTGCAACTAAACCACCACCATGTCTGTGTGTGTGTGTGTGTGTGTGTGTGTGTGTGTGTGTGTGTATCATGCTACTGATTTTGTTACTATGGAGAACCCTGAGCAATACATAGTTCAAATGATCTCCTACTGACTCTTGCTAAAGCATCTCTCCTAAACAGCTATACATGCTCCAAACCTTTCCCTTTCTTCCCCATCTCAAAAGGTATTGCAATTATCATCCCCTTTCCTCATCTCCCCCAACCCCCATTCCACAACCTACTGGAAATATTCCTACTCCATCTCTAATTATGTAGTTATAATATGAACTGGCATCTTCTTGAAAATGCTTTCTATCCTCTAGGCCACTGTTGCTTGGACAATGGGAAAGGAGGGACATTTGATCCAAGCTGAGACAATAAAAAGCTACACATACAAATGAGATTTTTTTTCAATTTAGAAACTGAAAGAGAGTTGACTAAAGTCCCTTTTAACCAGCAGCCATGCACGGTAATCAAGCCTAAGAGAACAAAGTAAACACACAGAGGTAAAAGCTAGAACTGAAAAAAGGGCCCTCACTGGTCATAGCAAATACCCTCTTCCAACAACACAAGAGAAGACTCTATAAATGGACATCACCAGATGGTCAACAACAAAATCAGATCGATTACATTCTTTGCAGCCAAAGATGGAGAAGCTCTATACAATCAGCAAAAACAAGATCAGGAGCTGACTGTGGCTCGGACCATGAACTCCTTATTGCCAAATTCAGACTGAAATTGAAGAAAGTAGGGAAAACTACTAGACCATTCAGGTATGACCTAAATCAAATCCCTTATGATTATACAGTGGAAGTGAGAAATAGATTTAAGGGCCTAGATCTGATAGATAGAGTTCCTGATGAACTATGGAATGAGGTTTGCGACATTGTACAGGAGACAGTGCTCAAGACCATCGCCATGGAAAAGAAATGCAAAAAAGCAAAATGGCTGTCTGGGGAGGCCTTACAAATAGCTGTGAAAAGAAGAGAAGCGAAAAGCAAAGGAGAAAAGGAAAGATATAAACATCTAAATGCAGAGTTCCAAAGAATAGCAAGAAGAGATAAGAAAGCCTTCTTCAGTGATCAATGCAAAGAAATAGAGCAAAACAACAGAATGGGAAAGACTGGGGATCTCGTCAAGAAAATCAGAGATACCAAAGGAACATTTCATTCTAAGATGGGCTCGATAAAGGACAGAAATGGTATGGACCTAACAGAAGCAGAAGATATTAAGAAGAGGTGGCAAGAATACACAAAAGAACTGTACAAAAAAGAGCTTCACGACCCAGATAATCATGATGATGTGATCACTGACCTAGAGCCAGACATCTTGGAATGTGAAGTCAAATGGGCCTTAGAAAGCATCACTACGAACAAAGCTAGTGGAGGTGATGGAATTCCAGTGGAGCTATTCCAAGTCCTGAAAGATGATGCTGTGAAAGTGCTGCACTCAATATGCCAGCAAATTTGGAAAACTCAGCAGTGGCCACAAGATTGGAAAAGGTCAGTTTTCATCCCAATCCCAAAGAAAGGCAATGCCAAAGAGTGCTCAAACTACCGCACAATTGCACTCATCTCACACGCTAGTAAAGTAATGCTCAAAATTCTCCAAGCCAGGCTTCAGCAATATGTGAACCGTGAACTTCCTGATGTTCAAGCTGGTTTTAGGAAAGGCAGAGGAACCAGAGATCAAATTGCCAACATCCGCTGGATCATGGAAAAAGCAAGAGAGTTCCAGAAAAACATCTATTTCTGCTTTATTGACTATGCCAAAGCCTTTGACTGTGTGGATCACAATAAACTATGGAAAATTCTGAAAGAGACGGGAATACCAGACCACCTGATCTGCCTCTTGAGAAATTTGTATGCAGGTCAGGAAGCAACAGTTAGAACTGGTCATGGAACAACAGACTGGTTCCAAATAGGAAAAGGAGTACGTCAAGGCTGCATATTGTCACCATGTTTATTTAACTTATATGCAGAGTACATCATGAGAAATGCTGGACTGGAAGAAACAGAAGTTGGAATCAAGATTGCTGGGAGAAATATCAATAACCTCAGATATGCAGATGACACCACTCTTATGGCAGAAAGTGAAGAGGGGCTAAAAAGCCTCTTGATGAAAGTGAAAGTGGAGAGTAAAAAGGTTGGCTTAAAGCTCAACATTCAGAAAACGAAGATCATGGCATCTGGTCCCATCACTACATGGGAAATAGATGGAGAAACAGTGGAAACAGTGTCAGACTTTCTTTTTCTGGGCTCCAAAATCACTGCAGATGGTGACTGTAGCCATGAAATTAAAAGACGCTTACTCTTTGGAAGGAAAGTTATGACCAACCTAGATAGCATATTCAAAAGCAGAGACATTACTTTACCAACAAAGGTTCACCTAGTCAAGGCTATGGTCTTTCCTGTGGTCATGTATGGATGTGAGAGCTGGACTGTGAAGAAGGCTGAGCGCCGAAGAATTGATGCTTTTGAACTGTGGTGTTGGAGAAGACTCTTGAGAGTCCCTTGGACTGCAAGAAGATCCAACCAGTCCATTCTGAAGGAGATCAATCCTGGAATTTCTTTGGAAGGAATGATGCTAAAGCTGAAACTCCAGTATTTTGGCCACCTCATGTGAAGAGTTGACTCATTGGAGAAGACTCTGATGCTGGGAGGGATTGAGGGCAGGAGGAGAAGGGGACGACAGAGGATGAGATGGCTGGATGGCATCACTGACTTGATGGGTGTGAGTCTGAGTGACCTCCGGGAGTTGGTGATGGACAGGGAGGCCTGGCGTGCTTCGGTTCATGGGGTCGCAAAGAGTCGGACACGACTGAGCGACTGATCTGATCTGATCTGATAATATCCAACTCCCTTGTCCTATTCATTCCTTAAGCTTAGCCTCACCTTGCCTCTCAATCTCAGTCACATTAGTAAATAAATTCTCTTTTTGGCCTAAGCTGATCTGAATTAGGTTTCAGTTGGTTGGAGCCAGGAAAGTGAAAAGAAAGTGAAGTCGCTCAGTCGTGTCCGACCCTTTGCAACCCCATGGACTATAGCCTACCAGATTTCTCTGTCCAAAATCTATGTCCAAATATATTCTTGCCTGGGGTTTTCCAGGCAAGAATACCAGAATGGGTTGCCATTTCCTTCTCCAGGGGATCTTTCAGACCAAGGGATCAAACCTGGGTCTTCTGCATTGTAGGGAGACATTTTACCCTCTGAGCCACACCTATTGTGTGCAAATCATTATGGAAATTTACATAATTGAACAAATTAACTTCAAGTGGTTTCTATAATCACTAGATAAATTGATAAACTTTCATAAATTGATATTATTCAAAATATTACATGTGTTCAATATTTGCCCTAAAAACATCACTAACACTGAGGCTACTTAAAATGCAAAGGTTACCCAGGAATAGTCTCTCTTTGCTAATGTTTATAAGGGACTTTTTAAATTAGAAAGCACAATTAAAAACCATAATGAGCTCCATGTTATCTGATGAACACTATAAGGTCCCATTAAAAATGTTATATGAAAAAATATAACACTGTAATAAAAAATTCTATAAAGTGTTATGATCAGTGAAACTTTCAGGAAAACCATAATATTTATAAAATGGGGTCATCAATAAATATCATTTTGGTATTTATAACTTATAAAACAAAGTTTTAAGTTTAGTATTTTCTTAAACTCAGTTGAAGGAAGGCTGAAATTTATTATTTTCTTACAAATCACAGAATCCCTATTATAGAGAGCACATTTATTATGAACCATTAATACACAAGTCATATGGAAAATAAACTAATCCCAAATTTTTATTCAATAAAATCAATGTTATCCTATTACATAGGAAAAATGATGGCTTTCATAACTAAAATTCAGAGATTAAACACATAATCTTTGATCCTCAGTCTTTATTCACTAATTTCTAAAGTTACTAATAATGGTTTTAATAGCTGGTTTATCTAATCTCACTGTCTGTATGTATTTTCCTGAATGATGTGCTAAGCAGCACAACTGTGAATAAAGACAGCATGAGGAAGAAGGAAACACACAAATACACTTTAAAAACAAACTTGATAATAACTTAGTCATGAGGGGTTTTAAATCCCATCAGGTCATAGTTCCAGGTAACTTTTCTTTTTCACTCATTCTAATTTCACCAATTAGAAAAGGGAGTCAGATACACTGAGTTAAGAGAGGAAAAGGAAGCATGGAAGGAGTTAATACTTTATAAGTAATTAAGGTAATTAATTACCTTACCTTAGTAAATAAGGTAATTACAACAACTAGATGTTAAGAAGTAAATAAGTTAGTAAAAGCTTTAACAAAATATTAGGCTCCAGAATCATGTGTATCAATTAGAAAAGTTAGGGTTTTTGGTGTTTTAACTTTTTAGAAATGCAGAAAATATTATTAGCTTCACTTGCCCAATAGCATCATAAGAACTGATAATAAAGTTCAGTTCAGTTCAAAGAACTACATTTTCACAAATTCTTATATAAACTGAAAACCCTTGATCCTAATGCAGTGTTCCCAATTCCATACCCTGTAAGACTTCACAGAATAACCACTCTGTCAAGAAAGTAGCAAAGGAATTACCAGAGAAGGTAGAAAGGGAGCGCTGCTGCTGCTGCTGCTGCTGCTAAGTCACTTCAGTCATGTCCGACTCTGTGCGACCCCATAGACGGCAGCCCACCAGGCTCCCCCGTCCCTGGGATTCTCCAGGCAAGAACACTGGAGTGGGTTGCCATTTCCTTCTCCAATACATGAAAGTGAAAAGTGAAAGTGAAGTTGCTCAGTCGTGACCAACTCTTAGCGACCCCATGGGCTGTAGCCTACCAGGCTCCTCCATCCATGGGATTTCCCAGGCAAGAGTACTGGAGTGGGGTGCCATTGCCTTCTCCAAGAAAGGGTGTACCTGCTAATAATAATATCCTATTCAGAAATACTTACCCATGTGATTCCTCTAATCCAATAAATATAACTTTTTTTTTTTAATTTGGCTGTGCTGGGTCTTACTTGCAGCATGTGAGATCTAGTTCCCCAACCAGCTATTCAATCTGGGCCCTCTGCATTCAGAGCATGGAGTGTTAGCCACAGGACCACCAGGGAAGTTCCCAATAAACATGTTTTAAAGTTACAAGTCTCTGGCATTTTGGCACCCTAACAGTGAAATGTTAAGAAGGGTTTTGAGTCCATTTTAAGGAAAGCATTTTAATCAAAGAGTCTGCCAAAATGAAATTTGAGTTAATATAAGTAACATAAATGAAAGGTTTGATGGGAAAGATTAGAATCAGGAGGTCTTAAATACTAAGGTATCTCAGAAGATTAATATAAGAAAGAAAAAGACATAGTTTCTTCATACATCTCACAATGAAGAAGAGAGGATAAACTGAGAGGATAAATATTATGCTAGTTTTGTATAGATAGGAAGTAGGTCATATATACAAATATACTTGTCTATGTGAGAAATAGATTTAAGGGACTAGATCTGATAGACAGGAGTGCCTGATGAACTATAGATGGAGTTCGTGACATTGTACAGGAGGCAGGGATCAAGACCATCCCCAAGAAAAAGAAATGAAAAAAAGCAAAATGGCTGTCTGAGGAGGCCTTACAAATAGCTGTGAAAAGAAGGGAAGCCAAAAGCAAAGGAGAAAAGGAAAGATATACCCATTTGAATGCAGAGTTTCAAAGAATAGCAAGAAGAGATTAAAAAAAAAAAGTCTTCCTCAGTGATCAGTGCAAAGAAATAGAGGAAAACAATAGAATGGGAAAGACTGGAAATCTCTTCAAGAAAATTAGAGATACCAAGGAAACATTTCATGCAAAGATGGGCTCGATAAAAAACAGAAATGGTATGGACCTAACAGAAGCAGAAGATATTAAGAAGAGGTGGCAAGAATACATAGAAGACCTGTATAAAAAAGATTTCCATGACCCAGATAATCATGATGGTGTGACCACTCACCTATAGCCATACATCCTGGAATGTGAAGTCAAGTGGGCCTTAGGAAACATCACTATGAACAAAGCTATCAGAGGTGATGGACTTCCAGTTGAGCTATTTCAAATCCTAAAAGATGATGTTGTGAAAGTGCTGCACTCTATGCCAGCAAATCTGGAAAACTCAGCAGTGGCCACAGGACTGGAAAAAGTCAGTTTTCATTCTAATCCCAAAGAAAGACAATGCCAAAGAATGCTCAAACTCCTGCAGAGTTGCACTCATCTCACACGCAAGTAATGCTCATAATTTTCCAAGCCAGGCTTCAGCAATACATGAACTGTGAACTTCCAGATGTTCAAGCTGGATTTAGTAAAGGCAAAGGAATCAGAAATCAAACTTCCAATATACATTGGATCATCAAAAAAGCAAGAAAGTTCCAGAAAAATATCTATTTCTGCTTTATTGACCATGCCAAAGCCTTTGACTCTGTAGATCACAACAAACTGTGGAAAATTCTTAAAGAAATGGGAATACTAGACCACCTGACCTGCCTCCTGAGAAATCTGTATGCATGTCAGGAAGCAACAGTTAGAACTGGACACAGAACAACAGACTGGTTCCAAATAGGAAAAAGAGTACGTCAAGGCTGTATATTGTCACCCTGCTTATTTAACTTATATGCAGAGTACATCATGAGAAACGCTGGACTGGAAGAAACACAAGCTGGAATCAAGATTTCTGGGAGAAATATCAATCACCTCAGATATGCAGATGACACCACCCTTATGGCAGAAAGCGAAGAACTAAAGAGCCTCTTGATGAAAGTGAAGAGGAGAGTGAAAAAGCTGGCTTAAAGCTCAACATTCAGAAAACGAAGATCACGGCATCTGGTCCCATCACTTAATGGGAAATATATGGGGAAATAGTGGCTGACTTTATTTTGGGGGGCTCCAAAATCACTGCAGATGGTTGACTGTAGCCATGAAATTAAAAGATGCTTACTCTTTGAAATGAAAGTTATGACCAACCTAGACAGCATATTAAAAAGCAGAGACATTACTTTACCAACAAAGGTCCGTCTAGTCAATGCTATAGTTTTTTCAGTAGGCATGTATGGATGTGAGCGTTGGACTATAAAGAAAGCTGAGCACAGAAGAATTGATGATTTTGAACTGTGGTGTTGGAGAAGACTCTTGAAAGTCCCTTGTACTACAAGGAGATCCAACCAGTCCATCCTAAAGGAGATCAGTCCTGGGTGTTCACTGGAAGGACTGATGCTGAAGCTGAAACTCCAATACTTTGGTCACCTGATGCAAAGAGCTGACTCATTTGAAAAGACCCTGATGTTGGAAAAGACTGAAGGCGGGAGGAAAAGGGGACGACAGAAGATGAGATGGTTGGATGGCATCACCGACTCAATGGACATGAGTTTGGGTAAACTCTGGAAGTTGGTGACGGACAGGGAGGCCTGGTGTGCTGCAGTCCATGGGGTCGCAAAGAGTCAGACACAACTGAGAGACTGAAATGAACTGAACTGATGTATAGAAACTCTACAGAAAGATACATCAAAAACTGAAAAGAAAGGTTACCTCTGAACCAAAGGACTAGGGGACTGGTGAACTGGACTAAAAACACTTTTCATCATACATTCTTTCAAAAGAATATTTTGAAATATTCTTTTCAAATATTTGGAATATTTGAATATATGTATTTCCTATTCAAATCAATAAACAAATTTAAAACAAAAAGCATAAACCATGAATCAAATAATTCTTATACAACTAAAATATGTAAGTGACATGACAAAGATACAAAGAACACTACAGATTCAGGAGACAAAGAGATGGCCTTCATCTACACAAATAGAGAAACTGTAAACAAGGCGATGGCACATGAGATGGGCCATAAATGAAGGCTAGAACAGTTTTTACAGAAATCATTCCAGGGAAGAGAATACCTGAGTATAGAAACAAAGCTGAAAAGAGATGGAGCATGTTTAGAAAAGTATTAATGTAGATATGTACACTATATATAAGGTGCCATACTCTTCTATGGCTAAATAACAAATTACTCCCTGGTTAGCAACTTAAATCAATACAGATCTATCATCTCACAGTTCCTGTGGTAAGGAGTCTGGGTTAGCTGGGTCCTCTGGTCAGGATCTCACTAGGCTGAAATCAGTGTCTGTCAGGGCTATGGTTTCATCCAGAGTGTGGGATCCTCTTCCAAGATCACTGGTTGTTTCAGAACTCAGTTCCTTGCCATTGTTAAGACTGACCTCCATTCTCTTGCTGGTTGTCAGCCAGAAGCCACACTCAGCCCCTTGATGTCACACTCAATTCCTCACCACATGGTCCCCTCAGTAGGCCCTCTAATGATACCAAGTTTTGAATTTCTTGAACTGCAGGAAAAATCCTTTTAAAGGCTCACCTTATTGGATCAGGCCAGGTTTTTTATTCAAGTGGACTGATTTGTAACCTAATCACAGGTGTGATGACTCAACATATTCACAAGTTCTGCCCAAATTCAAATGAAAAGGATTATATAGGAGCCACTTAAGAGGACCATACCAAACAGGCACACCAGAGAATAAGAATCTTGGAGGTAATCTTAGACTGCCTAACGTAGATGGTAACAAAAGATAAAAATAAAATCTCTTCAGAACTATACCAAAATTCATCTAGTTTTCCCTTCTAACATATATGATAATTACAGCTGCATCTAAGGATCTCATCACATTTGGTAACTGTGTCTTCTTTGGTTATTCATTGTACCATTTACTATATGGTTGTGTTTAATAAGTGGGAATATTTGCCTGTCTTTCACAATCAACATGAACCATCCCTCCCTCTGATTATCATGTATTGAATTCCTGCCTAGTTTCTCTGTTACTATTAGATTAATGTTGACTTACTAAGGTCTTCCCTCATTCCACAAAGACCCAAAATCTTTGTTGCATATTTCCCCCTCATTGTTGGACGTTATTTTTCTGACCTTCTGTTAGTTCATGCTATAAAACTGTTTGTTGGTATTCTATAGTTATCTAGCTTCCACCTTATCTATCCAAGGAAAAAAAACTGCAAATAACATGGCTTTGCAAAATGTCTGCTTAGGGCCATATGGATATTAAGTATACACATAATTAATATTTCTACAATGCTGAATATGATTCTTTAGAAGCACAAGTCTCAGAGTTAGAAATGCTTCTCCTTTGATCTGGCAGCTCATAATTTTTCTCACATACAAAAATAAAAAGCACTTGCTAGTTTTGCCTGCTGATTTGAAAAGAAAACATTATGCTGACAAAGAAACAAAACACTATGAAAAGAAGGAACACCTTATATAGCTGTTAGTCTCTCATAACAATGTGGCATAACATTCAAGATCTTTTTCAAACAATTACCATTGCTATATTGAGTTAACAAGGTAATCTGTATTCAGCTTTAAATAGAGCACTAGTATAGCTGTTTTCTGAGAAGGGATTTATTTAAAATTACTGTTTAATGGAAGAGATGATAAAATAGACATTGCTAGAAATAATTAAAATTTTAACAGTCTCAGTTCATAAACAATGACTTTCAACTTTCAAAGAGTCAGACTGTCAAGCCAAGTACAAGAAAATCCATTTTCTTTGGTAGTAGCTTTATAGGATAATAATCAATTAAGCCTACAAGTACCAACCGAGTCCCGACTAAATATAAAACACTATCTAGTAGGTAGGTGATGGGGAAGACCAAAAGATTCAGAATGAATCAACCACGAATCCTGCCTTCAGGTTATTTATAATAGGTGAAAAGAAAATCCTTAGGGCAAGATAATCCAGTTTTCTTTTTCCTTTTATAGCAGACACTCTTAAGTTAACCATGATCCCTAACTCTTAGTAATCCTGCCCTTGAGTGTGAGCAGGGACTTGTATCTAACTCAAACAATTTGGCAAAAGTGATAGGAGGTAAGTGATTACCTGTATGTGATTATGATTTGTAAGACTGCAGCACTCTTGTTTTAACATTTTTTTAAATTGAAGTATGACTAATATACAAAGTTGTCTTAAATTCAAGTGTATGGCAAAGTGATTCAGCTTTATATATACATTGTTTTTCAAAGTCTTTTCCGTTATAGGTCATTAAAGACATTGGATATAGTTCGCTACGCTATATAGTAAGTCCTTGTTGTTTACCTATATACGGTGGTGGTGGCTTAGTGGTGGTTTAGTCACTAAGTCATATCCGACTCTTGCACCCCCATGGACTGTACCTGCCAGGCTTCTCTGTCCATGGGTTTCTTCAGGCAAGAATACTGGAGTGGGTTGCCACTTCCTTCTCCAGGGGATCTTCCCGACCCAGGGATCAAACTCACATCTCCTACACAGCAGGCAGATTCTTTACCACTGAGCCACCAGGGAAGTTCACAGTAATATTATTATCGAGCAACAGACAACCATATGTATCTTCCTTCTTACATGAGTCAAGTTGTCCACATATCATAAGAGGTAAATGCAAGCATTCTAAACATCAGATCACCACTGGCAATATGAAACCCCTAGTTTATACACCAGAATCAGTCACACACTCATATTCTTTGTTAAGATTCAAGCTCCAATTTGTTGCCAATATTGCCAAAATGGCTAGTAACTTGATTCAACAGATCAAAAAACAAAGATCAGCTGCATATTCTTACTATGTACATTCTCAGAGAGCAAGCAGCTTCCGTTTCCTGACTAAATTATCTGAACAAGCCGCCAGGCCTATTAAGTACCAAATATGAGGTATAACTGGAGAAGGCAATGGCACCTCACTCCAGTACTCTTGCTGGAAAATCCCACGGACGGAGGAGCCCAGTAGGCTGCAGTCCATGGGGTCGCTAAGAGTCAGACATGACTGAGTGAATTCACTTTCTCTTTTCACTTTCATGCATTGGAGAAGGAAATGGCAACCCATTCCAGTGTTCTTGCCTGGAGAATCCCAGTGACGGGGAAGCCTGGTGGGCTGCCGTCTGTGGGGTCACACAGAGTCGGACACGACTGAAGTGACTTAGCAGCAGCAGCAGCATGAGGTATAACTAATAAAATTATAATATTTAAAGTATACAGCATGATGATTTGACACACATAAACACTGTAAAATGATTCTCACCATCAAGTTTAATTAACATATCTGTCACCTCATATATATATACCCTTTTTTTTTTTTTATTTTACTTAACTTTACAGTATTGTATTGGTTTTGCCATACATCAAAGTGGATCCGCCACAGGTAATAATCTTTTTAAATGACAATTAGCCCCTGATTTGGGCTTCCCTGGTAGCTCTCAAACTGTAAAAAATCCACCTGCAATGTGGGAGACCTGGGTTTGATTCCTGGGTTGGGAAGATCCCTTGGAGAAGGGCATGGCAACCCAGTCCAGTGTTCTTACCTGGAGAATCCCCATGGACAGAGGAGCCTGGCGAGCTACAGTCCATGCGGTCGCCAAGAGTCAGATATGACTGTATGACTAAGCACACACAGACCCTGTTTGGGGACACCTATTCATCATAAGCAAATTAGAGTAAGCCTACATACCATCTGAAGGTTCTTACCATCATTCTCTCAGAAATCCCACCATCACAGGTTCATTGTAGCACAAATATTTTCACAAGAAATTGAAAGGATATATTAACACAATTTGTTTTTCAGGAACATAAATGTAACTAAAAACAAGCAATTAAAAAGATTTATTTTTTATTATTCAACAGTGAGAAAGATACAAAGTACTCGCCTGTCACTGTATTTATTTAATGCTCACTTTTTAAAGAGTAAATTCATTTAGCTTACTTGTAAAACACAAAATGTGGGACAAAATATATGCCTAGAGTAATGTAGTTTTCTCCTTTGTAAAAGAAGATACACTATGTTATTTTATTTAATTTTTCTGTGTATAGGAAAAGTGAATCAATAACCTATTTCCAAATGGGCAACTAATTAAGTTAACTCTTATTGCATATTAAGAGAGAGTTGTTTTAATTTCCTCTAATTACACACAATAAAAAAGGCTTTTTGTAAATCATTAACAGTTAAAAAGTACTTTCATTGACAATTTAGGTAGATAAAATATTCACGGCTATGCGAGAAAATCATTCCTGTAACATTAGTAAATGCATAATCACATTTTCAAAACTAAGGAAATAAAAGCAAAATCACTGGAAAGAATATATACTTACTCTAAATAAATCCTGAGAACATGCCCAGGGACAAGTGTACAAAGCATAACCATAACTTAATTATGTGCCAATAGTGCCTGGAGGTATCTCTCTCTGGATGCCGTTTCTGAACATCTGGGTCAGTCTTATGGCTGAAACAACAATGTCCTAAATAGGGCGTGAGAATAAATGAAATGCACAATAATGTAAACCAAAAAATCTCCTGGATACAAAGGGGCACTAAATGTAATAATGTTTAAAATCAGCATATAGAAGCCCAAAACAAAACAAAAATATTATAAGGCTTTTGGAAAAAATAGAAAAAAAAAAATAAAGAAGAGTAAATTAAGAATAACCTACAGATCTCTAAAAACAGTGAGAGGCTTTATTTTCTCAGGCTCCAAAATCACTGCACATGGTAACTGTAGCCACAAAATTAAAAGACACTTGCTCCTTGGAAGAAAAGCTATGACAAACCTAGACAAAATATTAAAAAGCAGAGACATTACTTTACCAACGAAGGTCCATATAGTCAAAGCTATGGTTTTTCCAGTAGTCATGTATGGATGTGAGTGCTGAACCATAACAGAGGGCTGAATGCTGAAGAATTGATACTTTTGAAATGTGGTGTTGGAGAAGACTCTTGAGAGTCCCTTGGACTGCAAGGAGATTAAACAAGTCAATCCTAAAGGAAATTAATTCTGAATATTCATTGGAAGGACTGATGATGAAGCTGAAGCTCCAATACTTCAGCTACCTGATGTGGAGAGGGGACTCTTCTTAGAAAAGACCTTGATGCTGGGAAAGACTAAAGGCAGAAGAAGGGGACAACAGAGGATGAGATGGTTGAATGGCATAACTGAGTTTGAGCAAGCTCCAGGAGATGGTGAAGGACAAGGAAGCTTGCTGTGCTGCAGTCCACAGGGTCACTAAGACCTGGACACAACCGAATGACTGAACAACAACAGATCTCTATTCTTTCCTCAGTTAGGGACAAGAGTCACGTATTGGTCTCTCACCTGCTACTTCTAGTTATGAATAATATCTGACGAACCAAATTCATGAGCATCTAGCCCACAGTACAAAACAGAGTGGCTTTGTCCTAAAATGGTTATTCTATCCTATTTGCTAGAATTCATTCAAGAGGCCTCTGAATCGCTGCTTTTTTCAGACCTGTAATATGCACCAATAATTGACTTAGTCATTGATCTCTCCTACTAAGACATACAATAATATGACTGGCCAGTCTGCCCTAACCCTACACCCTGACCTGCACTAAGCATCTCACATATGCAACAGAATGCCTTAAATAGGCCCTGTATTACACAAAACTTTACAAACTTTCCCTATAAGGGGTTTACAAGCTTTTCCTATACAGTCTCTGCAAAAGCTATCCAACATGATGGTGTAAAAGCAGCAATAGACAATATGTAAATGAATGGGTATGGCTATGTTCCACTAAAATGTTATTTACAAAAAGCAAACTACAGGCTTGGACCACAACCCATAGTTTGCCAACTCCTGATAGGAAAACTCAAAGAACCCACACCTCAAATCTTTCTCAGTGTAATAAGAAGCTAAAAAGTGTGCCTTTGGTAAAGAAGAGAAGAAAGCCTAATATTTTTTATTCTGTCTTTAAAATACCAAAAGCATATTTAGCTCAGACCAAAGGACTTGTGACACGCTCTGAATGAATAAACTAAGACCTTATGGTAGATGACAAATGATGAAGAGTGAAGATGGTCAATAATTTGAACCAATAACAAATAGTTACTGAAAATCATTAGAATCATAGAACTTCTTTCTAACCTAAAAATGTTACATTTTTTTTCCTGTCAATATTTAACAACACATATCCTTTCCTCTCCTACTTTTTCACCCCTTCCATTGATTACCTTCTGTGATGACAGATAAAACAAGCAGCTAATAGTAATAATAGCTTCTAACTAATCTCCCTGCTTCCAGGAATTAAGTATCTAAAACACAATTCTGTTCTCTTATGATAAATTGCCAGCTTAGTGATGGTTAAGTCTACAGACTCTTGGATCAAAGAGAACTGAGTATAAGTCTAGACCATCATTTACTAGCTGTGTGACCACAGCAAGTTATATAACCTCTCCAAGGTTTCCCTTCCTTATCTACAGAATGGTTATAAAGTAGCAAAAAATTCATAAAGTCATGGTAAGGAGTATATAAGGTAATTCATATAAAGTGTTCATCAAAATACTTGATACAGTAAAACCACTCAGCAAGTGTATATAACATGATTATGGTAACTGGAGGGTTTAAAACCGTCTGCAAATCCTTTGACACTCTTCCCATTGAGATGTAGGATCTATGTGTCCTTCCTTGGAATCAGTCAGCCTTGCTAAGTTGCTTGTAACTATGAGGATGCAACAGAGCTGACAGTGTGATTTCTGAGGCTAGGTCAGAAAAGCCCATACAGCTTTATCTGGTTCTCTTGAAACACTCACTTCAAAGCCACATAAGAAATCCAAGTACCCTGACACTGCCATGTTAGAGAGACCACATGTCAGATCAGATCAGATCAGTCGCTCAGTAGTGTCCGACTCTTTGCGACCCCATGAACTGCAGCACGCCAGGCCTCCCTATCCATCACCAGCTCTCGGAGGTCACTCAGACTCAGATTCATCGAGTCAGTGATGCCATCCAGCCATCTCATCCTCTGTCGTCCCCTTCTCCTCCTGCCCCCAATCCCTCCCAGCATCAGAGTCTTCTCCAATGAGTCAACTCTTCGCATGAGGTGGCCAAAATACTGGAGTTTCAGCTTTAGCATCATTCCTTCCAAAGAAATCCCAGGGCTGATCTCCTTCAGAATGGACCGGTTGGATCTCCTTGCAGTCCAAGGGACTCTCAAGAGTCTTCTCCAACACCACAGTTCAAAAGCATCAATTCTTCGGCGTTCAGCCTTCTTCACAGTCCAGCTCTCACATCCATACGTGACCACAGGAAAGACCATAGCCTTGACTAGGCGAACCTTTGTTGGTAAAGTAATGTCTCTGCTTTTGAATATGCTATCTAGGTTGGTCATAACTTTCCTTCCAAGGAGTAAGCATCTTTTAATTTCATGGCTGCAGTCACCATCTGCAGTGATTTTGGAGCCCAGAAAAAGAAAGTCTGACACTGTTTCCACTGTTTCTCCATCTACTTCCCATGTAGTGATGGGACCAGATGCCATGATCTTCATTTTTTGAATGTTGAGCTTTAAGCCAACCTTTTCACTCTCCACTTTCACTTTCATCAAGAGGCTTTTTAGTTCCTCTTCACTTTCTGCCATAAGGGTGGTATCATCACATATAAGCACTCCAATCAACAGATCAGACTTACACCCACCTGACAAATCTGCTGCCAGTGTGTGAGTAAGCAATTTTGGTCAACCTTCATGACAGAAACAGGGGAAGAGTAGAATGGATGGATGTTGGGGAGTCTTTCTACCATGTCTATTATATTATTCCATTTCCTCTGGAAGCTTAGTAGACTTAACAAAGCTCCATGATTGGCACTTCATAAATATTTATTGAAAGAATATTTTATGCATCTTTGTCTCTTTACTAGCTCCTTTTCCTCCTTCTCTTTGGTTCTTTCCTGTCAAAAAAAAAAAAAAATGTTGCTACTAATTTTTCACTTATTCTTTCCACCCCACTATAAAATGTAAGTCATGTAGTCTTTCTTACCCTAAAAATAATCATTCTCTGTTTCTATACTCCTCAACTTACTGGCCCATTATTTCTTTTTCTTCACTGTCAGACTTCAAGAAAGTAGTATGCTCTACCTATCTTCACTGCTTCTTCACTCACTGATACTTCAGCTCCTTGTAAACTGAATTTTCTCTTATCACTCAGCCATTCTCTCGAATGTCCCAGGTATATTTCTTTTGTTCTCAAATTTAGTGGCCTTCTTCCTCAGTCCTATTTTCCCACGATTTCTTTGCTTCATCTAGTGCTGCTGAAGGTCCATGCCTTTGGAAACACTTCTCTTTGTCTTGATGATACTTCTGCTTCTCTGATTGCTCTGTTCTGTCTTTTTTGTTTTTTTTTTGTGTTTGTTTGTTTTTTGTTTTACTCAACTCTCCTTTACCTTCCCTGATCTCTTCAAATGCAGACAGCCTCCAAGGTTCTACCTATACCATAACTTTCTTATCTTTTCTAGCTCTCAACCTCACCTGTCATAATATGCTAAATGTTCCCCAAATCACAAGTCCTTACCTCTGTTCTGTTTTCCAGTCATTAATTTGTAACTGCCAGCTGAATATTTTCACCTGGATGTTCTCTCAAAGCCAACATATCAAAAACTGTCCATATTATTTAAATGCTTTCTTCTCTGCAATCACTCTCTTTTTCAGTTTAACTTGATTGAGGCTTTTGATAGCTAGGTCGAAGATCTATTTTGGTAAATGTCATATTGCACTTGAAAATATGAGGGTATTTCAAATATCTTTTGATATTGATTTCTAACATAATTCCACAGTTATAAGAGACTTTGTAGGATTTCAATACCTTTAGACCACAAGATGTTTGCCCTTCTTTTATGCCTTTGGATATGTTACAGTGTCTCCTAGTTTACAGTCCATGGACACTTGAATAGAATTTGTATCCTATTGTTGTGTGAAAAATGTATAAATCTTAATGATATTGAATTGGTTCACAGTGCTTTTCAGGTCTACTATATCCTGAAAGTGAGTGAAAATGAAAGCCACTCAGTCGTGTCCGACTTTTGCAACCCTATGGACTGTAGTCCATGGAATTCTCCAGGCCAGAATACTGGAGTGGGTAGACTTTCCCTTCTCCAGGGGATCTTTACTTCTCTGTGTATTCATTCTATTAATTTTTGAGAGTTTGATATTGAAACTCCAGCTAAAAATCTTAATTTATCTACTTAAAAATTGTAACACAGTAGAACTATATGTAACCTTACTGTGTATTTTCCAAGTCTCCTTTAAATGTGTTACCATACTTTTATAATTAAAAAAAACTTTTTTTAAGCTGTCCATATAATCTTCCCTGCCCATCTTCTGGTCTGTGCTAAACTCTGAATGATGTTACCATTCTCTTAGTCATATAGATTCAAAGCTTATGAGAGTCTTTGACTTCTCCTTTGTTTACTCACCATAGCTTCAGTTTTCCCTACTGGAACTGCTCAGAGAAACTGTCAGCTCTGTAAAGGACAGGACCGTAGTATGCTTATTTTTCCTATTTCCAGTTCCTAGAATAATGTCTGGTACATAGCAGACATAGTTACATAGCAGGTGGTGTTGATCTAATGGATGACTGATTTTCTTATTTATTTTATGTGTGTAATACCCCTGTGATTGGTATTATTTTTTTAACTTTAATTATCACTGTTTTTATTCTAGTTCAGGTCTCTGTCATCTTTGATTTGGTCTCCTGTAATGATCTCTTAATTACTTTGTCTCCTTTTTTGTAATTTACTGTATATATTATTTTAGATATACTTTCTAAACTATGGACCTAGTTATATCATCACACTCCTTAAAAACTTTAGTGATTCCTTATTTCCAAACCTAATAAAAGTTCCCCAGTTTGATTTTCAAGTTCTTCCACAATTTAACGCTAAATAATCTTTCAACCTTCATGTTCTTTTCTTCTTTATTTTTTAAGTAAATAAAAAAGTTAGAATCATACAGTATTATAAAAAAGAGAAAGGAAGACACAGAGAAAGAAAGAGAGAGGGAGAGAGAGGGAGGGAGGGGAAAAGGAAGGAAGGAAAGAAATCAAGGAAAAAGTATACCGTCCTAGCCATAGCAAAAAAGGAGGAGGTTTCTTGGAGACTTGAAAGAATGATAAAAAGAGAGGGGGAGGCAAAAGACAGCATTTATGCCAGCTATTTACTTAGACAAACTTAGTACCGTTTTAATTTAGATACAAAGAGACATATTCTCATATTCCAGCTCTTTAAAAAAGTTCTTCCAGATGGTCTCACCTCCCTAGAGTGACAGCACCCAGTGTAGCCTTACACATATTGGGAATTCAATTAAACACTGCTGACCATCTGATTGAGAATTCAGAGTCTGGAGTAGCTGACTCAATACAAACATATGGCTTAGTCTCCATCAAAGGAAAAATCAAGTCACTGTATTCACTTCTCCAAGCTGCATCTCCTTTGCAATGTGGGAGAAACCAGAAGTGAACTAATAAAAATAGACCATGTAAAGAAGATTAGGGAACAAACTGTAGAATACAAAATTTCTCTAATTTTATCATAAAATCAGTTTTCTTCAGCTAATCAACACTGAAATATTTCCTAATTCAATTAAATCAATACTTACTGAGTACTACTTCAGAATATTTAAAATGAAGAAAGCACAATCAGAGCTCACATTGCAAAAAGAGAAGTACGGGAATGATTATAATGTGAGGTTGAATGATTAAGTATGGAAACTGAAAAAAAGGGAAGAAAACAATATTAAAACATTTTAATCCTATAAAGAACCATATGAAATATTCATAGATAGCAAAACAAAGGTTCAGACAGGATAAAAACATTTTTCAAGGTCATATAGCAAGTATATATTAGGGTATAGATTCAAATTCAGGACTGTGCGTGCATGGTAAGTCACTTCAGTTGTGTCCGACTCCTTGCAATGCTATGGACTGTAGCCCACCAGGCTCCTATGTCCATGGGATTCTCCAGACAAGAATGCTGGAGGGGGTTGCCATGCCCCCTCCAAGGGATCTTTCCAACCTAGGGATTGAACCAGCATCTCTTACATCTCCTGCATTGGCAAGTGAGATCTTCACCACTGGTGCCACCTGGGAAGCCACTAAATTCAGCCCTACCTGACCCCAAAATTCAATCTCTCCCAAAGGACAGATAAATCATCTCTGGTTGGCTAGTTGGATGGAGGTTTGGAGGCTGGTAGAAACAAGGTACAGTTTCTTAGGAAGGCAGCTGTTTCAGGTAGCACCTGGAAAGATACAAACAATTTTGAAAAGCTAAGATGTTAAAAGGAGAAGGCAATGGCAACCCACTCCAGTACTCTTGCCTGGAAAATCCCGTGGATGGATGAGCCTGGTAGGCTGCAGTCCATGGGGTCACTAAGAGTCAGACGTGACTGAGCGTCTTCACTTTCACTTTTCACTTTCATGCATTGGCGAAGGAAATGGCAACCCACTCCAGTGTTCTTGCCTGGAGAATCCCAGGGACGGGGGAGCCTTGTGGGCTGCTGTCTATGGGGACTAGAGTACACCATACGGCCTCTCCAGATGTTTACAGCCAGTTGTCCATCCAATTGGTCAGTCTTTGTGCATTACTGGTTGTTAAACAGTGTTAATGTCATGTTAGATTGGCACAGTCTCTGAATTTTAGAGCAATGGGCAGAGTTTCCAAGAAAAGAGATAACTGTACTACATTCTTTCTACCTCTAAAACTATAAAATACTAGTTATCAACTGAAATAGCACAACAGATCCAGAGTTGGACTGATTCAGCCTCTGTAACAACTTGTTAACTCATGATGACAATTCATTCATATTTCAGTTGCCTTGAAATATCTGATGCTATGGCTGTTATTATCTCTGTTCTTCATGAGATGGAGTCATATAAAGCTGGGTTTGAACCTGAGGACCATCAGGGTCTATGTGACTAAGATGTTTACCTTCTTTTAAGGCAGAAGTGTATATGGGACTTTAACCACATGAAAATGAGGAAAATAATATCTCATAGGTTTACTGTAAGAACTATTAAGGAAATGATAAATCTATGACTAGCATGCACTAGGTGCTCAATGAATAAAAGCATATTCTTTAATATAAATTTACTGACTACACTATCTTACACCTCTTTCCTCTTGGCTTAACCTTCTTTAGATTGTTCCTCTTTATAAACTTGTCATTCATTCTTTCCTTTATTCAAAGTTATGAAGAGCATACACTTGCCACCGCCTCTCCTAAAATGTCTCCAGATATCTCTGGAATTCATAGTGAAAAGTAGAAGTTAAGGTTCCAAACTGGTCTCCACCCTTAAAAATAAAACTGCTTGCTTTTGTTGTAAAGTGCCCCTCCATCATCTCTGATACTTTTCCAGCATTGAGTAAAGAATATTTCTGGCTTTTACGTCAAGCAGTACTGGATTTCAAATCCAACTGTATTTCTCACTTAGTCAAGTTACTTGGTCTAGTTACTAAATTTCTGAGTCTCAATGTCCTGTAAACTAACACATTTATGCCAATGAGCACAGTGCCTACAAAATAATAGGTACTCTAGCAAGTGATTTTGGAGAAGGCAATGGCACCCCACTCCAGTACTCTTGCCTGGAAAATCCCATGGACGGAGGAGCCTGGTAGGCTGCAGTCCATGGGGTCACCAAGAGTCGAACAGGATTAAGCAACTTCCCTTTCACTTTTCACTTTCATGCACTGGAGAAGGAAATAGCGACCCACTCCAGTGTTCTCCCCTGGAGAATCCCAGGGATGGGGGAGCCAGGTGGGCTGCCGTCTATGGGGTTACACAGAGTCAGACACAATTGAGGTGACTTAGCAGGTTAGCAGCAGCAAGTGACTTAGTTTTTCTCTGCACTGAGCTTGCTAACCAAACCTATGTTCTCAGTCAATAATTTCTCTCAAAGATACAATCCAAAAGGATATAAAGTCTAAACTATGTGTCATTATCATGCCCTGTTCCACAACTATTCACTCATTTACTTATTCAACAATTTTCTAAATGCCTTGTGGTTCTAGGAATAAAACAATATTTACATAGCACTTTAAAAGATAACTAAGCCAAGGTTTCAGGACTGAAGAAGCTCAGGGTCTATTGGGAAGGCAAATATGCAAACCAACAATTACAATGCAGTATTCTAAGTGCTAAAAATAGAGATGTGTACAAGGTGCCCAGATGCATAAAAGAGAGATCAGGCAAAGCTTCCCAGAAGAGATGATTATGCTGGAATTGAGTCTAGGAGGATGAACAGGGCTTCGCTGAGCACAAAAGGGAAAGATGGGTATTCCAGGGAGAATAACAATGGAAAGTGCATGATGCCTGCTGACAACACCAAGTACAGGAATCAGATATGATTGGAAGATGCTATTGCAGAGGACTGGTGGAAAATGAGGCAGGTTGGAAGGAGCCAAATCACAAAAAGTCTCAAATAATATGCCAGGGAGTTTGGACTTTATTCTTTAAGCAATGGAGAATCATTGATTTCTAAGTCAGAGAATAACATGTTTTAAAACAATTCCTCTAATGGCAGAGGAAGGAAAGCGGAGGGAGGGCTGACACTGAAAGTAGTGATAATGAATGGATGCAAGCAGAAAGAGAAAGGGTCAAGGATGGCTCTAGGGTTTCTAGTTTAGACAAATGGTACATGGTGGTTCCACTGACAAAAAGGACCCACTCATGTGGCAGAGCAGAACTGTGGGTAAAGATAATGAAATTTTGGAGTTTCATACCTCTATTGAGGAGGAGATGTTCAAAACATCACTGGGAACACGTCTGAAGTACAATAAAGAGGATTAAAATAGAGATTTATGATTGATATTTGTGAGAAATAATTTTTAAAATCAAGGTACATGATTTTTAAAAGAAATGCAATTTGTTTAGGCCTCTCTAGACTTCAAATAAAAAGATTATAAATTTAAAACTTTAAATTACTCTCTATTCCACATATATTAAATTTTAACATAAAAAACATAAAAAGACATCAACATATTAATGAAAACAACAAATTCTTACCAAAGATAAGTATTTTATATTAATTTACTTATCACTTTTTTAAGCAGTCTACTAACTAATAAAGACATTCTCCTTACCTATAAAGTTAATATAGCTCTAAAATAATGTTTTAATGGCAAAAAATAAAGCATGCTTCATCTTCTGAATAATCAAGTATGTTTAATTTCCTGAGTAAATATTACTCATACATGACACTGAACAGAGTCCAAATTCACTGAAGGAGCTAAGAAATTTCTAAAATCCTAGCAGCAATAAGCCTCACCCAGAGAATATAGTCAAGAGCTTATTATAAAGAACTAAAAGTCAGTGTCATACCAAAATTTTAAGTAACACCGTGCAACCCTCTACTTAATAAATTATTTCAAAATCAGGTCACAATTGACACTATCTCAGGCAGATGGGAGAGAGAAGATAAGCAGAGAAAATTTCCTTTTCTCTACTGAAGCATGTCCACCAACTGTCATATCTGGAAAATAGCCAAAATGAGCACTTTATTTGCAAAAAACCAGGAGACTCGAAATATTGGCAAAATGTGTGGTTATAAAATATGGAATTGTAGAGAATTCTATTAAGAGTCTCATTTATGGATATTTGGAAACATTTCTAAGACATAGATTACAAGCATAAGTCCATCCATGTAACAAGCTCTAAAAGCCAAAGGTAGAGCCTCATGAATCCCTGGAGATAATCTTTACCATTTTCTTTCAGACTGTGGACATCTAGCCATGGTTAAGTTCCCCTTATACACTTCCAAGCTAGATACCTGCCTCATAGGTGTCTACGTGAATTAGCCACATCAATTACCTTGGGGAAACCATGGTCAAACTATGTCTCTTTCTCTTAACCTTCTTTTCCTTATGTTTCTTAATCTTTCTATTCTTTCTTTGTCATGGAGCATTTTCTAGTTTCCTTACTACAAGGTTTACCAGAGAAAGCTGACACAGCTGAGGGTTTGCTGAAAAAAAACAGCTGAACCATTAACAAGGAAGAGAGAAAACAGGAAGGAAAAACAGAAATGTTAACAACCGAGAGGAAAAGCCTGGACTTTATTCAAATCTGTGTAAACTTATAATTCTAGATTAATGTTCTCAATTCAGATTAGGGGCCATGGGCAACTAAGAGTCACAAGGGTTTTCTAAATGGACTTCTCACTGACTTAAATACATATTAGCACAGGGAACTCTGCTCAATGTCATGTGACAGCCTGGATGGGAGGGGAGTTTGGGGGAGAATGGATACATGTATATGTATGGCTGAGTCCCTTTTTTATCCACCTGAAACTATCACAACATTGTTAATCAGCTATACTCCAATACAAAGTTTAAAAAAATAAGATACATATTTTAAAATGTAATACTAGGAGTCAGGATAATGTTCACAGCTAACAACCAGGGAAAAGAGAATGACAGATGATCATTTTGAGAACCTTTACTATTAGAAACTCCCTGGAAGTTATAACATTGCTACTAACACCACTGTCATCTTAGACAAGATAACAAGCCCAATTGTGTCACACAGTATTCTGGCTCTTTAAGTAAGTGAGGGACAAATAATAGAGAGCAAATGGGAAAGGTAAAGTGAAGAAAGACTTCTGGTTTGGATGTATTCTCTCAAGAAGTTCACAAAATAGTCAAAGTAATAAATTTTTTTCTGCATGACCTTTTTCTGAGATGTTGTCCGCTTTCTCCCACTCCCAACCATGAGGTTGAGCCCGAAGAGATCCAGCAGCCGCTAGTATATACCGTATGCTCCTGTCCCACTGATCCTTGCTGCCTTGACTCTTGGTCTTTCCAGCTCCTGGCAACTCAACTTCTCCTTGATTCTAAGAGTTCCATACAGTCGTATAAATTCCTATTTCCATGTAAAGAGCAAGCAAGCTAGACTTCTGAGGAAGGTTACATTAGATATGGATCTTATAGTCTTCTCTTCAACTACTTTCCATCAGACAAACAATGTATGGACTACACTGCTGACAAAATAATTTCAATCCCAGATTCAAAAGTTTTGGAAGGATTCTGAAGGGAATCAGGAAGAAGTAGGATAGCTAATCTGTGTAGTCACACATTCTGCTAATATATGTTACAAAGTTCAAGAACCATTTCTGTGGAAGCCCAAAGATTCCATAAAAATAGAAATCAAAGATACAAAATACTATGAAAAGGTCATATGGTATTAGAGGTGTATTGATGATAAGAAAAGATTAAAAAAAGAGTAGGAGTGATGATCTCTTCAGATTGCTATAATGTGTATTATCTTCCACTTTAAGTATGTTGTTTAAATCCAGACTTGTTTGGTTCTGTTATTTGGTAGTAAAACCAAAATTCTAATCATCTTTCCATTAAACTTGTTTTCCCAGACCTAGAAAAGGAGGGCAGCAATTGATAACACTGCCTGCTGCTTAGTTTTTCTTGGATTTGGCATGAAAAGCTGAATGGTCTTTTAAAGTACAGACTATAACTGCAGTGAATAATTTCTGAAATTTTCCGAACTATTTCTTCCCATTTTTCACAAATAAAGAGAGTATTTTTCAGCTATATCAAATGCTTATTAAAGAGCTTCCTGGAAGTTTCTTTGCTTAGATTTGTTTCAAGGAATTATGAAATCCTGGTAATAATTTAAAGTCTGGGAGATTCCCAGTACAAATTACCTACTGTCTTGGTTCATTTGCATCAATAATCATTTTTAGAAGAACTGTACAGATTTATCATATTTTTAAATATGTTTGGTCAATTTCCTAACAACATTTTTGTGACATCTTAAAAATCATAATGAGAAATATCATATAACAAGAAAAACCTACTTGCTGAAATCCTTATCTCTATCAAATTCTGCAAACTCAACTCCCTCAGCAAATGACAGTTACTGTCTCAGTGCTTTTATAACTCTTTTTTTCTGCATTATCATCATCTTACTGAAATTCCTGAGAATGCACTTTGCTGACAATTATGATAGAGACTTTCAGCTAAACAGAGCAAAAAATATATAAAGATTTTCTGTCTCCTAGTCAATCTGGACGCCCACTACATATCCACAACAATAAACATGAAAGAAGAGCTCATAAAAAATGCAAAGCACTGACCAGCTGATCAAATTATCATCATCTATCCTCCAAAATGCAAGGAGAAAGTGTCCAGAAAACTGCCACACTGTACTCAAGCTTTAGTCATAATCTCCACATTACCTAGAATTCTTACATGCCAACAGCCTGATTTTCTTCCAACACAAGGCTACAAACACTGCTGATTTGGTAGTAGTAGTAGAAGCAGCAGCAGCAGCAACATTAATAGTATCATCATCATTGATTTTTTTTTAAAAAGAACATTATGTTACTCTCCTCTTCCACTTCCTCTTCCACTCTCTTTTTCTTCCTTATTATTTCCCTTCTCTTCTTGAACAATTTAGTCCCTAGAGCCATTAAGTAAGGCAGAGAAAAGTAGGCATCTACATCAGAAGAAAGAGGAAAGTTGCAGTGGCCTACTGTGAAGCAACAGAGCCCAATCCAGGGGAGAAGCATGTTCATACTGGGGACAGCTGACTGTGGGGTGTCAGAGCTTAAGCAAGCTGAAGAGAGTATCCCCAAGGAGGAGTGGATAATGTGAGAGGGTCAGAGACCAAATAGGGTGAAAAAGGTGTCCCTGTGGCAGTGGCAGAAGGAAACATCCTGATGTGGGGTGTCAGACTCTAAATAGAGTGAAGACTATATTCATATACAAGGGTCACACTCGGTGCAGGGGGATTAAGCACTAAGAAGAATAAAAAAGTTATCTTTCTGTAGATGCCAACTGGCAGGAGTCAGAGCCTGAAGAGGACAAGAGGCTTTCTGTGTAAAAGACAGTCTAAAATGGGTGGCAGAGCCTGTGCACAGCAAGGAAGACAATGACACTGGAAGAGTATCACAATAGAGAAGAGGACTGGTTACATATGGAGAGTTTATCAAATATGTATACATATTAAAGAAACACGAGGCCAAGGTTTTCACTATCTGAAAATGGAAGTTATAAACACAGGAAGGGAGACTCTAAAATGAATCCTGCCTGTGAAGTTGGACTAGAATTAGACATACAATTGTAAACTAATGGATTACGATAAATATATAGATGAAAATGAGTGTATCTTTGTATGTGAATTTTTTCTCACTCCTTTGCTGAGATAATCTGAGATAGGAGACACTCCAAAAGCAATGAGCATAACTAGCACCCAAAATCTTATCTTCTAATTACCTCTGTCGTTCTATTGTACTTCACTTTATTGTACTTTGCAGACACTAGATTTTTTACAAATTGAAGACATGTGACAGCCCTGTGTCAAACAAGTCTATCAGTGCCATTTTTCCAACAGCACTGGATCAATTCATGTCTTTGTGACATGAATTCATTTCAATAATTCTTGTAATATTTCAAACATTATATTTCTTATGGTGATCAGTGATTTCTGAAGTTACTACTGAAATTGTTTTGAGGTGCCATGAACCATGCGGCAAACTAAACAGATAAATCTTGTGTATGTTCTGACTGCTTCTCTGGCCATTCCCTCCCCTTGGGTCTCCCTATTCTTTGAGACAAAACAATCTTGAAATTAGGCCAATCAATAACACTAGAATGGCCTCTAAGTGTTCAACTGAAACGAAGAGTCACACATCTCTTACTTTAAATCAAAAGCTAGAAATGATTAAGTTTAGTGAAAAGCTTCAGTTCAGTTCAGTTTAGTCGCTCACTCATGTCCAATTCTTTGCAACCCCATGAATTGCAGCACATCAGGCCTCCCTGTCCATCACCAACTCCCGGAGTCCACTCAAACTCATGTGCATTGAGTTGGTGATGCCATCCAGCCATCTCATCCTCTGTCGTCCCCTTCTCCTCCTGCCCCCAATCCCTCCCAGCATCAGAGTCTTTTCCAATGAGTCAACTCTTCACATGAGGTGGCCAAAGTACTGGAGTTTCAGCTTTAGCATCATTCCTTCCAAAGAAATCCCAGGGCTGATCTCCTTTAGAATGGACTGGTTGGGTCTCCTTGCAGTCCAAGGGACTCGCAAGGGTCTTCTCCAACACCACAGTTCAAAAGCATCAATTCTTCAGTGCTCAGCTTTCTTCACAGTCCAACTCTCACATACATACATGACCACTGGAAAAACCATAGCCTTGACTAGGCGAACCTTTGTTGGCAAAGTGATGTCTCTGCTTTTGAATATGCTATCTAGGTTGGTCATAACTTTCCTTCCAAGGAGTAAGCGTCTTTTAATTTCATGGCTGCAGTCACCATCTGAAATGATTTTGGAGCCCAGAAAAATAAACTCTGACACTGTTTCCACTGTTTCACCATCTAGTTCCCATGAAGTGATGGGACCAGATGCCGTGATCTTCATTTTCTGAATGTTGAGCTTTAAGCCAACTTTTTCACTCTCTTCTTTCACTTTCCTCAAGAGGCTTTTAGTTCCTCTTCACTTTCTGCCATAAGGGTGGTGTCATCTGCATATCTGAGGTGATTGATATTTCTCCCGGCAATCTTGATTCCAGCTTGTGCTTCTTCCAGGCCAGCGTTTCTCATAATGTACTCTGTAGAGAAGTTAAATAAGCAGGGTGACAGTATACAGCCTTGATGTACTCCTTTTCCCATTTGGAACCAGTCTGTTGTTCCATGTTCAGTTCTAACTGTTGCTTCCTGACCTGCATACAAATATCTCAAGAGGCAGATCAGATGGTCTGGGATTCCCATCCCTTTCAGAATTTTCCACAGTTTATTGTGATCCACACAGTCAAAGGCTTTGGCATAGTCAATAAAGCAGAAATAGATGTTTTTCTGGAACTCTCTTGCTTTTTCCATGATCCAGAGGATGTTGGCAATTTGATCTCTGCTTCCTCTGCCTTTTCTAAAACCAGTTTGAACATCTTGAAGTTCATGGTTCACGTATCGCTGAAGCCTGGCTTGGAGAATTTTGAGCATTAATTTACTAGCGTGTGAGATGAGTGCAATTGTGCGGTAGTTTGAGCACTCTTTGGCATTGCCTTTCTCTGGGATTAGAATGAAAACTGACCTTTTCCAGTCCTGTGGCCACTGCTGAGTTTTCCAAATTTGCTGGCATATTGAGTGAAGCACTTTCACAGCATCATCTTTCAGGATTTGAAAGAGCTCAACTGGAATTCCACCACCTCCACTAGCTTTGTTTGTAGTGATGTTTTCTAAGGCCCACTTGACTTCACATTCCAGGATGTCTAGCTCTAGGTCAGTGATCATACCATCGTAATTATCTTGGTCATGAAGATCTTTTTTGTACAGTTCTTCTGTGTAATCTTGCTACTTATTCTTAATATATTCTAATTCTGTTAGGTCCATACCATTTCTGTCCTTTATCGAGCCCATCTTTGCATGAAATGTTCCCTTGGTATCTCTAATTTTCTTGAAGAGATCTCTAGTCTTTCCCATTCTGTTGTTTTCCTCTATTTCTTTGCATTGATCACTGAAGAAGGCTTTCTTATCTCTTCTTGCTATTCTTTGGAACTATGCATTCAGATGCTTGTATCTTTCCTTTTCTCCTTTGCTTTTTGCTTCTCTTCTTTTCACAGCTATTTGTAAGGCCTCCCCAGACAGCCATAGTGCTTTTTTGCATTTCTTTTCCATGAGGATGGTCTTAATCTCTGTCTCCTGTACAATGTCATGAACCTCAGTCCATAGTTCATCAGGCACTCTATCAGATCTAGTCCCTTAAATGTATGTCTCACTTCCACAGTAGAATCATAAGAGATTTGATTTAGGTCATACCTGAATGGTCTAGTGGTTTTCCCTACTTTCTTCAATTTAAGTCTGAATTTGGCAATAAGGAGCTCATGATCTGAGCTTCAGATCAGATCAGTCGCTCAGTCATGTCCGACTCTTCACAACCCCATGAATTGCAGCACACCAGGCCTCCTTGTCTATCACCAATTCCCGGAGGTCACTCAGACTCACATCCATCAAGTCAGTGATGCCATCCAGCCATCTCATCCTCTGTCGTCCCCTTCTCCTCCTGCCCCCAATCCCTCCCAGCATCAGAGTCTTTTCCAATGAGTCAACTCTTCGCATGAGGTGGCCAAAATACTGGAGTTTCAGCTTTAGCATCATTCCTTCCAAAGAAATCCCAGGGCTGATCTCCTTCAGAATGGACTGGTTGGATCTTCTTGCACTCCAAGGGACTCTCAAGAGTCTTCTCCAACACCACAGTTCAAAAGCATCAATTCTTCGGTGCTCAGCCTTCTTCACAGTCCAGCTCTCACATACATACATGACCACAGGAAAGACCATAGCCTTGACTAGGTGAACCTTTGTTGGCAAAGTAATGTCTCTGCTTTTGAATATGCTATCTAGGTTGGTCATAATTTTCCTTCCAAGGAGTAAGCGTCTTTTTAATTTCATGGCTGCAGTCACCATCTGCACTGATTTTGGAGCCCAGAAAAACAAAGTCTGACACTGTTTCCACTGTTTCTCCATCTATTTCCCATGTAGTGATGGGACCAGATGCCATGATCTTCGTTTTCTGAATGTTGAGCTTTAAGTCAACCTTTTCACTCTCCACTTTCACTTTCATCAAGAGGCTTTTTAGTTCCTCTTCACTTTCTGCCATAAGGGTGGTATCATCTGCATATCTGAGGTTATTGATATTTCTCCCAGTAATCTTGATTCCAACTTTTGTTTCTTCCAGTCCAGCGTTTCTCATGATGTACTCTGCATATAAGTTAAATAAACAGGGTGACAATATACAGCCTTGACGTACTCCTTTTCCTATTTGGAACCAGTCTGTTGCTCCATGTCCAGTTCTAACTGTTGCTTCCTGACCTGCATACAGATTTCTCAAGAGGCAGATCAGGTGGTCTGGTATTCCCATCTCTCCCAGAATTTTCCACAGTTTATTGTGATCCACACAGCCAAAGGCTTTGGCATAGTCAATAAAGCAGAAATAAATGCTTTTCTGGAACTTTCTTGCTTTTTCCATGATCCAGGGGATGTTGGCAATTTGATCTCTGGTTCCTCTGCCTTTTTTAAAATCAGATTGAACATCAGGAAGTTCATGGTTGGAGCCTGGCTTGGAGAATTTTGAGCATTACTTTACTAGCGTGTGAGATGAATGCAATTGTGCGGTAGTTTGAGCATTCTTTGGCATTGCCTTTCTTTGGGATTGGGATGAAAACTGACCTTTTCCAATCTTGTGGCCACTGCTGAGTTTTCCAAATTTGCTGGCATATTGAGTGCAGCACTTTCACAGCATCATCTTTCAGGATTTGGAATAGCTCCACTGGAATTCCATCACCTCCACTAGCTTTGTTTGTAGTGATGCTTTCTAAGGCCCACTTGGCTTCACATTCCAGGATGTCTGGCTCTAGGTCAGTGATCACACCATCATGATTATCTGGATCGTGAAGATCTTTTTTGTACAGTTCTGTGTATTCTTGCCACCTCTTCTTAATATCTTCTACTTCTGTTAGGTCCATACCATTTCTGTCCTTTATCGAGCCCATCTTTGCATGAAATGTTCCTTTGGTATCTCTGATTTTCTTGAAGAAATCCTTAGTCTTTCCCATTCTGTTGTTTTCCTCTATTTCTTTGCATTGATCACTGAAGAAGGCTTTCTTACCTCTTTTTGCTATTCTTTGGATGATAAGTCAAAAGATGAGACAGACTGAAAGCTAGGAATATGAAAGCCAAACAGCTATCCAAGTTGTGAATGCAAAATTAAAATTTTTGAAGGAAATTTAAAGTTCCAGTCTAGTGAACACACAGACAATAAGAAAGCAAAACAGCCTTATCCCTAATAAGAAAGTTTTAGTGGTCTGGATAGATCAAATGAGCCACAACATTTGCTTAAACCAAAGCCTAATCCATAGCAAGTAAAGACTGAGAGAGAGGTGAGAAAACTGCAAAAGAAAAGTCTGAAGCCAGCAGAAGTTAGTTCATGAGGTTTAAGGAAAGAAGCAGTCTTCATCACATAAAAGTGTAAGATGAAGCAGCAAGGGCTAATGCAGAAGCTGTAGCAAGTTACCCAGAAAATCTAACTGAGATAACTAATGAAAGTGGCTACATTACACCACAGATTTTTTTTTGTAAATTAATCATTTTAATTGGAGGTTAATTACTATAAAATATTGTGGTGGTCTTTGCCATACATTCACATGAATCAGCCATGGGTATACATGTGTCCCCCATCCTGAACCCCCCATCAGGATGTCCCCCATCCCTCCCCATCCCATCCTTCAGGGTCATCCAAGTGCACCAGTCAACTGATTTTTCAATGTAGAAAAATCTTATATTAGAAGACAATGCCATCTTAGATTTTCACAGCTAGGGAGAAGAAGTCAACGTCTGACTTCAAAGCTTCAAAGGTCTGGCTGACTCTCTTGTTAGGAGCTAATGCAGCTGGTGACTTTAAACTGAAGCCAATTGTAAATCAACTATACTTCAATTTTAAAAATAATTAAAAATAAAAATGAAGCCAATGCTCACTTACCATTCTAAAAATCCTAAGGCCCTTAAGAATTATGCTAAATCTACTCTGTCTATGCTCTATAATTGGAACAAGAAAGCCCAGATGACAGCACATCTGTTTACAACATGGTTTACTGAATACTTTAAGCCCCAGGCCTACCGCTCAGGAAAAATATTCCTCTCCAAATATTACTGCTCAATGACAAAACACTTGGTCACCCAAGAACTCTGATGCAGATATACAATGAGATTAATACTGTTTTCACACTAACACAATATCCATTCTGCAGTCCACAGATCAGGGAGTAATTTCAACTTTCAAGTCTTATTATTTAAGAAATATATTTTGTAAGGCTATAGGAGGGATTGGGGGCAGGAGGAGAAGGGGACAACAGAGGATTAGATGGCTGGATGGCATCACTGACTCAATGGACGTGAGTTTGAGTGAACTCCAGGAGTTGGTGATGGACAGGGAGGCCTGCTGTACTGCAATTCATGGGGTCACAAGGAGTCGAACACAACTGGGCAACTGATGTGAACTGAACTGATAGCTGCCATAGACAGATAGATCTATAGACCTTGGCAGTTAACTGAAAACCTTCTGGAAAGGATTCACTCTTCTGGATGCCATTAAGAACATTCTTGATTGATGGGAAGAAGTCAAAATATCAACTGGAATAGGAATTTGGAAGAAGTTGAATTCCAACCCTCATAGATTACTGAAGGATTCAAGACTCCAGGGAAGGAAGTAACTACAGATGTGGCAGAAATGGCAACAGAACTAGATAGGGAAGTGGATCCTGAAGATGTGACTGAATTGCTGTAATCTACTTTGAACAGATGAGAAATTGCTTCTCATGGAACAGAAAATAAAGTAGTTCTTGAGATAGAATCTACTCCTGGTTAAATGCTTTGAAGACTGTTGAAACTACAACAGAGGATTTAGAATATTATACAAACATAGTTGCTAAAGAAGCCACAGGTTTTGAAAAGACTGACTCCAGTTTTGAAAGAAGCTCTATTGTGGGTAAAATACGAAATAGTATTGCATGCTACAGAAAAATTATTCATGAAAGGAAGAGTCACTTGATGTGGCAAACTTCATTTTATTATTTTAGGAAATTGCCATAGCCACCCCAACATTCAGCAACCACCACCCTGATCAGTCAGCAGTCAGCAGTGTCGAAGCAAGACCCTCCACCAGCAAAAAGATTACAATCTGCTGTAGGCTTAGATGCTGTTTAGCACTTTTAGCAATAAAATATTTTTAAATAAATGTATGTACACTGTTTTTCAGACATAATGTTATTACATACGTAACACACTGTATAGTATAGTGTAAACATAACTTATATATGCATTGGAAAACCAAAAAATTCACATTACTGTAGTGATCTGGAACTAAACCCACAGTACCTCTGAGGTATGCCTGTAAATAAATAAATGAATAAAAGAAAGCTTGATGAAGAATGGGATATTCACATAGTTTAAAGATATCTCCCCATAAAACAGTTTTCACAAAGGGAAAATGAATAATTATATATACAAAGGTCTGAAAGACACTAGCATAAGCAAATGATTAAAGAAAACATTATCAGCAATACAATGAAATCAAAATCACATACCATCTGATAGGATGCAATGAAAAGAACACACCATCCCTCTGTGAAATTCTTACCAAAATGTACAATAAAACATTAGGAAAGCCAAAATTGAGACTCATTTTATAAAATAATTGGCCTACGGTCTTCGAAAAATACCACGGTCATAAAAGTCAAGGAAAGACTGAGAAACTGTACTCTAGTGAAGAAAATTAAAGAGGTATTACAACTAAATGTAATGGGTGATTTTGAGCTGGATTCCAAGTGATGCATACAAGTGGCACAACTGCCAAAACCTGAGTGGGGGGCAGTGGTTATTTCCTGATTTAGTGGATATACTGTGGTCGTGGGCTTTCCAAGTGGCATAAGTGATTAAAAAAAAAAAAATCCACCTGCCAAAGCAGAAGACACAAGAGACGTGGTTTGATCACTTAGTTGGGAAGATTCCCTGGAGCAGGAAATGGCAACCCATTCCAGTATTCTTGCCTGGAAAATTTCATGGACAGAGGAGCCTGGCAGGCTACAGTCCATTAGGCCACAAGAGTAGAACATGACTGAGCAACTGAGTACACTGTGGTTGTATATGAAAATATCCTTGTATTTAGGAAATAACTAAATACAAACTAAGGTATTTTGGGGTACCGGTACATTAGGCTGGCAAGTTACTCTCAAATGATTCAGAAAAAAAAAAAATAGTTCTTTGAATTATACTTCCAGATTTTCCACAAGTGTTTGATTACTTTAAAATTTTTTAAAGAAAAATATTTGAGAGTATATAGTTCTATCTTCAGCCATTAAAGAATTACTTAAATCTTATTTATGATCAGATTTAGATCATACACTGATATGCAAAGGAAGATGGGAGCCAAATGTTGACACTGAACTAATCCAAAGAAAAAGCTGAATTTATTCATACCTTAGTAAAATTAGATACTACTATATAGTTAGCTATGGTCATATGCATGCAATTTCTGTAAGGGCCTTAAAAGTCTATTTTTTACCTTCCAAAGCACCATTATCACACTAAATACATAGTACACACTCTCAAAATATTTGTCGATGAAGTTTTAAAAAGAAAGATAAGGAACATATTAATGATAGGCTTATTAGAAACCCATTAACAACATAGATTTCAGCTGAGTATATACAACTCCAGGTTCTCTGGTGGCTCACTGGTAGAGAATCCACCTGCCAATGCATAAGACACAGATTCAATCCGTGGGTCAGGATGATCCCCTGGAGAAGGAAATGGCAACCCACTCTAATTTTCTCGCCTGGAAAATTCCATGGACAGAAGAGACTGGTGGGCTACAGTCCATAGGGTTACAAAGAGCCGGATATGACTGAGTGACTGAGCACATACATTTCCAACAGAAAATAATCTCTTTCTGTTGAAATTAGCTTTGTGAGAAAAGTAGAAGGTATGAACAAAGGCTAAATCTTTGGTTTTCAGTACCACCTCTAAACATAGGCAGGAAAGAGTAATCCCTATCTCTGCAATCAAGAAGATGAGACAAATTAGCATCCTTAATAGCCTGTCTTGGTGCCTATACCATTTAAGATTCAGGCTAAGACAAAGTCCCTAAGAAGTTACATATTAAAATGTAAATATCCCAGAGTCCTCATTCAAATACAGATACTCGGAAATCTATATAATTATTCCCTGCACAGCCATTAATGTCTTAGTAATAATAATAACAACAAAAGAATCACTGTGCTAGGTACTTTATATAAATGATCTTTACTTCTTGCAACTCTACAAGAAAAGTATTATCATTTCAACTTTATAAATAAGGAGAAGCCCAAGGAAGTGAAATAACTTGCTAAGGGCCAAGAATCCATTCAATGGCAGAGTTTTCATTCAAACTCAAGATTCAGATTTTTTCCATTATGTCTTGCTGCTTCTTTCTACTGCACCATTTACTGTTTTTGAAAATGGAGCTCTAAGGCACAAAGGTATAAAATGCAATATAGGAAACTTTTTTTGGTATAGGATAAAACTGAATGAGAGTTCTGAGTTTCAGATAAAGGAAGCCAAAGAATGCCTCAGAACCAAGATAGGAAGAAAGGCTCTGAAAAAGTGGTGAACAGAAAGAAGGAAGGTGAAGGTCCTGAGAATAAACTGCCTTGGTTCCTTGGTTTTTGTACACAGCCTAATACTAGATTTGATGAGGTTCCTAAGTTGTTAATAAGCTCAGATTTATCAGCTTGAAAGACAGAAATTATAAAGTTTATTAAGTGAGCACCGTGAACTTCCAGATGTTCAAGCTGGTTTTAGAAAAAGCAGAGGAACCAGAGATCAAATTGCCAACATCCACTGGAGCATCGAAAAAGCAAGGGAGTTCAGAAAAACATCTATTTCTGCTTTATTGACTACGCCAAAGCCTTTGACTGTGTGGATCACAATAAACTGTGGAAAATTCTGAAAGAGATGGGAATATCAAACCACCTGACCTGCCTCTTGAGAAACCTATATGCAGGTTAGGAAGCAACAGTTAGAACTGGACATGGAACAACAGACCGGTTCCAAATGGGAAAAGGAGTACGTCAAGGCTGTATACTGTCACCTGCTTATTTAACTTATATGCAGAGTACATCACGAGAAACGCTAGGCTGGAAGAAGCACAGGCTGGAATCAAGATTGCCGGGAGAAATATCAATAAGCTCAGATATGCAGATGACACCACCCTTATGGCAGAAAGTGAAGAGGAACTAAAAAGCCTCTTGAGGAAAGTGAAAGAGGAGAGTAAAAAGGTTGGCTTAAAGCTCAACATTCAGAAAACGAAGATCACAGCATCTGGTCCCATTACTTCACGGAAACTAGATGGGGAAACAGTGGAAACAGTGTCAAACTTTATTTTGGGGGGCTCCAAAATCACTGCAGATGGTGACTGCAGCCATGAAATTAAAAGACACTTACTTCTTGGAAGGAAAGTTATGACCAACCTAGATAGCATATTCAAAAGCAGAGACATTACTTTGCCGAAAAGGTCCGTCTAGTCAAGGCTATGGTTTTTCCAGTGGTCATGTATGGATGTGAGAGTGGGACTGTGAAGAGCTGAGTGCTGAAGAATTGATGCTTTTGAACTGTGGTGTTGGAGAAGACTCTTGAGAGTCCCTTGGACTGCAAGGAGATCCAACCAGTCCATTCTAAAGGAGATCAGCCCTGGGATTTCTTTGGAAGGAATGATGCTAAAGCTGAAATTCCAGAACTTTGGCCACCTCAATCGAAGAGTTGACTCATTGGAAAAGACTGATGCTGGGAGGGATTGGGGGCAGGAGGAGAAGGGGACGACAGAGGATGAGATGGCTGGATGGCATCACCGACTCGATGGACGTGAGTTTGAGTGAACTCTGGGAGTTGGTGATGGACAGGGAAGCCTGGCGTGCTGGGATTCATGGGGTCGCAAAGAGTCAGACACAACTGAGCGACTGAACTGAACTGAACTGAACTGAACTGATGGTGAATACTCAGTTTTTCTTCTTTTATAGGAGGGAAAAATAAGGAGATGTAAGTCACACCCATCTGAAAACATGGGGTATACAAGTTATTACACCATCTTTGAAGACAAAGGAAGTACTATAACATCAAGTGCTTAATTTTGGATAAAACAATTCCACCCTATTTAATGTGAAAATAACAACTGACAAAGGAATATTTTAAAACATCTTTAACTAGTTCAACACTGAATTCAGTCTACTATTTATGTACCATCAAGAAATAAATGTAGGAGTTCGCCGGTGGTCCAGTGGTTAAGAATCTGCTGCCAGTTCAGGACGTGGGTTTGATCCCTGGTCCAGGAATATCCCACATGCCATGGAACAACTGACCCCATGCGCCACAACTACTGAGCCAGTGCTTTTGAGCCTGCCAGCCACAGCTACTGAAGCCCGCAGGCTTACAGCCCATGCTCTGCAACAAGAGAAGCCACCTCAATGAGGCGCCCTTTGCACTCTGCACTGCAACAAAGAGTACCTTCCCACACCCACTTGCCACAACTGGAGAAGGCCCATGTACAGCAAGGAAGAGCCAGCACAGCCAAAATAAATAAATCTTATTTTTAAAAAAAAAGGAAGAAGAAGAAGAAGTGTAGGACTTCCCTGGTGGTCCAGTCCAGGAAAGTCCATGCTTCCACTTCAGGTGACATGGGTTTGATCCCTGGTCGGGGAAATAATCCTGCATGTCACGCAGCACAGTAATTTAGTAAATAAAAAAAGAAAGAAATGTAAAGCAAAATAGTGCCTATAATATGAAACTGTATGATGAACAAAAACAAAATTAATGAGAATTATGCAGGATCTGAAATATGTTACTTACGTAAGTTTGTAGAAAATATATTCTCTATTTATCTAATGGAATCAAGTGGGTATTTTCACAGCATCACCGATCAATGGACGTTAGTTTGAGTAAATTCCAGGAGTTGGTGATGGACAGGGAGGCTTGGCGTGCTGTGATTCATGGGGTCGCAAAGAGTCGGACACAACTGAGCAACTGAACTGACTGACTGAACCAAGGATATATACATTGATCCCTATGAAACAAGGAAGCAATGTGGCACAAAAAAAGATATCTGGGATCAGAAAGACCTGAATTGGAATCTTGGATCTGTCACTTACTAGCTTTGTAACACTGGGCAAGTTATTCAATTTTTCTGCTCTTTCATCCCATATATAAATATGGAGTTAATAACAATTACCTTTCAGAATAATTATTCCACTTCTAGAAATGTATGTTAAGGGACTAATCCTTCCCAAACTATCCCTTACCCTCATTCTTCCCCGAACCCCACCCCCGACAACCATAAGTTTGTTCTCTAAGTGTGTTTCTCTATGTAAGTTTATTTGTAGCATTTCCTTTTACATTCCACATATAAGGGCTATCATATGATATTTCAGTCCCTTTGCTGTTCATCTGAAACAATCACAACACTGTTAACTGACTATATCCCAGTACAAAATAAAAAGATGTTATGAATATAAGTTCAGTTCAGTTACTCAGTCGTGTCTGACTCTTTACGACCCCAAGAATCCCAGCATGCCAAGCCTCCCTGTCCATCACCAACTCCCGGAGTTCACTCAGACTCACGTACATCGAGTCAGTGATAACATCCAGCCATCTCATCCTCTGTCGTCCCCTAATCCCTCCCAGCATCAGGGTATTTTCCAATGAGTCAACTCTTCGCATGAAGAGGCCAAAGTACTGGAGTTTCAGCTTCAACATCAGTCCTTCCAATGAACACCCAGGACTGATCTCCTTTAGGATGGACTGGTTGGATCTCCTTGCAGTCCAAGGGACTCTCAAGAGTCTTCTCCAACACCACAGTTCAAAAGCATCAATTCTTCGGCACTCAGCTTTCTTCACAGTCCCACTCTCACATCCATACATGACCACTAGAAAAACCATAGCCTTGACTAGACAGACCTTTGTTGGCAAAGTAATGTCTCTGCTTTTGAATATGCTATCGAGGTTGGTCATAGCTTTCCTTCCAAGGAGTAAGTGTCTTTAAATTTCATGGCTGTAGTCATCATCTGCAGTGATTTTGGAGCCCAAATAATTAAAGTCTGACACTGTTTCCACTGTTTCCCCATCTAGTTCCCATGAAGTGATGGGACCAGATGCCGTGATCTTCGTTTTCTGAATGTTGAGCTTTAAGCCAACCTTTTTACTCTCCTCTTTCACTTTCCTCAAGAGGCTTTTTAGTTCCTCTTCACTTTCTGCCATAAGGGTGGTGTCATCTGCATATCTGAGCTTATTGATATTTCTCCCGGCAATCTTGATTCCAGCCTGTGCTTCTTCCAGCCCAGTGTTTCTCATGATGTACTATGCACAGAAGTTAAATAAGCAGGGTGACAGTATACAGCCTTGACGTACTCCTTTTCCTATTTGGAACCAGTCTGTTGTTCCATGTCCAGTTCTAACTGTTGTTTCCTAACCTGCATATAGGTTTCTCAAGAGGCAGGTCAGGTGGTCTGGTATTCCCATTTCTTTCAGAATTTTTCCAGTTTATTGTGATCCACACAGTCAAGGGCTTTGGCATAGTCACTAAAGCAGAAATAGATGTTTTTCTGAACTCTCTTGCTTTTTCGATGCTCCAGTGGATGTTGGCAATTTGATCTCTGGTTCCTCTGCTTTTTCTAAAACCAGCTTGAACATCTGGAAGTTCATGGTTCACGTATTGCTGAAGCCTGGCTTGGAGAATTTTGAGTATTACTTTACTAGCATGTGAGATGAGTACAATTGTGCAGTAGTTTGAGCATTCTTTGGCATTGCCTTTCTTTAGGATTAGAATGAAAACTGACCTTTTCCAGTCCTGTGGCCACTGCTGAGTTTTCCAAATTTGCTGGCATATTGAGTGCAGCACTTTCACAGCATCAATATAATTTTATTAAAAAGGTAATTTGTGTAACAATGTTCATCATAATATCATTTATAAAAATAACAAGTAAACTAAAATCTAGTATTAAGGGAATGTTAAGTAATGGGTATATACATCACCTGATCAGTGGTTCTTATACTTTATAGAGTACATAACAAACTAAGGAAGCTTTGTAAAATGTATATTCCTAGACCCTATACTTAAATATTCTGACCTAGTAAGTTTGAGATGAGAAAAGGAAATGCATTATTTTGAGCAAACAACCAGGAATAATTGTGATGGAAGGGGTCCATGAAAAGTCTGCATTAAATGTAATACTACTGTGCGATTAGAAATATGATTATGAAGTCTTTATAATAACACTAAATTGTTTGATAAATTTTTAAGTGAAATATTTAGTATTCAAACTGTATACTCTATCTAATAACAACCACATTAAACAGACATAGAAAAAGTTATTTTAGCAATAGGATTGGAACAATTTTTTTCTTATACTCAATTTTTTGAAACACTGTCATGCTATTATAAATGATTAAGCAACATATCAAAATTTAAAACAAAGAGCCAATGAATCTCCATGGCCTTCAGATTTAAAATTCAACTCCTAAGAGCAGTACACAAGTACTTCAATTTCCAGACTTACTTCATACCCATCTGTAACAAACTACTTCTAATACCCCAAATTATATATATTTTATATTTTCATACAAATTATTAAATATACTATTCTTTTTGCCTGAATTACTCTTCCCCAAAACTGTCAGCCTAACAAACTCCTACTCATTCAACAAGATTTAAGAATCATCTCCTCTCTGAAGTTTACCCTGACCACTCACTCCTCCAACAGATTAAAGGCATCTCCTTCTTCCTCCTGTCATTCCTGAAGCATTGTTTGAGACTTTCATTACAGCACATATTACAGTGTATTAACTCTGTTAATATTCTCCCATTATTTTACAAGTACTTGTTCATAATTCTTAACCTTCTCCATTATGTCTCCAAAGTCTCTATGAAACTCAGAGTAACAGAACACTCTGTCACTAGCCAAAGCAAACCAATAGGAAAGACTCTGTTATACACTACACCCCCACTGGAGAGTTTACCATGCCAAAGAACATCTCAGCATAATTCCTGCAGCTCCCCCCAAACACACTCCCATTCACTCCCATGCCTTCATAAAAGCAGCAAAATATTTATACAAAATAAGGATAATTCTGTAATTTAATACAGCAGTTTATTATCTTCAAAACACTAAGAAACTATATTTAGCATATTTAGATCCTATATAAAACATTTCAAATGCAGATTAGTAACTGCAGGTATCAAACAAGGATTCAAAGTGGCTGAATAGTAATTTGATGGTAAAAGACAAAAAGAAAAGAAAAGTTTAGTGTGGAAGAATGCTAATTGGGATGCATGGGTCAGAACTTCAAACACCTCCCCAACAATGAAACATAGGTTTTTGGGAAAAAAAAAAACCAAACCTATATATTGAGTAAACTTACAACATGAATTTGTTTTAATAACAAAATGGATGTAAAAGAATTTGAATCTCAAACCATATTAGACACTGAAGCTCTTATACAATTATAGTCTATCAGATCAGATCAGTCGCTCAGTCATGTCCAACTCTTTGCGACCCCATGAATCGCAGCACGCCAGGCCTCCCTGTCCATCACCAACTCCCAGAGGTCACTCAGACTCACATCCATCGAGTCAGTGATGCCATCCAGCCAGCTCATCCTCTTTCATCCCCTTCTCCTCTTGCCCCCAATCCCTCCCAGCATCAGAGTCTTCTCCAATGAGTCAACTCTTCGCATCAGGTGGCCAAAATACTGGAGTTTCAGCTTTAGCATCATTCCTTCCAAAAAATCCCAGGGCTGATCTCCTTCAGAATGGACTGGTTGGATCTCCTTGCAGTCCAAGGGACTCTCAAGAGTCTTCTCCAACACCACAGTTCAAAAGCATCAATTCTTTGGCGCTCAGCCTTCTTCACTGTCCAGCTCTCACATCCATACATGACCACAGGAAAAACCATAGCCTTGACTAGGCGAACCTTTGTTGGCAAAGTGATGTCTCTGCTTTTGAATATGTGATCTAGGTAACTTTCCTTCCAAGGAGTAAGTGTCTTTTAATTTCATGGCTGCAGTCACCATCTGTAGTGATTTTGGAGCCCAGAAAAATAAAGTCTGACACTGTTTCCACTGTTTCCCCATCTATTTCCCTTGAAGTGATGGGACCGGATGACATGATCTTCATTTTCTGAATGTTGAGCTTTAAGCCAACTTTTTCACTCTCCACTTTCACTTTCATCAAGAGGCTTTTTAGTTCCTCTTCACTTTCTGCCATAAGGGTGGTATCATCTGCATATCTGAGCTTATTGATACTTCTCCCAGCAATCTTGATTCCAACTTGTGTTTCTTCCAGTCCAGCGTTTCTCATGATGTACGCTGCATATAAGTTAAATAAACAGGGTGACAATAGACAGCCTTGATGTACTCCTTTTCCTATTTGGAACCAGTCTGTTGTTCCATGTCCAGTTCTAACTGTTGCTTCCTGACCTGCATACAAGTTTCTCAAGAGGCAGATAAAGTGGTCTGGTATTTCTATCTCTTTCAGAATTTTCCACAGTTTATTGTGATCCACAAAGTCAAAGTCTATATCTCTGTCATAATAAATAAAAACACCTAAGGAATAACTTCTGGAAACAGGCAAAAAATATACCATATGCTGATACCTAAGATGAGTATATAATATAACAGATATCCAATAAAAAGTTCTAGGGACTAATCTGATAGCAATAAAAAAAAAAAAAAAGGCTTTTCCAGCACTGGCCCTATGCTATCCTATTTCTCTTCAATCAAATCCCTCTCCCCTTCAACAGCACTAGCCTTGTAAGAAGAAAGGATAAATGACCACCTTTATCCAACCCTATTCTGAGAAAATCCACTCCATCAACTCTGCCATTAGAGCTTCATAGCTTTAGTATTTTGGCCTGAAGTTTGTTTCCTCTTTTGGAGAAGGAAATGCCAACCCACTTGAGTATTCTTGCCTGGAGAATCCCAGGGACAGAGGAGCCTGGTGGGCTGCCATCTACACAGTCATACAGAGTCACATGACTGAAGCGACTCAGCAGCAGCAGTTGTTTCTTATTTAAATGAAAATACTAAAAGAGCTTCCTCCTCCTCCTAAAGGACTTTACAGTCAATCATACTTCAGTATGAATTGTCAGCACCCACAAAGAGTTGCTGGTGGTAGGGGAAGGTTCGGAAAGACACATGGACACAGAATCTGTGATGTGAGAGGAGAAATTAACACTGACATATGCAGGAAACTAGAGATGATGAAAGCAAACTCTGTAAGCTCCAGAATTTTGAAGGTTCAATTTTTGTTCTTAATCTACTTCTCACTATGCACAGCTCATTCCAGCTCTACCCCTCACACAAAACCTGCAACCTTTGGAGAGGGACAGTTGACACAAAAACTAGAGGCAGGCTGAACTTGTGCTAATTACAGTAGAGAAGAGGCTTTCTTTCTAAAGAGAAAGAAATTTGAGCCAGAAGTGTTAGAAGAAAGGTGGTAGAGGAAACAGAAATATCAAGCAGACAGCAAGAAATGAGGCTGGCTGTTTATGTCCACAACCATCAATCAAGAGATGATCCTATTTGATGGTGACAAGTTTACTCCGATTGTTTCAGCTCAGTTAACTAGAAGTAATTAATCGCTTTAAATAAAGCTGTTCTCACAACACAATAGAACCCAAATAATTTTATAGCATAACTGAATCAAAATTCATTTTACAGATTCATAAGGATGTGCTGTTAAATAATAAAGTATTACCTATAAGAAACACTTTCAAAGATGAACTTTGGAGATTACAACAGAAGGAAATGAGGAAAATAAAATTTATCTTTTGACCATATATTCTGACTCGTCCTCAAAAATCACAAAACTGCAAGCCTCACCCAGGTTTGACACAAATGTAGAAGTCACTGTCCTACTGACACAAAGGAAAACTGGACTCTAAGAAGAGTTTTTAGATCTGTGTTACACAAGAAAATGCACTGGGCTGTCAACTGGCATTGTGCCTTGGGCTGCCATATGGTTTACACGACCATGTTATCACATACAAGAGAAAGAACTGGCACACAGATATGTCTTCTGGGTAAACTCCTGCTTTTTCAAACATGAGATAATCTCTCATATCAACATAAAATGAAATGACCAAAACTCATATTTCAATTAATTAAAACTATGCTGAAATATGTTTGAAATGGAAACCAAAGACACACTAAAATGCATTAAATGCTAAATAGCTTCAGATTCTGTAGGCTGAAATTAATCTTTTCTAACCCATGATTGAATTATAGTCAGCTTCCATTTCTAGTTAAACACTCAGGAAGAATGTTCTATAATAGACTCTGAAAGAATTTTCCAAAATTACCTCAAATGTATAGTGAAATAAATTATTTCAGTACACAACTGAGCTAATAAAATTCTGTTTACTGTCACCTGAGAGGTTAAATTGCTAAGGTCAATAGTCACACTACTGAATACCGTAAACTCCTGCATTAATGTCAGTGAAGGCCTACTTCACTCTTCTGTGACTATAAGAAACCACTGAGATGCACTACGAATTGGGCAATGTAAAAACAGACAGGTTGAGTAGTCACCAGCTGATTGTCCTAATTCCCTGCTACACAACATCCTCATAGTTTTGAAGAGGGAGCTGAAAACCCTGTAGTTGAGAAAGAGGTCAATACCAAAATTCTCTCTCCTCTCTCCTTACTCCCCATCACGCAGCTGGCACTGTTCACTCAGGCAGACACAGCTCGCTGAACAGAATGGTGCAATCACCGCTTCAAACATCATTACTATCTAAAATAGATAACCCACTTGCAACTTGACTATTTTTATAGATATAACATTTTCATGCAGTTTAACTGCTCTATTTGTGATTTATCCCATTTAACCAATACAGCTTCTCTGGAAGTGAGTATCATATATTAGTCTCAACAACCATAGCTGCCCAAATAGTTGAAAATCACAATACTTCCAAGTTGCCTTCTATCTCCTTGTATCTATCACCAAAAACTTCATGAACTGAATCCTGAATCTGAAAAACTTATAAGCTGTCTGGTTTACATATCTTTGGTGACAAGATTACTTTTCTCTCAGTTCTTACTGATATACTTCTTCACATGGAGGTCTTGAGAACTGGATTCCTCATGTTTCACAAGATTTTACTAACTATACTTTACATAGTATCTGACTCTTTGAGGCATTGAGAAAATTAAGTAAATTTGAGTTGTTAACAAACTTTTTTACTGCTTTATCAAAATATAAATAATTCTTAATCTAGACTAAAAAAGAAATAATTTAACACAGTTTAAATGGGACTTATTTTTGTTTAGATTAAAAGGTAATTGTGCCAAAGAGTGAAATTTTAAAAGGCTTTGCACCTATCTCATGAAAGATATGTTAAATAAAACGAAATTTCATACATAATATGAAGGAAGAAAAGGAGGGAAGCAATTCAATTTGAGTACTCTAATGAGCTCTGATTAGTTCAGATTTTTTTTTTTTTTTTTAAGGATGAAAGAGGGTGTAAGAGGTAAAACTGAAAGCAAACACAGAAGTGAAGTATATACTTGCTGTGGAAAAAGGCTAATGTCCTTTTCAGCTAAGTTTGAAAAAAAGGAGAGAAGAAATAGAAGTCCACTGCTTTGACAGCTAATATAATCTTAATCTCTGACATATTAAAACTGCAGATGGTTTACACCACAAGAGAATTCCCTAAAACATCTAACAAAACTAAGAATCTGATTCTTCCCAACTTCTATTTTACTCTTATCCCTAGTGAGAATAATTTTCAACCCAGCAAGCATAAACAATGCTAAGATTTTACCAAAGCTCCAGAAAGACTGAGATAATAAGAGGCACTTAGCCACTTCAAATGGGTTTAAGTATCCAGATTCAAAAGAATTAGAAGCAAAGGGGTACAAAGAATTTGCAACAATACTAGGCATCATCAACGGTTCGCTATCAGAAACAAGTTATAACAAAGTAGCCTAAGTTTGGTGGAATTTATAGACACGGCTCAGATGGTAAAGAATCTGCCTGCAATACAGTAGAGGTAGGTTGGATCCCTGGGTCAGGAAAATCCCTTAAAAGAAGGGAATGGCTACCCACTACATTATTCTTGCCTGGAGAATTCCATGGACAGAGGAGCCTGGTGGGCCACAGTCCATGGAATCATAAAGAGTTGGACATGACTGAGCGACTAACACACACATACACATAGACTTCTACTACAGGGGTAGATCAAAGGAGGAATAAACAGAGCATAATGTGAATACAGAAAGACAATAGATAAAAATACCTCATAATATTCAAACAGATACATTAGAGAGAAATAACTGGTTCTATTAAGTGGCCTCAATGTTAGTAGAAAGACCATGCATAAAGATGGTCACTTTCAAATTTATACCAATTTGAAGTTCTTTAGGAGTACATCATAGTTGTTGAATATCAGTTATATAAAACATGCTTATTAAATTTACATATGATGCAGAGAAGGAAATGGCAACCCACTCCAGTATTCTTGCCTGGAAAATCCCAGGAATGGGGAAGCCTGGTGGGTTGCCATCTATGGGGTCGCACAGAGTCAGAGACATGACTGAAGTGACTTAGCAGTAGCAACAGCAGCAGCAGCAGCAGCAGCAGCAGCAGGAGCGTGATGCAGAGAAGAGACTTTAATATACTGGTAAACAGACTCAAGAGCCAAGAGAGCTAGATATATTATAAATATAGGCTAACGTAGGTAAGATTAAATATAATAGAAATAATTTAAGTTCAATCAACGCTTTCACAAGTACCAGACAGGGGAACCATGACAAGTTGACAAGTCATTGACAACCATGACAATGGCTCGACAAGTCACTGGGAAAAAAAAAATGTTTAAGTTTTAATTGACTATCTGCTCAATGTGAGCCAAAGGCACCATACAGCTTAGAAAATTTTGACCTGTACTAAGGCAGGTCTTAGATCAATAATAAGAAAGTAATAACTTCATTGTACCATGTTTTAAATAGTTGCTATTTCATTTTCATTGCACATGTTTACTCTAAAATATGGGAAAATATATATAAGCCAAAAGATAAAGATCACTCACAATTCCACCACTCACTAAATAGTCCTATTACTTCTTCAGAGGATTTTTGCAACCTAGGGATCGAACCCTGGTCTCCTGCATTGCAGGAAGATTCTTTACTGTCTGAGCCACCAGGGAAACGCAATAACTACATTCTTGTGCTTATCATTCCAGACTTCTTAACATACAGTATAAATGTTCACACACATTTATTCTTTGTTAAAGAAAAGGATCATACTAAATATGCTGCTTTGTAATTTTTTTAGAAATGTAAAATATATTAAGTCCCACTATATCCTACACTGTTCTGGTCACTATATTTGAAGAGAGTCATTGAAAATTTTGAGAATAGGAAAAAAGTATGAAAATGTTAGTTCTTAACATGCCCAGTCGCTAAGTCATGTCTGTCTTTTTGTGATCCTACAGACCATAGCCCACCAGGCTCCTCTGTCCATAGGATTTTCCACGCAAGAATACTGGAGTGGGTTAACATCGCCTACTCTAGGGAATCTTCTCCACCAAGGGATTAAACCCACGTCTCCTGTGACTCCTGCATTGGCACGCAGATTCTTTACCACTGAGCCACCTGAAAAGCTCCAAGTTCTTAACACCTATGCTCTATTACCACGTGGCAACTGGTTGTTTAAATCTTAGAAAAAAATAGAAGATTCATAAGAAAACAATATAGCTAAATATTAGCTGAAGAACTGCCCTGGCAAACTAAACTACTTTATACTGACTCATAAAGCCAAATTAGTACCAACTGCTGGAAATTATAGGGAGGTGAATTTTAGCTCAATAAAAGATGAATATTTTCAGTAATTAGAGCCATCAAAAAATAGAGTGGATGGATCTAGCCATTGCAGGGTTTAACAGAACTGCAGTAAGTAACTGATAAAGGATGTTATAGGTAAATTCTCTAGGTAAGAAACTGGATGAAAAGACTTCTTTATATTTGAAGATTCTGTGATTCTAATGGAAAACTTACTATAGAAATTTATTCCTTGTTGAAGGAAATGGCAACCCACTTCAGTATTCCTGCCTGCGAAATCCCATGGACAAAGGAACCTAGCAGGCTACAGTCCATGGGCTCACAAAAGAGTCCGCCATGACTTAGCAACTAAACAATAACTAATTCACAATGACGAACATTTTTGTGTTCATTGGCGGGTGTATGTCTTCTTTGACATAGTGTCTGTTTTCTTATAAATAACTGAAAAGACAACAAGGCATTGGAACTTGAAAAAAAAGAGAAAGAAATTTACTTCTAGTACCATATGAAGCCAAAGTATTAGTCACTTAGTCAGATTCTTTGTGATCCCATGGACTATAGCCTGCCAAGCTCCTCTGTCCATGGAATTGTTCAGGAAGAATACTGGAATGGGCAGCCCTTCCCTTCTCCAGGGGATCTTCCCAAAGAAGGGATCGAATCCAGGTCTCCTGCACTGCAGGCAGATTCTTTACCATTTGAGCCACCAGGGAAACCTAAGGCCTTTAGAAATAGTCAACAAAGTGATATGGAATTGGAGATATTTAGTCTTGATAAAGTAGGAAGAGGAGGCACTAAGACCTTAAAAGTGTTGTACACAGTGTTGAGATTAAATTTATTCTGGAAAGCCCCAAAATTAAAAACAAAATGTAGATGTTCAAGAAAGGAAGATTTCAGCTGAAGGGAAAGAAAGGATTACTAATAAATTAAAGCTTTCTAAAATGAAAAAACAAAGAAAAGAAATAGAGTCAAGTATTCCAGAGTTCTATGAGAAATCACAGCACAATGATGAATATCAATGTGCTAAATGCTTTGCATTAATGTCTATACCCCATTTAACCCTTAAAATAGCTCCATATGATAGGTATTCTTACTACTTCCACTTCATGGAAGAGCACATTGAGGCTTAGAAACATATTTACTCAAGGTCATTTTTTTACTTTTGCTGAAAATCACAGTGTCAACCAAACATACCTGATTCCCCATTATACAGCTACTGCTCACTTAGTAGGTAATAAATAATCAAAAGCATCTTCAGAAAGAGTATCTACTGATTATTCAAAGGGCAGTCATGAGTTGCTTTTTTTAAGGATATAAGGATTTTTAAATTATTATTCCTACAAAAAAGTGTTCAAATTAGACACATTGGCCATGTACTTTAAACTTCTGTAAATAAAACAGATTCAATGAATAAGACTTAAGGCAAGGTAAGGCAAATTTGAATCACAAAACTTAAAATCCTTGCCATTACTAGTTATGTGATCTTGGGCACGTTCTTAATCTTCCTATCTCTTTAGTCCATCATCTGAGAAATGAGGACCAACCTCTTAAGGTTGACATAAGAACTGAATGAGATGATATATGCATTTAGCACAGGATCTGAGCCTATTATTACACAACACAAATAATAAAGTAGGGCAATGTTAAACCGCTTCAGTTGTGTCTGACTCTTTGTGACCCCAAGGACTATAGCTTGCCAGGCTCCTCTGTCCATGAGATTCTCCAGGCAAGAGTACTGGAGGGGGTAGCCATTTCCTCACCCAAAAGTAGGGCAGAGGAGTATCAAATCTATTCCACAATTCATTCCAAAATATTTAAAAATTCTGAACTGTCTTTATGTCTGAAAGTAAAGAGATAATTTTCTATTATCTTGTAAATAAGTTTTTGATGACAATCATCTGTGAAATAAAATGACAATGAAATAAAGTATGCTTTCTTAGGAATTTCATTTTATGTAAAGAATCACCCAAAGAAGATAATTTCAATTCTCATTTTCTTCAAAGGCACTATTTTAGTTGTTTATTCAATATGATATAGAAAAATGGAAGTTTAAAGGTTACTGGTTTTGATTTTGCTGTTTTACAATTTGGTTCAAACTACTCTAATGAACACACATTTTTAAGGTTTTTTTGTTTTGTATTCTCACTGTTGAGCTACTACTTCTACCTCTGACAAAACCAGCAAAAGAGAAAACGTCTCATTCAAGAAGTACATTATAGTCACAATTTTCATGTCATAGTTGATGTTTACCAACACTAAATAGTTGCTATTCTATTCCTGAAATTTTACATTCTCTTTTTAAAATGACACAACTAATAAGGCATTTAAAAGATGTTTAACTTCTATCACAAAGATAAGTTTTTTAAAACATCATTCATCTCAAAGTAATCAACTGAAGTTCTCCCTGCTCTCAAAGAATTATTTAGTGTTTTTGCAAAGAAATTGATTATTTTTAGAAACCTCTTTCAGGATATCAGTTTCTAGCCATAATGATATTTATCACTGATATGACAGCAAACATTTATTTCACCTGCAATTTAAAACTATACCCAAATAAACTGCTTCTGTATAAACTACCTGTGACTAAGGGCAATTACTAGATCTATAATCTGAAATTTGTACAAACTGTCTACTTGTGATTGAAAGTGAAAATTACTTAACAAGGGAGTGCACACAAGAGTCATCGCTTCTAAATACTCATAAATATTCACCCCATAAATATTCATTGTTCTGAAGCGAACTATTATTCCAATAAAATGCCACTGTCAACAAGTACAGATGATCATATGTGGAGCTTTCTAAAATCCTATTAATTATTTTCCAACTAAATTCATTTCACCATAACAGGAATGTTCTCATTTACCCTATTTGCCAAGACTGTAACTAACTGCTTTATATGACCATCACAACACATGAAAACTTGTGTAAAGAACACAATGTCATCATCCAAAAGTTTGTATTAAGCACTTGTCAAGAGCAGCAAACAATAGTTTTTAAAACTGTTAAAAACCAAGAAAATCACTTGAGCTTAAAAAATTTTTACAAATAAGAGTTAGACTTAAGAGATGTTTTAGGGTGAAGATGTGAATGATGATCGATGCCTCCAAAAACATCCAGGATAGACTGAACAGCTAAGATTTTAGAAACTAAATAGCTTTCCTTGAATTTTATCTAGTGAATATTCTTCAGGCTTCCTCCCTCACAACTGATTTCATTTGCCCATCAATTCATCGTTTAAATTGTTTTTTCAAATATGTAAATCAATCCTGCTATTTCTAAGATATTGCCTGGTGAAAAAAAAGACCTTGTGTGTGTGTGTGTGTGTGTGTGTGTGTGTGTGTGTGTGTGTGTTTTCCAAGCAATATTAAGTCTCACCTGGAACATCTTCACATTAAAAGCCCTCTACTATATTCCATATACACTTTCCCAATCCCAACCTGGCATTCTTCATCCTGAGATACAATAACCAAGTTTTACTCAGGCATGTCCAGGTAACTGAAAGTACTGCTGGGGCTGCCTAACCTGCCTCATCAAGTTTTACACACACCCTGTACTGATGACATCTCACCAGAAGGCTCACTCTCTTCATTTTGTGGGATCATATCCCACAGCACAGCAAATGCCTTCTGCAAGAGAAGGGAAGCAGCAACCAAGGGCTGTGGCTTTTGCAGGATAATGGCATTCACGCAAAAGCTTCTCTGCCAATTCCATAGCCGAAAAGGGAACGGTGGGGCGGGGGTGGGGGGTGCGGTGCGGGTAGGAGGCTGGATTCGAAACTGAAAACATGTAATAAACATTGATGGAGAGCGGGTGAGACGCAAAAAATTCTTCCAGCAACACTAGTGCTAGTGCATGTACAAGTTCTGCACCACAGCTCACAGAAAAGTAGCTACTGACGCATTGAAGGAAGGCTATTTTAAAATTACTCAAAGAATCTAAGGCATCTATCTGACAGGGAGGTTCAATGCCTCCTCTCCATATACACATTCTGTTTTCCCACCTAATTTAAGAATGAATCGCTGGCAGCCACAAGGTGCAATAACCGTGAGGAGGAAGGACGTATTCATCACAATGCATAGCGAGGTGTGCAAACGCGGAGCCGGTTCCGGTCCTTACCTTAGCAGACTAGACAGGGGCAGGGGTCCGGATCCACCGCCCAGGATCCCTCCTTTCCTGCCAGACAGGAGTTTCTCCACCAGAGCCACATTTCCAGTGCGAGCAGCTTCCAAGAGCTCCTGGTCCTTCCCCATAGTCTCTCAACGACTCCCTCTCGGAGTCCTTTCCCTTTTCGGGTCCTCCTCCCCGCCCACCCCGACTCCCCACAAATCCAGAGCCCTCCCCGCCCCACCCTAAGATAATGCCAGAGCTCCAGCCCCTAGAGAGCCCTGCAGCCCCCAGCTGGGAACACTACTCTCCGCTCCTCTTCGGGGCTCAGCTTTTACAACAGGACCAGACCATGTCTTGGAATAGGGTCTGGCTGAGCTGGGAGCCGCGACGCGCCCCCACAGCCACTCCCCTTAATTCGCGAGGCCTCGTTCCCGCGGATGGGGTGTCAGGGGGTGGGAACCGGGGATGCTTTTTGAGAAGCGGGAGGAGGATGCTGAGGAGTGAGGAGGTCGGAGGAGGAGGAGACGGAGACCGTCCTCGCCTGAGCGCCAGCGCAGCGAACGCCCGTGGCGGCTGCGGCCCGCGCACCCTCGAGTCCCGGCCGGGATCTCCTCAGCTTTTGCGCCTGGCCCGCTCGGTGGTTAAGGAGGCGGCGTCCGCGGGCCGCGGCCCGCGGCGGAGAGGAGCGCGGCGGCTACGGCTCCGGCGGCCGCGGCCCGCGCTGAGGCCGCGCGGTGCGGCTGAGCTGCGGCGGGCGCGTGCCGAAGGCGGCGGCGGCTGCGGCGGTGGTGGCGGAGGCGGCTCCGAGCTCGGGTAGGGCGGGCGGGCGCCCGGGTCCGCCGGCGGCGGCGGCGGCGCTGAGGCCTGGCGCGCGGGGTCGCGGGCGCGCGGGGGGCGTGTGAGCACCGGCAGGTGCGGCCCGTGAGTCCGTCCGGGGGAGAGGGGGTGCGGGGGGCGGGGGGACGAGGTGGGGGCGGGGCGCCGGGACGAGATTCTCTCGGTTTTCGTGGGCGGGGACCCTCCCTCCTCCAGTCTCCTTGGGAGAGGTTTAACCGTGTGAGGACTGGAGTTCTCCGGGCCTCTGCTACTCTTCAGCCCGGCGGCCGCCGGCGCCACGCCTTGGGTCAGTCACGACGCGTGAGGAAAATCCTCCATGACCAGGATGCGAGGCCGGTGATGCTGGGGAGAAGCCCTCCTGCCACCGCTTGTGTCGGTGTCCAGGCGACTGGACCGGCTTTTCGTCCGTCCGTTTACCTGCCTGAGACCTGCCCTTGTTTTAGTTTAGTTTCAGTGGCCCTGGCCATTGAATGGTTTGTGACTGTTGCAGTTTTTGTAGGGTCTTTCATCAGCCCTCTATTTCAGTTGGGCTTTGAGGATCTGCTGACTTGTGGAAATACCAGGAAAAAGGCTCTCATTGAAAATTCCTCCACATTCACACTGGGAAAAATATAAATGAGCACGGATTAGAGACCCACTTTAATTTGCATATTCATCAGCAATTCATTGTGTATGGTTGGCTTGATTTTGTTATCTGCTCTCCTTGCCCGCCATGGAGAGCATGCATTTCTGTTGAAACTTCCTGTAATACCCTGTGCTTTGCCTTGCCCTTGGAATAAACTTCATAAATGTTAACTTGTTGATAATCAGTTGGGAGGAAAGGGACATAAGAGGCACTTTCCTCACAACTCAGTGAACTGGATATTACTACCATATATCCATTTTGGTAATGAGGAAATATTGGGTCAAAGCGTTAATTAAATTTCTCAAGATGCTGCACAGTTAAGTGGCTGAAAGAATTGGACCACAGAACTGACTCACTGACTCCCAATGCACCTTACTGCCCCCATGAAAAATTAAATGGACAGACAATAATGATCAAAGACATCTCATTAGCAGTTACTAGTGACCAGGTACTATCCTGTTTTTCATCTGTTGTCTTAACCTTGTAACAATCCCATGAGATGGATACCACTTTTATCTTTATTTTAAAGATGAGGGAACTGGTTAGCTCAAGATCATGGGGCTAGAAAGTAAGCCAAGACTCAAATACAGGACTGCCTGCTACAGGCAGAAATTTTAAGTAAATAATTGGGAAAAACTTAAAAGACATTCAGGGATAAGCAACAAGTGTAGTTTTTAATTTTTTATGAAATTTAGTATTCTGAGATTTTATTTGAATGGCTCAAAGTATTAGATATATTGTGGCTAAAGGAAGTAGGTTTTGAGCTAGTGGTTTTTGTTTTTTAATCTGTTTTAATAGTAAGATGATATTATATATGATAATAATAAGATCTCTGACATACTGGGACTAGCAGACCAGTTAAAGAAACAAGAGATAAGGAGCCATTAATTTCATTTTGAAAACAGTATGGAGAAATCCTTCTTCCACTTTCCTAATGTTGCCACCTAAGCAAAACACATCTTTCCCAGAATAGACTGTAAGTATTCAGTTGGTCAGAGCTAAAAGTAACCCACAGTTCTGACAAGCAACAACAGTTAATCATGACTGAGTTAGTGATCAAGAGGGTTAACCCCCAATGGGAAAACCATTAGTAATGATTTACTAAAAGTCAGTTCCACTCTTTCATATACTCTAGTGGTATATGATACTCAAAGCCAGTTTTCAACTCCAAACTCTTTGTAGTTACATCATTGTTTCTTGTTGAAGAGGACAAAGGCTTGACTGAATGGGAACTAACATGCAAACAAAAAGTGAAAACATTCTGCCAAAAATCTGAAGAGGCCATGGACTTCCCTGGTGGTCCAGTGGTTAAGAATCTACCTGGCAATGCAGGGGACACTCCCTGCAGGGTTCAATCCCTGATTCTGGAAGATTCCACATGCCCTGGGGCAACTAAGCCAGTGCGCTTCAAATACTGAGCCCTCAAACCTAGAGCCCACAGTGAGGAAGAGGAGAAAATAATGTCACATAGCATCAAGTTAGCAACTGAGCTAAGATAGGATTACTCTGTGATTTAGGGAGTAGATTTGGAAAATATCTGCATTCTCTCCACCTTGAGCTCTATAGTTACTCTGTGTAACTGGGACTATGATAGGCTGTGGGACAGAAGTTAGCAGCTCCAGGCTACAAAATACTATGAAGATATTAGACATCTGAATAGAACACCAAGTTCTAAGTTTCTGCATTATGTGTAAATTTGTCTCCTCATGCCTACATGGCACAAATTCTGCCCTTCATTATCTTCCTGAGGAGACCCAGACATCAAGTATGTTAGCAGTCTTTCTAAATTTATGGTTATGAGTATTGAAGGCCATGGAATGTCAATCACCCATCTTCTTCAAGTTCTAACCAACTGAGAGTAGACATAAGGAACCAAATGAGCATCACATTAGAGTATCATCAGAAGTTTTTTCCTCTCTAGGGAAATTTGATGTGGAAAAATAAGAGCTCCTCCAAGACCATCATGGCTTCCCTGGTGGCTCAGCAGTAAAGAATCTGCCTGCAGTGCAGAAGATGCAGGTTTGATCCCTGGGTCAGGAAGACCCCCTGGAGAAGGAAATGGCTACTCACTCTAGTATTCTTGCCTGAGAAATCCCATGGACAGAGGAGCCTGGTGGGCTACGGTCCATAGCATTACAAAAGAGTTGGACACGACTTGGTGACTTAACAACACATTCCACCACTATCCTGCTGATTCTATCATTAGCTTCCTCCTCTCTCAGAGCCCCCCTGCCTGTGTGCTCCTGCCTTTGAAAACCTGTATTCCCTACAGGTGATCCAGTACACAGCCCACTGAAAAATGTAGTCTTGTCTCGAAACTATTTTTCCTCACAGAAAGAAACCCCTGAAATTCCAAAAATAATTTTTCACCATCTCTTTTTATTTCTCAGTGAGGAAAAGGGCTAGCATCCCAATAAACCTATTATGCAATCTCTCAGAGGGGTGTCTAAGAAGACACAAAGAACACAGTATCCATTTTGGAATCTCATCTCTCAAGGGCTAATCTCAACCTACCTCATTCTTATACCCCATCCTCTATTTCTCCCTCTCTCCTACACATGGGTCACAGACTTTTTTGATAAAGGAGCAGAGAGTAAATATCTTCAGGTTTATGGGCACTATTGCACTACACTCAGCTCACCATTGTAGCATGAAAGTTCGTGTGTGTGTGCTAAATTGCTTCAGTCATGTTGACTCTTTGTGACCCTATGGAATGTAGCCCATGAGACTCCTTTGTCCATTGGATTCTCCAGGCAAGAGTACTGGAGTCGGTTGCCGTGCCCTTCTCCAGGGGATCTTCCCAACCCAGGGACTGATCATGTATCTCCTATGTCTCCTGCATTGGCAGGCAGGTTCTTTACCACTAGTACCACCTGGGAAGCCCTGTAGTCATAGGCAATATTCAAATGAGTGTGGCTGTGAACCAATAAAACTTTCTTTCTGGATATTGAAATGTGAATTGTGTATACTTTCCATGTGTCACAAAATATTCTTTTGACTCTTTTTCAACCATTTAAAAATGGAGAATCCAGTTTACTGGCCATATAGGCTATGGGTAGGACTTGGTCCATGAGCCATAAGCCTACAGATTTAGGAATGACTTATTCTAAAGCCCTTTTGTGGGATTCTACTTCTTTGCTTGGCCTGATTGTTTAGAAGGGGGAGAAGGGCAGGAGCCTAGAATCAGATTATCCCCTGAAGCAGCCAAATATTCCCAGTTTAGGCATAAAGGGAACCCTTCCCATCAGCAAATCCTCTCTAATTCTCTTCTATCTCAAGGAAGATCCTTTCTTGAAGTGAAGACTTGTCACCAGAGGAGACATTTAAACTGAGGCTTGAGAAATACACGGCAAAGGGCAGCAGGAAGTGAAGAAAGAGTGTTCCATGCAGAAAGCTGTTTGGGAATCAGTAGGTAGAATTACTCTCAGAACTAAATTCCTATGTCACCTCCTGCCATCGTTTTCTTTACCTGTGTTTCTACCTTGTTTTATTCATTCATATCTTCCAATCATGCTTGCATTGTTTATGAAAATTAAGTTTGTTATTGTTGTTGAATGTTCTTAATTTCAAAATTAAAGTATTTACAAACACTTTTTTCTAAAAATAAAGTTGCTTTTTCACTTGTATATGGTCTCTGATTCCTTTTTAACTGATGATATTTGCCCACTTCACAGGAGCTTCCCTCTTTCTTTACATGAAAAACACTAAAATAAATAAACCATGGCTTGTTCATTTTTAAATATCTATGTATACATTATGGATCAATGAATAGGGATGGGAGTTAGTTGCATGGAACAACTTAAAAACAAAGCTAAGCTGAATATGAAAAAAATGAATGGTTAATTCGAACTATAATTGTCCAGCATACATATGCTTTTTAGTTCTCTTACACTAACAAAGAAACATGTGCAACCAATTCTCTATTTATTTGCCACAATCCAAAGTCCTCCCACCTTCCATATTCATGGACCAGCTTCTTCCTATTTCCCAGCTGAGGTCCAAGCCTGCCAACTGGGGGACCAAGCTGGGCTAGATTTGCAGCCAAGAACAGAAGGGGAGTAATTGTGAGATTTTCCTGGACTCAGTAGCTAACATTATCTGACTAAATGTGTCATCTTCTACATTGGTACCTAAATGCTTTCCAAAGCACTTTTCCCACAAATTAGTTTTATAATTTAAATACACACAAACATACAATAGAACTATGGTCAGAAGATCTGGGTTTTGATCATAGTACGACCTCTTCTTAGATTAGAAGCCTTCTAGAGCCATCAGTCCATAGAGAAGAGTAATACAAGTATGTCAGTTTGTTACCCTGCTGCAACAAAGTACCACAGACTGGGTGGCTTAAACAAGAGAAATTTCCTCACAATTCTGGAGACTATGGTCTGAGATCAAGTTGAAGGCAGTGTTGGCTTCCTTTAAGGAGTCCTTCTTTGGCTTATAATAGCAGTCTTCTTCCTATGCTTCACATAGTCCTCTATGTGCATATGTCCTAATCTCTTCTCGTAAAGACAAAAGTCATATTTGGTTATGGCCATTCTAATAATCTCACTTCAACTTAACTACTTCTTTAAAGACCCCATCTCCAAATACAGTCACATTCTGAGGTACTGGGCCTTAGGACCTCAGTATATGAATTTGGAGAGGATACAATACAGTCAATAAGAGGGTTGATGAATGTTTTGAGGATCAGATTGAATGAGATAAAAAAAGTGAAGATATTTGGCTCTTAGTAGATATTTGATAAATGCCAGTTAAATCTAAACAAGTAATTTTTTAAAGTATCCATTTTATATCATTATTTACTATAATTTTATAGTATCTATATCTAATATAATATTGTCCAGAAACATCTGATGTTGAAGATAGATTTTTAAATAAGAAATCTATACTTCTTATAGGGATGCACAACTGCAATCCTATAATAAAGTAATTCAAACTCTTGAGTTAATTCCTTTGCTGCCTTTGAGATTCAGCAGTAACCATGGAGAAATTACTTCCCTTCAGTATCCATGTGATCATACTGCTCATGAAAATCATAAAAATTTTCTCTTTGGGGGAGTTCTGAGTATTTTAAAGAAATTGAAAGTGAAGTCGCTCAGCAACTCTTTGCAACTCCTCCCTCCATGGGATTGTCCAGGCAAGAGTACTAGAGTGGGTTGCCATTTCCTTCTCCAAGGGATCTTCCCGACCCAGGGATTGAACCCTGGTCTCCCGCATTCCAGACAGATGCTTTAACCTCTGAGCTAATTGGAGTTAATTTTCTTCAAGGCCCTGTATCTAAAGAGTCAAAATTTTAAGTTTGATAGTTTGACTCAGATCCAAGATGTATGTAAACATGTATATATGTGGTTCCTATGCATGTAGAAAAACTGTAAAAATAGAAAAATCCTGCGTAATACTAATAAATACTTTAATAATAAATACCACATCAATAAATGCATTATTACTGTAATTCATACATAAAAAATAGATGAAACTCTCAATACTTTTGAAGGGACTAGTCTAGGCAGGGGCTTCCCGGTGACTCAGCAGTAAAGAATCCACCTGCAATGCAGGTGACCAGGTAGGAAATGGCAACCCACTCCAGCATGCTTGCCTGGGAAATCCCATGGACAGAGGAACCTGGCAGGCTACAGTCCAAAGGGTCACAAAGAGTTGAACATGACTTGGGGACTAAACAACAACAGTCTAGGCAGGAAAGAGAAAAGATAAGGACCTCTCCAATACTTTCATCACTGAATTACTTTTCTTAAAAACTATCAGCTGCAGTTTTATGATTTTTAGTAGCTATGAAGTGTTCATTTAATAAACAAATATCACATATACTAATAGAAAAATAAAGATATCACTTGACTCAAGTAAGTTTGCTCTATGATTCTTAGTGAAGGAGAACAAAGAAATCAATTACAGAACCTGCAACCTGAAACAAGCATTTCACTTGTATGTTTCCTCATATTGGAATATGTTGTTTCAGGTGAAGGAAACTATGTGTAAAGTAGATGGCTGGAACCCAACTTGATAAGAAAAACATTGTAAACACCTAGAGTCTAGAAAAAAACAGAAAAAATGAAATTACTTTCTAGTATCTATAATTATAGAGGCAGCATGGAGAAAATTCCAGGGAATTTGGGAAGGATAGGAAATACTGAGCAATTCAAACTGCTAGAGTAGGTAGGGACTCAGTGAACTACTTCTCTTAAAGTGAGATAAAGGTCAGCACATTAAAAACACCCCCCACATAAAACTTTTAAAACTCATTCTTTTGTATACTCTTCTCTAGATATACATCACTTATACTTGTAAGAATGTGACCAGATTAAAAAACAGAAAATCCGCTCCCATTCCCTTCCCATTTGGTCTTCATCTTCAGCAGCCCATGCCCCATCAGGGAAAAAAAAAATCAAGTATTTCATTTGTCGGGCTTCCCAGGTGGCACAGTGGTAAAGAATCCACTTGCCAATGCAGGAGATGCAAGAGCTCTAGGTTCAATCCCTAGGCATGGAAGATCCCCTGGAGTAGGAAATGCAACCCATTCCAGTATTCTTGCCTGGAAACTTTCATGGACAGAGGAGCCTGGTGGGCTACAGTCCATAGGGTCGCAAAGAGTCAGAAATGACTAAGCAACTAGGCACACACATTTCATTTGTCAAAGGAGGTACTTGGTAAATAACCTTTTCTTCCTTGCTTTTGGCTTCCAAAATCCTGGGCCCTTAAGAGAAGGATGAGGCATTTCAATTCTGGAATTTAGGCTAATAGGGTTCCTCACCTCACTTCCTATCCTGGTATAGAAAATTGAGACTATTCACACTCATGGCTTAACTACTGGCACTGAGAACTGAGGTCACCTGTGTCAAAATGACAAATTTACTCCAGGCAATTATTTTCTAGGAAGACAATTCTATGAAATAGTAAATAATTTCACCATTTCCTTCAGGAACTTCTTAAAATGAGGTGTAATATTTCATCTTCTCATTTTCCCATATTCTTCCAATTTTTTAAGCTTGCTTTATATTTTGAACTAAGAGGCAAATGATTATTTTCAAGATAATTGTCATAAAATAAATGGCATTTTGAAGGTAAGATTTAACTTCAAGTTATTTTATGTTATATTTAGCTAAAAGGAAAATTTTCTCTCCCCATCCCTCAATATTTTTTTTATATACAGCCCTGGAATTTTTTATTTTAAATGTTAAGTGACTGTTATACGTCTACTTAAATTACTTTTAATACAATTCACAAGCTATTATTCCTGAAAACCATTTCTGAAATGCATTGACAGTTGGCAATGTGTTCATTTCTTTGTTAACAGAAATGCCATTATTTTGGACTGCCCCTAAAGTCATATAATTAGAAATTTTGGTCCAGAACAAGAAGTAAATAAAAAATGTATTCATCTAATAGTAGATGATAATAGTTAGAGGTGGCAAAGATGATGAAAAGTAATAAACAACTAAATATAGACATTCATTTTACATTTTTATTCCATGTGTAAATTATTCTATTAATTTTAACAAATAATACACTATTTTTCAGTGACTTAACCAACACTTCTCTTAAAAATGTCTTTGTAATTTTAATGTATAGACATTATGATCTCAAAATGAGGTGTACAAAATGTATTTTTATTATTTACACGTTCCTGAATGTTTTACAGACGTATCAGATTAAGACACAACTAAACTTCAAATAAATGAATTTTACTGTAAAGTTTACTATTAAATTCATAATCCCACAATTCAGTCTGTTACTCAAATCATGATAAGTATCAAATTATCTATAGTACGATTAAGATTTTAAAATATTAAAACTAGACTGCACAAAGATAATTGTTTTGTAGAAAATGGATTGGTAGGCTAGGCATTTTAAATTGATGCTTATCAGCAACAAATTTTTTGCTGAATAACAATTATCTTTTTTTGTTAAAAAACTCTCTTGAGGCTTAATGTATATACTTTTAAGATCATTTTGAAGCATATTTATATAACATAAAATTCACCCATTTTAAGTGTAAAGTAGTATGGTTTTAGTAAGTATATAGAGCTGTGCAACTACTACAGGAGTAAGCTTTGGAACACTTTACTCACCCTCCCCAAATCCCTCATTCCCCTTTGTAATCAAGCTGTACCTCAACCCCCAGCCTCAAGACAAGCACTTGTCTGCTTTCTGCTGTTGTATTTTGCTTTTTCCAGGACTTCACATTCATATTTCCTATGTCTTTTGTGTCATTTATTTTTTTACTTGTCATTACATTTTTAAGATATTTCTACATTGTTCTGTATCAATAGTTTATTTTGCTTTATTTGCAATTATATTCTGTTGAATGCATATGCCACATTTTGTTTACACATGGACCAGCTGATAGGTATTTGAGTGTTCCTATTGTTTGGTTACTATGAATAATGCTGCTATGAACATTTGTGTACAAATCTTTGTGTGGACATATATTTTCATTTGCTAAGGTAAACCCGTAGGACTAGAATCTCTGGGTCACGTAGTAGGTGCATGTTTCAATTGTTAAGACACTGACAAAACTGTTTCCAGTAGCTGCACCACTTTGCACTTTCACTAGCAGTATATGGGAGTTTTGGTTGTACCATATCTTCACCAACACTTGACCTTTCGGTCTTTTTGAGAAATTCTAATATGAGTATAGTAGTATCTTACTGTGGTTTAAATTTGCATGTCCTTAATGACCAATCATGGAGAAGGCGATAGCACCCCACTCCAGTACTCTTGCCTGGAAAATCCCATGGACAGAGGAGCCTGGTAGGCTGCAGTCCATGGGGTCGCGAAGAGTCGGACATGACTGAGCGACTTCCCTTTCACTTTTCACTTTCATGCATTGGAGAAGGAAATGGCAGCCCACTCCAGTGTTCTTGCCTGGAGAATCCCAGGGACGGGGGAGCCTGGTGGGCTTCTGTCTATGGGGTCACACAGAGTCGGACACGACTGAAGCAACTTAGCAGCAGCAGCAGCAGCAGCAATGACCAATGAAGTTGGACATCTTTCTGTGAAGTACCTGTACAGATCTTTCCCATTTCTTAAAATTGAGTTGTTTTTATCATTGAGTTGTAAAAGTTCTAAATTAGATCTGGACACAAGTCCCTTGTCAGATATATGCTTTACAAATATTTTTTCCCCAAGCTGTAGCTTGCCTTTTCATTTTCTTAATGATATCAACAAGCAAAAAATTTTAATTTTTTTAAGACTATTTATCAGTTTTTAAATTTACGGTTCATGATTTTTGTGTGTTGTCTCAAGGTCACAAAGTTTTCTCCTAGACTTTGTTCTACATGATGTATGTGGTTTTGCTCTTACATTTAGGTCGGTGATCAATTTTGAATTAATATTGGTATATGGAGTGAAGAGAGATAAAAGTTCATTTGTTTTCCATGTGAGTATATAGTTATTCCAGAAAAGCCTATTCTCTTCCGCTTGACATTCTTTGATACCTTTACTGAAAATCAACTGACCACATAAGTGTAGATCCATATCTGGCTGCTCAATTCTATTCCACTGATCTATATGTCTATCCTTAATCCTACAAAACAGGATAATGTTTAGAGAAAACTAATCATGTTCAATACCTTTCATTGAAACATACAATTTCTCTAAATTTAAATATAATAATAGGCAAACAAGGATTATTAATCTTTCTTTACAATGTATTCTTTACTACCATCTAAAACAAAAGTGATAATTAGATCATTTTGGATATTTTTACTGGATGTGGAAAAAATAAAAGGAAAAACCTACTGTCTGTGGTAGTAAACTCTTATTAACTACTCTGAAGGGTAAATTCATTAAGAAGAATAATTTCCAAATTTAAGAGGGTTAAATAAATATGATTATGAGAAAACTAAAGCATAGTAAGAATACACATAGATCTATTAAACTGGTTAAAGTCTTTAACCACAGATGAATTACAACCATGGGTATAAAATATAACATTAGGTGATTTAATAACAGAATCATTGTAATTTTGAGAAATGGAGACCACAAGACATGACAGAAGACTGAAGATGCACAGATGTTTTCATTCTCAAAACATAAAAAAATAGATTCTAGAAACTGAAGGCTAATAAGCATAATACTTAAAGCTGGTAAAATTATAGAAGAGATAAAGCATATATTTTATCAACAATTTTTTCAAATGATCACTGGGAGATAAAATAATTTTTCACCAAACTAAATCCCTTAAATTACACACCTGAAAATGACTAACACAGATCCTAAATTACTGTGACTAGTATCTTTTTTTTTTTTTTTTAAGTAAAGCAGACTCTTTCATGGGAAAGGAAGGTTTACTGTTTTCTCATCATCACAGGAAAATACGTTTATCCAACTCTAAGATTTCGGAAAGATGCCTTCACATGCATCTTGCTATATATCTTTTAAGTATATATCTTACAGATGTTGGAACTAAAGACTATGAGTTTTGTAAAATATAGATTATACGACCAGTAAATAATGCAATGGACTCTCAACTTGAGTCAAGTTCTGACTTTGATGTATATACTCTTCCCATATGTTACAATTTCTTTGGTTAACCCAAAGACAAAAAATTGACTATTACCATCTTAAAAATAAATAAAGTAAAGCAACCTCAAACCTCTCTCTGAGAAATCATACAATGGAAAGAAAGAAAATAAGTGAGGGTTATTGTTACCATGGAGAAGACAATGGCACCCCACTCCAGTACTCTTGCCTGGAAAATCCCACGGACAGAGGAGCCTGGTAGGCTGCAGCCCATGGGGTCGCTAAGAGTCGGACATGACTGAGTGACTTCACTTTCTCTTTTCACTTTCATGCATTGGAGAAGGAGATGGCAACCCACTCCAGTGTTCTTGCCTGGAGAATCCCAGGGATGGTGGAGCCTGGTGGGCTGCCATCTATGGGGTCACACAGAGTCGGACACGACTGAAGTGACTTAGCATAGCATAGCATAGCATATTGTTACCATCTTTCTAAATTCCATATATATGCATTAGTATACTGTATTCGTGTTTTTCTTTCTGGCTTACTTCACTCTGTGTAATAGGCTCCAGTTTCATCCACCTCATTAGAACTGATTCAAATGTATTCATTTTAATGGCTGAGTAATACTGGATGCTTGGGGCTGGTGCACTGGGACGACCCAGAGGGATGGTATGGGGAGGGAGGAGGGTTCAGGATGGGGAACACATGTATACCTGTGGCAGATTCATTTTGATATATGGCAAAACCAATACAATATTGTAAAGTTAAATAAAATAAAATAAAATTTAAAAAAAGAAAATAAATGAGGTAAATAAACAATGGTACCCAAACAAAATTATTTTTAAAATATTGTGTATAATTCTAGATTTAAAAAACAGAAAAACTTGGGACTTCCCTGGTGGTCCAGTGGTTAACACTCTGCACTGCCAATGCAGGGGGCTGGGTTTCAAACCCTGATCAGGGAACTAGATTCCACATGCCTCAACTAAGAGAGTTCACAAGCCTCAACTAAGACACGGTTCAGCCAAATAAATAAATAAATAAATAAACATATAAAAATAAATGTTAAAAAAGTAGAAAAACTTGCTGAATGGTACTGTTCTCAAATTATCAAAATTTATGCCTCCTTCTCTGTGCATGGTAAGCCTAGAGACATCAAGTAAACATGTACATGCTCAGTTGCTCAGTCGTGTCTGACTCTTCATGACTCCATGGACTGTAGCCCACCAAACTCTTCTGTTCATGGAATTTTCCAGGCAAGAATACTGGAGCAGGTTGCCATTTCCTCCTCCATGGGATCTTGTCAGCCCAGGGACTGAACTCATATCTCCTGCATCTCCTCCATTGTCAGGCGAATTCTTTACCACTGAGCCACCTGGGAAAGGGATACCAAGTATAGACTAAGAAATACCCAGAAGTTGAATATATGAATTTTGAAGTTCAGGGAAGAGTTAAGGCTAGTGATATGAACCTGGACCAGTCAGTCATTTGTGATATTTAAATCCATGAGACTGAAGAGATCACTAGGAAGTGAGTATAGACAGAGAAGACCAACAAATGGGTCTTGGGACATTTGGGAACATAAGGAAGATTCATTAAGCAAGACTGATTGGAGGCAGCCAGGGAAGTGAAGAGAAAAACACAGAAGGACTGGATCCTGAAAACTAAATCAAGTGTTTCAAAAGGTAGAAATGGTCCACTGTGTTAAATGCTTCTGAGAGCAGATCCGATAAGACCGAGACTTGAAGAACAGTGTCAGAGGAAAGAGAGGGACAGAACCTAACTGGAGTTGGTTCAAGATAAAATGAGAAGGGACAAAACAGAGACAGACAGTACTTTTAAGAGATTTTCTATAGAGAGGAGCAGGGAAAAAAAAAAATCAGAAGTTGAAGGGCAATATATGGTCAATGGGCAAATTTTTTGTTTTTTAGGTTGAGAAATTTTATAACATGTTTCTAAGTTGGTAAAAAAAAAAATCCTATAGATAAAGAAAAATTGATGATGTAAAAGAGAGGGGAAAACATTTTAGCAGAAAAAGCCTGGAGTGGTTTAGAAATAATAGTATTTGGTGCACAAATGGAGGATTTGGCCTGAGTTGGCAGTCCATCCATTTCACTCAAGCAAGGCAGTGTATTCAGGTACAGATGTTGTTTGACCAATAGATTTAAGGAGGGTTTCAGGAAGCAGACACTGAGAAAAGTGAGAAACCTAAAATGATTACTGGGGAGTGACTTCTAAGAAAGGAAAAGACATGGGTCAGGGGGAGCCATCAGACTACTATGTAAATAAAATAAAATAAAAAAACTACTAAGCTATCATTTTTTATAAAGACATACTCTCAGACATAAAAATACTTTGAAAAAATACACTACATATACAACTGTCCAGAAATTTTTCTTGAACATATGACAAATGATTGAGAGAATAATCAAAACAACTCACAGAGGGGAAATCGTGTTATGAAAGAGCTCGTAATCAAGTAAAACAAAATTAAGTCTAATTACTTGTTTTTAATAAATATCTCTGCAACTTACATTAAAAACCAAAGGCTTAGATAACATTTAAGCTGGGATCTGAAAACAATATTTAGACAGATGAAGAACTGGGAGACGAGCATTACAGACAGAAGGAATGACATGGGAGCATTTCCTTAAGCCTGGAATGGAGATAAGCACAAATTAGATGTGACAGGAATCAGATCACGCTGGGTCTTGCAAGTCATCTTAAGGATCTGGAGATTTAAGTATGCTGAAAATTGGTCATATATTTTAAGTAGAGGACTGACATATCTGCACTCTATTTTAAGCAGATCATTTTGGTTGCTCTTTAAAAAAGCAGGTGGAAGGGTGAGCAAGGATAGCTGAGTGGCTACTGAAGATAAGAAATGATGTTGCTTGGACCGGGAAGGGATGTAAAGAAGTAAGAAGTGGTAAGCAATTGATAAATCAGAACTCTGTATAGAGAGGCTCAACAGGACAAGCTAATGGACTGCATATACATGAGGAAAAGCTGAGGGAGACTGTAGAAACAAAGATCCAGAATTTTGACTGGGAGGGTGGTTGTGCTATTTACTAAAATGAGAAACAAAAGATTATCATGGTGGATGTTAGCGTGGGGAAGGGCAACGGGGACCAAAAACTCTACTTTGAATATTTTAAGTGTGAGATGCTTTGGAAACATCCAAATGAAGATGTTAAGAAGTTCAGGATAGTGGACTGAGTAGAAGATATATTTTTGGAAGTCTTGGTGTATAGAAGATACTTACAACTACAGTAAATGAATATTACCTACAAAATGAAATTCTAGCATATAAAGGTTAGATAGATAGAAAAGAAGAAAATAAAGGATATGTAAAAGAAACAAACAATAACTTAAAAGGAAATCCAAGGGAGTGTTAGAATCGTTAAGAGTCAAGAGCAAGAAGGGAGTATTCAGTTGTGCAAAAACTACAAAAAGTCTCATAAATATGAAGATATGCACATTTTTGTCAGATGTTGCAACATGGAGGCTAATGATAACAAAAACAGTCTTAGCTGACTTGCATTGGCAGGGGTGAAACTTGAGGTCGCCATGGAATTGAGAAAAAAGAGAATGTGAGGAAGAGGAGACAGCTTGTTTCAGGTAACTCTTCTGAGAAATGTGACCATGAAGAAGACTGGAACAATATCTTGGAGAAAGACTGGAGAGAGACAAAGGCTCCAGAGAAGTTTGTTGGTTTTTGATTTTCACTTTAAGGATGGAAGATACAAGTATATATTTGAATACTGATACCTAATCTGATAGGAAGTAGTTGAAGATATGAGGAAGATGGGGTTTAACTGAAGGAGTGAATGTCTTCAGAAGGCTTTAAACCCACCAGTAGATTGAGAGAATGTAATCTTGTTTGCACCAGTCAATACAGTTTTTGAGCGCTATATGCCAAGCTCACTATTAGGCACCAGTGCTGTAAAAATGAAAAAGATAGCCAACAAGCCTGTCCTCAAAGACTGTAATTTTTAATGTGGAAGAAAGAAAACATGTAAACAAGTAAATGAATATATAAGATTATTTTGAATATTAATAATTGCTATAAAGCAGTCAAGAGAGTCCATGTGCTAGAGCCAGACCATGCTCTGCATGCCTCCGTGTGTTAGCCAAAAACCAAAATCAAATAGGAGCTTCCAAATCTTATGTGACCCAGGCAAAACTCCACTCTCTTTCCTTTAAAACTCATAGCCTCACAAGCCATTCATCACAAGCCATGGTCTCCGTACACATCCCTCACTATCCAGCCGTTAATCCCTCTACTGATTTGTACATCACATTTCCTGATTCAATCTTCCATCCCTCTCCAGCGCACAAAACCTTTCCACCATGAGTTCTTCTGGAACACAAGTCATCAACCAAATCATATTTCCTTAATATCTTCTTTATAATATTCCTTCTACTAAATTTATCTTACTGAACCCTGTCTCTTCACTACAGCCCCTGCTTCAAGCACTGGCAGTTTTTCCTGTCTTCATATCACAGATCCTGGCAGTGCGGTAGGTGTTTAGTGCTTTATTAATGCTTCCAGAACATTTTCCTTCCCTCTTCCCTCATCTTTGAATCTTGTACCGTCAGACTACTGCACCCATTACCACTCTTGAAGTTAACTTCCAACCCCACAGTTTACTCCTCCCCTTGATCCTTGAACACTTTAGCTGCTAGACCACTTCACTCTAAGATTCCTCCTATTCTTACTCTTGGGGATTTTGAGATTCTCACTGATAATCCATCCAATACCTTGGCCTCTCAGTTTTTTAGTCTCCTCTCCTCCAATGACATTGCCTTTTACTCTGTTACTCACCCTAAAATCATTCTAGATTTTTCATTACCATTAATTAATTTCTACATAATCTCAATTTCCCTGGTGGCTCAGACAGTAAAGCGTCTGCCTGCAATGTGGGAGACCCGGGTTCTATCCCTGGGTCGGGAAGATCCCCTGGAGAAGGAAATGGCCACCCACTTCAGTACTCATGCCAGGAAAATTCCATGGACAAAGGAGCCTTGTAGGCTACAGTCCATGGAGTTGCAAAGACTTGGACATGGCTAAGCGACTTCACTTCAATCTCAATTTCAAACATCCCATCTTCTAATCTCTACCTTATTTCTAGAATCTCAATTCCAGACACCCTTCAATACCATTGGGATCTACAATCCATTGATCCTACCACTATCTCATTGTCTCTTACCCTTTCGCTCATCTCCTTCTTTCTTTCTCTCTCTCCTTGGTATTATGGGTTGAACTGTGACCTCTCTAAAAATATGCTCAAGTCCTAGTACATGTACCTAGTAGTCCCCAGCAGCTGTGAATGTGACCTTATTTTAATATAGGGGCTTTGCAGATGTAATCAAGTTGAGGTCATTAGGATAGTCCTTAATCCAATATGACTAGTGTCCTTAATAGAAAGAGGAAAATTTGAACACCAACACTCAGAGGGAAGACAACCATGTTAAGAGAGAGGTAGAGATTTGAATTATGCAAGCACAAGCCAAGGAACACCTAGAGCTATCAGAAGCTGGAAGAGGAACACAGCCCTGTCAACACCTTGATTGCACATTTCTAACCTCCAGAACTCTGAGACAATACATTTCTGTTATTTTAAAGTACTAAGTTTATGGTACTTTGTTACAGATCCTATTAAACTAATACACCAGGTTAAACTATATATGGTCAGACAATGACATTATGATAAAAGGTATTAAATGGCCAAATGATAAAATCATTCCCATGCATACACTCTGAATTAATTCCTTTGTCTTTCTCTTACTTTACTGTACTTGGCTAAACAACACTGACACTGATTAAATTCCATTTTCATCTTTCTTCATGACTAAACATGCACAGTAAAGCCTGGTTTAAGAAAAATACACAACCATATTGATCGATCTTACTTAAAATACATGGTTATTAAATGCAACTGGACTCGAATGGTGCTTGGCAATTACTGTATTTCTTTACTCCACTCATTACTCCTTTCTCCTATCAAACTATTTCATCTCTCTCTTAAAATCTCCAAAAACTCCTCCCTAATCCTTACTCATAGTAAATGTCCTATTTCAATAACCTTTCTAAAAAAATTTCCACAAGCTCCCAGGACATCTTATCCTCGTGTCCTCATGTTTTCTACAAGTCCCTCATCTTATCTACAGGTCCTCACGTTCTTTGCCTTCCATCTGGGTTCTTAGCCCTTCCCTTTACACAATACATTATCCCCTCTTCTCTACTCAAAGAAATTGCTCTAAAAATGTCCTTTCCTTCCTCTACCATAAAACTTTCCTTCCCTACCAGATCATTTCTACTAGCTATTATTTCTCCCTTCTTAAAAAAAAAATAAAATCAAGACTAAGAAAAAGTCACTTCCAGCCATAGCCCTCTCTTCTTTTCTCCATAAAATAACATCTACTTCAGTTTACCATGACAGTTGCAGTTTACATTTTATTGTTAAATATTGGTTTAATTATTAATAGTGTCCTTTTCAAATGCATTCCAGTTTGGATTGTAAATTACATAGCTAGCTTACCTCTTGGTGTAAAACTCCCTAAAACTGTTGTCCGTCTTCATTCTCTCCAATGTTTCACCTTTTATTTTCTCTTGTGTCCCACAACAAACAGATCTTGCCCCCACAATCTTTCTGACCTCTGAGCAGCATTTAACAGTCAACCATTCCCTCCTTCTTAAACAATGTCTTCATTAGGCTAAATTTTAGGGCACCACTGTCTGATTTTCTTTCCATCACCACTTCATGGTCTCCTGTCCTGGTTTTTCCTCACCTTTCTGGCCTCTGAACACTCGACTGGCAAAGAGCTCATTCTTTAAACTACTTCTTTTTATCTATATTCATTCTCTCCTTACTATTCTCTTAAACTATTTAGGGATGGAACTAAAATCCATACCTCCCCAACAACACACACTAAGAGTAAAGAGATGCTAAAATAACAATAGATGGTTCTCAATTTTGTCTAAGGAAGAGAATTATCTTCAAGGATTTTGCTTTGCTGAAGATGGGTGTGTACATCACAGCTGAGTGTTTCAGATGCAAAGGCTGAACATTCTACTAGGCATTTAAGTAAGCTGCTCATGTTAGAAACCATGGCTCAACCCTAGACTCTTAGCTTTCATATACCATGTCCAATCCAATAGCAAATTCCCTACAGCTGCACCTCCAAAATGCATCTAGGCTCCAACCACTTCTCACCACTTCTGTTCCTTTAACACCTTTGATCCTATGCCTTTCAGTTGCTAATGTCACACAAAATTAACATCATTATACACTGTGTCCAAAAACAAAAACTAATAATTTTTAATGCATTGTCCTCAAATTATACAGAAAATAAAATCTGGAGTTACAAACCAAAGTTACAATAATACTAGCTATTGGACTAGTAATTTTTTTAACGTATTAGTCTCTTAAATCTTGTATAAAACAAAGAGTGGAGTCACACACCATTGTTACAATAATACTAGATTTTATAACTGTCTATATATTTACTTTTACTGAAACTTTTATTCCTTCATATGACTTCGAGTTGCTGTCTAATATCCTTTCATTTCAAACTTTGTATGCCTTATTTTTAATGATGACAGTCACTACTGGTAAGAGTGCTCCTGAGGATACAAACTTTGTTCAAGCCTTTTGGAAAGTAATTTCTGTCTTGGAAAATTCATGGTCTTTGATGCAGTTATTCCACTTCTGGAAATCTATCCTAAGAAAATAATCCCAAAATATAGGCAATCTTTTGGAACAAAAATGTTTGTTAGAGTTACTTACATTAGTGAAACACTGGGGAAGACCCAAATGATTAATAACAGAGCAATTGTTACATAAATTTAGTATATATACTCAATAAGTCTATATAATAATAAAATTATATCTATAAAGCATTCAAAGTGACATGGGGAAATGGTTCATAGTATGTTAAGAAGAAAAACTATTCCATGATTCAGATCAGATCAGATCAGATCAGTCGCTCAGTCGTGTCTGACTCTTTGCGACCCCATGAACTGCAGCACGCCAGGCCTCCCTATCCATCACCAGCTCTCGAAGGTCATTCAGAGTCACATCCATCGAGTCAGTGATGCCATCCAGCCATCTCATCCTCTGTTGTCCCCTTCTCCTCCTGCCCTCAATCCCTCCCAGCATCAGAGTCTTCTCCAATGAGTCAACTCTTCGCATGAGGTGGCCAAAATACTGGAGTTTCAGCTTTAGCATCAGTCCTTCCAAAGAAATCCCAGGGCTGATCTCCTTCAGAATGGACCGGTTGGATCTCCTTGCAGTCCAAGGGACTCTCAAGGGTCTTCTCCAACACCACAGCTCAAAAGCATCAATTCTTCGGCGCTCAGCCTTCTTCACATTCCAGCTCTCACATCCATACATGACCACAGGGAAGACCATAGCCTTGACTAGGTGAACCTTTGTTGGCAAAGTGATGTCTCTGCTTTTGAATATGCTATCTAGGTTGGTCATAACTTTCCTTCCAAGGAGTAAGCGTCCTTTAATTTCATGGCTACAGTCACCATCTGCAGTGATGTTGGAGCCCAGAAAAATAAAGTCTGACACTGTTTCCACTGTTTCTCCATCTATTTCCCATGTAGTGATGGGACCAGATGCCATGATCTTCGTTTTCTGAATGTTGAGCTTTAAGCCAACCTTTTCACTCTCCACTTTCACTTTCATCAAGAGGCTTTTTAGTTCCTCTTCACTTTCTACCATAAGGGTGCTATCATCTGCATATCTGAGGTTATTGATATTTCTCCCGGTGATCTTGATTCCAGCTTGTGTTTCCTCCAGTCCAGCATTTCTCATGATGTACTCTGCATATAAGTTAAATAAACATGGTGACAATATGCAGCCTTGACGTACTCCTTTTCCTATTTGGAACCAGTCTGTTGTTCCATGACCAGTTCTAACTGCTGCTTCCTGACCTGCATACAGATTTCTCAAGAGGCAGATCAGGTGGTCTGGTATTCCCATCTCTCTCAGAATTTTCCACAGTTTATTGTGATCTACACAGTCAAAGGCTTTGGCATAGTCAATAAAGCAGAAATAGATGTTTTTCTGGAACTCTCTTGCTTTTTCCATGATCCAGTGGATGTTGGCAATTTGATCTCTGGTTACTCTGCCTTTTCTAAATCCAGCTTGAACATCAGGAAGTTCACGGTTCACATATTGCTGAAGCCTGGCTTGGAGAATTTTGAGCATTACTTTACTAGCATGTGAGATGAGTGCAATTGTGCGGTAGTTTGAGCATTCTTTGGCATTGCCTTTCTTTGGGATTGGGATGAAAACTGACCTTTTCCAATCTTGTGGCCACTGCTGAGTTTTCCAAATTTGCTGGCATATTGAGTGCAGCACTTTCACAGCATCATCTTTCAGGATTTGGAATAGCTCCACTGGAATTCCATCACCTTCACTAGCTTTGTTCCTAGTGATGCTTTCTAAGGCCCACTCTACTTCACATTCCAGGATGTCTGGCTCTAGGTCAGTGATCACACCATCATGATTATCTGGGTCGTGAAGCTCTTTTTTGTACAGTTCTTCTGTGTATTCTTGCCACCTCTTCTTAATATCTTCTGCTTCTGTTAGGTCCATACCATTTCTGTCCTTTATCGAGCCCATTTTTGCATGAAATGTTCCTTTGGTATCTCTGATTTTCTTGAATAGATCCTTAGTCTTTCCCATTCTGTTGTTTTCCCTCTATTTCTTTGCATTGATCGCTGAAGAAGGCTTTCTTATCTCTTCTTGCTATTCTTTGGAACTCTGCATACAGATGTTTATATCTTTCCTTTGCTCCTTTGCTTTTCGCATTTCTTCTTTTCGCAGCTATTTGCAAGGCCTCCCCAGACAGCCATTTTGCTTTTTTGCATTTCTTTTCCATGGGGATGGTCTTGATCCCTGTCTCCTGTACAATGTCACGAACCTCATTCCATAGTTCATCAGGCACTCTATCTATCAGATCTAGGCCCTTAAATCTATTTCTCACTTCCACTGTATAATCATAAGGGATTTGATTTAGGTCATACCTGAATGGTCTAGTGGTTTTCCCTACTTTCTTCAATTTAAATGTAAATGCCAGGCAATTTGTATAATTACAAAATAGAATAATGAGATGTAACATTGATGAAAATATACTTAGTATACTATTATTAAGATAGTTTAGAAGTGGATAATCCAAGCAATTATGCTAAACAAAAAAATACAATGAGGTTGTGACAGGTAGACTAATGCCCCACCCCACCCCCCAAATTCACCTCCCTAGAACTTTCTGTTGTTTTATGTGCAAAAGGAACTTTGCAAATATAATTTAGACATTCAAACATGGAGATCATTCTGGATTATCCAAGTAGCTCAGATCTAATCATAGGATTCCATAAAAGCTGTGAATGTTCTCTAGGTAGAAACGGAAGAGATGAGACAGAATGGGAAGGTCAGAGAGATGTGAAGTTTGAAAAGGATTCAACCTACTGTTGCTCACTTTGTAGGTGGCAGAAGGAAGTCTCAAGCTAAAGGATATGGGTGGACTTTGTACACCAAGAACAATTCCCAGTTGGGAATGACAACCAGCAAAGAAATGGAACCTCAGTCCTCCAAACTGCAAGGAACTGATGTTGGCCAACTGAATAACTTCAAAGCAGATTCACCCCAGAGCCTCCAGAAAGGAATGCAACCGGACTAACATCTTGCTTTCAGATTCTTGTGACTCTCATAAGTGTTCCCAACTGAACCATACTGTACCTACTAAACTGTGAAATAATAACTTGTAGTTTCTTATGGCAACAGTAGGAAACATACAGAGGGTGAAACAGAGGAGGTCAGCTTAATAACAAACAACATCAGCACACTATAAAGAGGAAAGGAACACATACCTTCACTTTTTTTTTTTTGCTGTGCTACACAGTATACGGGATCTTAAGTTCCCTGACCAGGGATCCAACCCGTGTCCCCTGAAGTGAAACGCAGAATCTTAACCACTGAACCACCAGAGAAGTCCCACCTTTCGCATATTTTTGATCATGGAGACAACATGCATATTATAAAAGGAAGCTTAATAGTATTCCTGGATGGACTGAGAGAGTATTGTGCTTAATAAAATATGATAAAATAAGACAAAGAAAAATACTTTATTATTGCTAATACGTGAAATCTAAAAAAATAAAACGAACATATTTTATATAACAAACAGAAACAGACTCACAGATACCGAGAACAAACTAGTGGTTATCAGTTGGGAGAGGGAACGGAGTATGGAAAAGACAGGGGTATATTATAGGATACATTGTACAGCACAGCCATTATTATTCTGTAGTAACTTTAATTGGAGTAAAATCTATAAAAATATTTAATCATTATACTGTACACTTAAAATAGTATTAATAGGCTATCACCAAAAAAGGGTTAGAAAGAGAAAAAACTAGGTTGTCATGGGTGTCAAACCACTCTAATACAATGATTTGATGATGAAAAGATCAAACGGTATGGTCATTCAAGGCAGTTTGGGAATTTGGGTGCAGTTAAGAAAGGTAACTGAGCGACTTCACTTTCACTTTTCACTTTCATGCATTGGAGGAGGAAATGGCAACCCACTCGTGTTCTTGCCTGGAGAATCCCAGGGACAGTGGAGCCTGGTGAGCTGCCATCTATGGGGTCACACAGAGTTGGACACGACTAAACTTAGCAGCTGTAGCAGTAGCAAGAAAGGTAAATAAGCAGTAGATTGTTAAATATAAATGTTGAACCAACCTGTGAGCTTGGGTATTTGGAAATAAATGTGCTGACTCTGATCAAGTCATATGGTTAATAAAATCATTTAATTATATTTGATTTTAGCCAAAAGGCTGAGAAGAGATATTAAAATCATTTAATTATAGATCCACATTGTGTCACTTTTTTCTCAGGTCAGCACCTCTAGATGGAAGACTGAGTGGGAAGACATGGAACTCATTTTCCTGGTGCTGTGTGTAAGTTACTTGGGACTAGAATAATACAGGTAGTCTAGGTTTAGAGAGGAACTGGCAGGCTATGGCCAACTGCCTATTTTCGTAAAGTTTTATTGGAACATTGCCATATCCATTCCTTTTCATATTGTCTGCAGCTATTTTCACTCTGCGATGGCAGAACTGAGTAGCTGTAACAGATACCACATTGTCCACAAGATACCATTTGGCCCTTTATAGGAAAAAAAAAAAAAAACCCACCTGCTGACTCCTGGACTAATGAATACAGGGCTTAAATGAAATGAGCTAAATGGAACAATGTACACTGAGGTTTAAAAAAATAAATTACAAATATAAAGGACAGGAGAGACTTGACTCAGCAATAACACACATGAATGAAAAAGTCCTAATGGTTACAAACCAGCACATATTTTGTATAGACAGGAAAAAGTCCTTAAAAACCAAGTAGACATACTCTTGTGCTGTGCTAAGTCGCTTCAGTCACGTCCAACTCTTTGTGACCCTATGGACTACAGCCTGCCAGGCTCCTCTGTCCATGGGATTCTCCAGGCAAGAATACTGGAGTGGGTTGCTGTGCCCTCCTCCAGGGAATCTTCCCAACCCAGCGACTGAACCCATGTCTTCTGTGTCTCCTGCATTGCAGGTGGATTCTTTACCCATTGAGCCACCTGGGAAGCCCCAAATGTACCCTTCAGATCAGATCAGATCAGATCAGTCGCTCAGTCGTGTCCGACTCTTTGCGACCCCATGAACCGCAGCACGCCAGGCCTCCCTGTCCATCACCAGCTCCCGGAGGTCACTCAGACTCGCATCCATCGAGTCAGTGATGCCTTAGATTACCCTAAAAGAAACAGTATCTGGACCAGTAGTTGCAGTTCTTCTGGCATTAACCATGCTCTAATACATACTCTTCTCTCCAACCTGTTCTCTGCCTAGAACCTTATCATTCTAGTTAATGAACACATCTTTCAGACTTTAGCTTAGATATCATCTCCTCTGCAAAGCCTTTGATTCCCCAACAGTAGGTTACATGTACTTACCTATCGTGGCATTTAAGTCATCATATTAAAATTGAAATTTACTTGTCTAGCTCCCTGTGCAGATTTAATCCATGTGGGCAAGGACAGGTAGCTGGTATCCTAATACCAGACTCAATACCTGTCATGTAATAGTTTTAAACATGTTTTGGGTTAATAAATCCCATTATAGTTCTCATCAGTTAGTTAGACCACATGGTATTAAGTATTCAGTTGAGCAAACTGCTGGTTCCCCACTCAAATCTATCACTTCCCTGCAGGCAGAGCCCTAATTTTAACCAGTGGTGGTTTTGGCAGGAATGTGATATACTTCAGTAAGGGACATGAGAGCACCTCTGATGAGGAATTTCTGAAAAGGAATTTTACTTTTAAAAATAAATAAAGTCACCAGTGTACATTTTTATATTATTTGTGCTTCAATTTCTAAAATGTTCACACAAATGGCCTCTGGGCATATTAAAAGAACTGCACAAAAAGTAGATCAAAACAAAATGAAAGTGGAAGCTGACTCAGCAAAATATATTAACAAGACACTGAATTCTGAAGGCAAACAGTGGGGCAGAGGACTTAATAAGCATGTAAGAATTGTGAAGTATTAACTGGACCCCCACTAAAATTATAGGAAAGGCTTACACATATGATTAGAGTTACTCTTAAACATCTGTGCTAATGCGGCAAATATCTGCCACTTTTAAAAGATATACTTGGCACTGGCAAGTTTTTATACTGAGAATATGGCAATGCCTAAAGTTCTGTAAATTTACAGAAAAAGGAAACTAAAAAGTTGCTTAGCTTGCTCATTCTATTTCCCTCTTCAGAACTCTTTTGCCTTCCCTTCATAGTTCTAATGCATCATACAGAAAACCTCTTGTTCAACAGCAAGGAATGGAGAAAGTGAAAATAAACCAGAGTGAAGAAAACACCAAATGATTATCACAATGTTACATACACTATTAAGAATTATGAAGCAAACATATTGAAGACAAAATGGTAAGATGCCACAATATTATTGCTATGCCAATAAAATTTCTCCAATAGCAGCAAGCTACTGGAAAAGTCCTGACTCACTTTTCCGTAGAAATTGGAATCTTAAGATCCCTACAGATATACTTTTGTGGGCAAATCATTTATGGAAGAACTGAACTTCTGTACATATGTGCCAATCTTTGCACACTGAATTGAAGACTGTCCATTTCCATTTTGCTCCTCAGACTTCAGTTTATATGACACACCAAGTGAATTTCTTGTCATAGATTTCTCTCTCAGTGACTGGAATTCTGTTCAACATTATTTCCTTACACTGGATTTGCTCCCTATGGTTACTTTTAAAAACTTCTGCCCTGATTATACTATGTATATTTTAACTGGAGTTATTTTAAGTATTGTGAAAAGAAATTTGACTTTGATCAGATGCCTTTATTTCATCTACATCCTTCAGGGGTAATTTTGATCTCTACTTATTCTTTAGTCATATGCCTTCTTATTTTTGCAATTCTTAAGTCTTGATAGCTATGATTCAGTATCTTGAGTTTTTTGTTACATCAATAAAACAATTCTCCTAAATGGCTGAAAGAAGGTTAATCACTTCACTGTATAATCCTAACCTCCAAAATGCTCAAGTATATTCCTTCACCTAAACCATCAAATATGTCTTCACATAAAAATGAAGAATTAAAGTCAAGAATGAGAAATTTTACTTACCATTCAATAAAATGAAAATAAAATTTAATGTATAAGTTATTTAGTATCATCTTTTTATTTAAAAGGTTTGAAAATCTTTTAAAACATATTACTCCTTTTGCTGATTCAGTGACACTTTTTCTTCTAAGACCAAAAAACTATCATACAAATGGAAAAAAAGACATTTAGTTGATTTCATATTAATATTTCTTAACATTATTCTCCTAAAAGAGTTTCAAATTCTCAGACCTACCAAAACTACACAGGAATGTTGGCAACACTTATGCCGAATTTTAATACTGTAACATTCACATGAATTTCCCTCCACTGTACAATGATCCATTGGATAATACCTAATGGTTTCTAAAACAACCACACATACATTTTTGCTTCATATAACCTTAATTTTTGTACTTCTCAAAAAGGCAGCAAAATTTTTTTAAATGTCAAGTATCATAATTTAATGAAATTGGTGTTTTGAAAACATTACTGCTTTAATATTTCTATATATCCTGTATGATTCCAACTTTTCATATTTTATCGTAAAAGGAAATTGAAATATAGTTCAAAATTTACTCTCTTCAGCATCCCTGGGTGCAAGGTCAAATGAGACTGTTCATACCTTAAGAAATAAGGCACAACTGATCTTAGGTAACAATTTCTAAAAACTGAAAAATATTTCAGCCACTACTCTTTTGGCCTTACTTCCATTCTGTTTAGCTAACAAGACTGGCAGATCTCAACAGCCACAACACCATATGCTACAATCAAAGCCAGATGACATTCTGGCACTGGCAGTTGTAAGTGGTGCTAATTTTCAGTTCTGTGATGATTTGTGATAAATTAAGTAGAATTTCAGATTCTCAAAAATCAGAAGAGCATAATAGAGCAAATTTCTCCATTCTCCATCTTTTTTCTTTCTCTATGGACACAAGGAGTCTGTTACTTTTAATAACTACCATCTCCTACTCTTATGCCTTATGTTTCATCTCCCCTCAATTCAACTGAGAGGAAGAACTCAATACCTGAAAAACATCCTTGATATCTCATCCATTATTTTATTATTTCAACAAATTTATTGAGAACCTACTACTTGCCAGGCACTGTATGAGGCACAAAGAATAAAGTTGAACAATGACACAAAAACACAATTTCTATCCTCATGGAGTTTACAATCTAGAGGGTCTACATTAATCAAACAAATATATATAAAATTACAAAGGCATCCAACATTAAGCAGAGGTCACATGATAATGTAATTTTTTTCTTACGCTGAAAAAAATTAGGGAATGCTTCCCTGAGGAAGTAGTGAATGAGCTGAAATCTGAAAGACAAATAGGAGTTAACTAAGTGATGAAGGTATTTCAAGCAAAAGAATAGCATGAACAAAGGTTCCTTTGGTGGAAGAAGCACTTTGCTGCTGCTGCTGCTAAGTCACTTCAGTCGTGTCCTACTCTGTGCGACCCCATAGACGGCAGCCCACCAGGCTTCCCCATCCCTGGGATTCTCCAGGCAAGAACACTGGAGTGGGTTGCCATTTCCTTCTCCAATGCATAAAAGTGAAAAGTGAAAGTGAAGTCGCTCAGTCGTGTCCGACTCTCAGCGACCCCATGGACTGCAGCCTACCAGGCTCCTCGGTCCATGGGATTTGCCAGGCAAGAGTACTGGAGTGGGGTGCCATTTCAATTCTCACTAATTTCAGATATTTAAAGTGCAATAAGAGTCAAATACAAAGTAAGTGAAACAAAGAGCACAATGAAACTAAAAAGTAATAATAGCTAACTCCTCTTAAATGCTTTTAAGGTAATGTGCCAGTCACCGCTGTAATGTTTTTGAGGTATTAACTCTTTCAATGTTCAGAATTATAAATAGCAGCCCTAATAATTGATATCATAGGTAACATAAATATTTTTGTTTCCATCTAGGGTTAGGTGAGTTACCTTGATTAAAATTGCACTTAAAAAAAAGAGAGAGAGAAATCTGCCTTCAGTATAAAAATGAATCAGAAAGGTCAGAGTAGCTTAGGAAGACCAATTAGGAGGCTATAGAAGTAACTGCAGGCAAAAAGTGCTAATGTTAGCTTAGACCAGAAAAGTGGTAAATGAAGAGAAGTAGTCGGAGAAGGCAATGGCACCCCACTCCAGTATTCTTGCCTGGAAAATCCCATGGACAGAGGAGTCCATGGGGTCGCTGAGGGTCGGACACAACTGAGAGACTTCACTTTCACTTTCCACTTTCATGCATTGGAGAAGGAATGGAAACCCACTCCAGTGTTCGTGCCTGGAGAATCCCAGGGACGGGGGAACCTGATGGGCTGCCATCTATGGTGTTGCACAGAGTCGGACATGACTGAAGTGACTTAGCAGCAGCAGACAAATTTACTAGGTAAAATGAAAGGATGTGGTAATGAATTGATTGGGGCGGGGGCGGGGGGGGCAGTGGTTAGAGAGAGGAAGTTCTAGGTTACTAACAGGAACCACTGTGATGGTGGAACCTTAGATTAGATACATTAATAAAAACTTAAAGAGGAATATTTAACCCTTGTATTGACAAGTATTGAATAAAAATAACCACAATAAAAACCCAAAAGAAGTTTCTGATTAATTTTGTCATATATTTGCCTGCAATCATATAAAGCTATTCTTACATGGCTTAAATAATAATGTTTCATTACAACACGGTGATCTTTTGAACTCTACAATGAGAAAAGATAAAAATACAATACCAAGAATATGTTTTTCGCATATATGAAATTTAAAAGAAAAACACTAATATAATTTTCTTCCCCTGATTACTAACATCTCTGCTAGGGATTTAGCAAAGACAAGGCAACTTTAATTTTAATTTGTGGTCATTTAAAAACTCTGATAAGTTTATTACAGGTTGATTCTTATATTTCTCATACAGCAAAAAAGATTGAGACTAACTTAAACAAAATTCTCCCCTTATTTTTCAAGTAGTTTGTTTTTATATACACACATCTTTTAAAAGCATTATATTCATCTTAAAAGAAAAAGATAAAAGACCAATAAGTGATTCCTTTCTCTACCTCTGGAAAAATATGTGAAATAAGGAATAAGGTTAAATAAAAACATATAATTTGGATTTCAGTGAAAAGAGCATATTATTAACTGTGATTTCAGTCAAGTCATTTGTTCTTTCTGAGCCATAAGGTATTTATTAAACTTTTAAAATGTAAAACTTTTAAAATGTAAATAACACCTACCTCACAGGCTTGTTGTGGGAATTATACAGTGTTTTTGGAAATGATTTATGAATTTTAAATCTCTATAAAAATAGTAATCACTATAAATTTTTAAAAATCTAACAAAGCATATAGAATATTCAGCGTCATATTAATTATTATAACTACTGTTTATATGATTTTCTTGAGATGGCCAAATAAATTGAAAATAAGAAAAACATTCAGGATCTATAACAGTAATTAATTATAATACATTATAAATTTAAAGTTCATATGGAGCAAATATGTCAAATCTGAAAACCATTGCAAGTTCTAGAGAAGTTCATGTACCATCAATCGTGCTTTTCTATAATAGAGACTGCTTTTGTTGAATATATACCTACAGATCAAAAGTACTCTACTAAGGATATAAGCTATACATTCAAAATATTTAATTAGACCTTTGCTTTTAATCTAAAACTATACAACAGTCTTAGATTAAAATGGTTTAACATGATTTCTAAAATACTCTGAGGTAAAATAATAACAATTTAACTTGTTCTTTGCTATATCCTTGGCTCCCAAAACACGGCCTGTATTTTTAAATAATGTTAATGAAAATGGACATTAAAGACAAAAAAAAAAAGGCCAGTACCATTTTCAATAAAATATAAAATCACTCTAACACTTAATGTAAAATGAAACATATTTCCTTCCAAGTATTTAGATATAGGAATGGCTATATAAGTCATGCCAACAAGCAAAGCACCATAAAGTATCCTCATGTGGTTGAAAATTTGAAATTTTTCAAGTAACTTAAATAAAGAGCAGTCCAGCTGTTTCAGTTCTATCTTGAATATATTTATGTTTAAGAATGTGAATTTTAAAATAAACACCACTTAGTTTAATTTTACCAGAAATATATTTTAAATTGTTAAAAGCCTCTGTTTCTTAATACTCATAAACTTTTATTTCATAATGCCTGATTGAGACTCGCTCTCATGTTGGTTTCAATCTTAACAATCCCTAGAAAATAGAATTCAAAATTTACCATTCTTTTTTCAATATATAAGTCACATAGAACTTTAATCAAAACTAGCATTATAAATTCGACATGTGCAAACAACCACCTGTTAAGATACCGTAGGAATGGTATGAAATCATTTTATGTATGTGAAAAGAAAATTCTCTGAAAACATTACCCTCCTTAAATAGAGGAAAGATGAAGATAAACAAATAATATAAATAGTATTAATTAAAATTCTTATAGTTACAAATGCTGCCAAATTTAGCAGGATAGTTAAATTACTCTTTGACATCTAACAATACATGTTTAAAGGAATGTACAAGTAATGTTTTTTAAATCAGTTGGCCATACTCTAGTGCTTTGCTTTTTTACAGTTTGTGCTTTTTATTTTAACATTTGTACCATCTTCTTTGTTGAAAACTATAGCTTCAACTTTTACAGCGTACCCATCACTTAAAATGATTCTTTTTCACATTTTAAAGTTACCTTCTACATTCCATAGGGTGATGATTTTCCAGAGTTTTCAAACCCAGCAATTAGATAATTTATTAATTTGATTGGACTTTTTTTTTACAGTAATAGTTATAGATTTAAGTACATAATTTTAGTAACACTTAAAATGTAAGCCTCCTTTTATTTTACATTAGCCCTAAAAGCATCTGAATCTCTGTAAATAATAGTAAATTATTAACAAAGTGATAAATAAATTCAGCAATCTGTGAGAACACAACAGATTTTCATTTTTCTTTTTTAAAAATGTCTATAATGTAATATCAAAATTAGGAAATGACATCTTCTATTCATGAGGCATAGAATTCATCTCACAGTATGCACTGACTTCCCTATATCACACCAGTTTTAAAGAGGGTTAAACCCTAAAACACAAAACAACCAAAAGATTGTAATGCCCGTACCTAGCATTTTCTAAACTGGTTTTGGAATAGTCACCACTTCATCACATTCTATTTCATTTTATTGTCTTTTCATGAAAAGCAAAGTTTCCCATTAATTGGTAACATCACATTATAAATATAACCTCCACACTCCAAAAGCTATAACTTGAGTTTCTGGCTGCCACTCCTGATATTCAACTGATGGAGAAGAGCATCTTTTTCTAAGTGAGCCTCTGCAAGTGCCATTTTAGCTTTAGCCAATTCTTGTTTAAGTGATTCATTCTCTTCCATGAGCTGAAATGATAAATTTGGAAAATAAGAAAATGTAACCATTTTCAGGAAATACAGACTATTTATACAGTATCTGAAGGTGTGACCCACAAGTTAGCAACATGATCCAATGCTGGTGAGGGCGCACTTAAGCTGAAAATTTTTCTGAGAAGTTATGTGGAAACACATACCAAGCACTTACAAATGTCCTTAAGTTCTGACCAGCAATTTAAAACACGAATTAACTCCTAAGTTCCAAATCTAATAGTGATTTTGTTTAATTTCAGTTTCCCTTAAGACCCTGCTGACCTCACTCCTCCTTGCTAAGCCTCTCTCCTCTTTCACCTTTTATGTCACAAATATTTCTTGTTTACCCCGCTCTACCTATGGACTTTTCATCTTTCCCTCTCATGTTTAAGAACTCTTAAATTTTTTGCATTCTATTAAAGTCCATAATTGGTTGCCTTCTCTTATCACTTGAGTCACTCTCTTAGATGTTCTCTTCTACTCCTGTGGCTCCAACAATTATGTATAATCTGATATAGGGCAAGCCTCTCTTGAGCTCCAGACCCACATTCTGAAGATCTCACTGGACATTTTCATTTAGATGTCAATAGGTCTTCTCTCATTTAGACTCAGTTCAATCCTCTTAGAACCATTCCCTAATCTCTAATGAAGAAAATGTGATAAAAACCTTCTCCACAGGAAAAAGCATTTACACAGATACATTAAAATATATGCATTCCATTTCAAAGGGTTCTCAGATTTCTTTTAGCTGCAGCTTAAGAATGCCTTTCTCACAGACCAAATTGGGTATTTTATCATACTTTCCTAAACTCTAGTACATATAACACATGTATGCTGTGACTACTGTTTACACACTTCTACTTTCCCATTCAATTTTGAGTTTCTCAATAGGGAGTGGTATTCTCTTCCAATTCTATATCCTTAGCTTAGAGCTGACATCTAACAAATCCTGCTAAATAGATGAATAGACTCATTCTGTAGTTTCATCATAGAGAATTAAAATTCTGCTGGATAGAATTTTATAAAAGCAAAAAATAAGAAGCAACTCAAATATTAACAAATGTTAAGAGTAACCTTTAGAAATGATAATATAGCCACACCCATATTAATCTGCCAATAATAATAAATAGGAAGCACTGACTATACTTCAATAAATATAAAATAAAATAGATGAAGCATATGCAGCAATATGGAAAACATTTGTTAAACAACGTTAAGCAAAAAGTACAGTATATATAAGTGTGAAAGTGTTAGTCCATCAGTCGTATCAGACTCTGCGACCCCATGGACTGTAGCCCACCAGGCTCCTCTATCCATGGAGTTCTCCAGGCAAGAATACTGGAGTGGGTTGCCATTTCTTTCTCCAGGGGATCTTCTCCACCCAGGGATTAAACCTGGGTTTCCCCCACTGCAGGCAGATTCTATACCACCTGAGTCACCAGGGAAGCCCCACAGCATATATACTAGGAGAGCAATTGTTTAGAAAAATTATGGAAAGAGACTGAAAAGAAAAATTAAAAAAATACTTATAGCACTATAGGAGGTTACAATATGTCAGAGTTGTTTTAAAATATTTTTCCAAAGTTCTGAAATATTATGATACTTTTGTAACTTAAAAATAAGACATCAAAATGAATATATCCTCTAATTAACCTTGGCAGATGCCAGAAATGGCACTCTCCCACATTTCCTCCTTTATCTTCTATTAGACTACAACTTCTGTGAAGGCTGGGAATGGCCATACCTTGCTCAACACTGTATCAACTAACTGCCTAGTACATAACAAGCACTCAACAAACGTGATCTAAATAAGTAACTAAACAATGCCTAATAATTATGTTAATTGCTGAACTGAATGAGTATGAACTAGGTTTCCCATTACCTGTTCCCTAGTAAAGTGAAAAGAGCACTCAGGAAAGTTGGCTGACTGTGAAGGCCAAGGAACTTGTGGGCTCGTCTGAGTGGCTTGAGTGACACTGCGTTGTTTCCTCAGCTCACACGTTCCACTGGTATGTAGCACTGAATCACTTTTGACATTTTCTTCCAAATCATTTCTAGTGTTAAGTATCTGAGAATCTAATCAAACAAACAAAATATTCAGATAACATTTCTAAATACTTGATAAATCTTAAGTTCTCTTGTGAAAACCTAATTTAAAATGAGAATGTCATAGTAAGAAGACATTATTATGAAACAAAAAACAATAAAGTCAAATAAAGAAAAAGCTCATTCATTGGAAAGATTAACAAACTCAAAATCAAAAGCTCATCTGTTGAAAAGAAGAATAAAATTGAAAAAAACCTTAGTTATATAGACCAAAAAATAAAAGATAAAAATAAAAAAATTAGTAGAATTAGAAATCAAAGAAGGGACATTACTATTGTCCCTTTAACAGAAATAAAAATAATTATATAGGAATACTGTGAAGAACTGTATACCAATAAATTAGATAACTTAGATGAGGTAGAAAAACTTCTACAAAGACACAAACTACCAAAACAGACTCAATAAGAAACAGACTAAATCTGTAATCAAAAACAAAACAAAAATATATTCAGAGAAAAGCCCAGGCCCAGATATGGCTTCAACAGTAAATTCTACTAAACATTAAAAGAATTAATACCAAATCTTTACAAACTCTTCCAAAAAAAGAGGAGGAGCATTTTTTAACTCACTCTATAAAACCAGTATTACCCTGATTCCAAAACCAAAGAAAAAAGTAAACTAAAATCAATATACTTAATATAAATGAATACAAAAACCCTCAATAAACATTAGCAAACTGAACCCAGCAATATAATAAAAATAATTATAGGCCATGGCCAAGTGAGATTTACCCCAGGAGTGCAAGATTGATTTAACATTCAAGAAATAAATTAATGTAGTACATCACATCAACACAACAGAATAAAACAAAAACCACATGGTCATCTCAATAGATGCAGAAAAAAGATGTTTGACAAAATCCAGTACTTTCTCATGATAAAAACAGCAAACAAGGAATAGAAGTTCCTCAATCTGTTAAAGGAAATTTTCAAAAATTCCACAGCTAATATCACACTTAATGGTAAAAGACTGGATGTTTTCCCCCTAATACTGGGAATAAGACAAGGACGTTTTCTCTCAATACTTTTACTCAACACTATCCCACAGGTCCCAGCCAAGGTAATTAGGCAAGAAAAGGAAATAAAAGGAATCCAGATTAGCAAGGAAGAAGTAAAACTATCTCCATTCACAGATGACATGATCTTGTACATAGGGGAAAAAAAATAGAGAATCCACTAAAAACTGACAGAGCTAATGAACAAGCTTAGCAAGTCTACAGGATATATGATCAATATACAAAAATTAATTGTTTTTCTAAGCACTTGCAATGAATAATGCAAAATTAGATTAAGAAAACAGTTCCATTTAAAATGTTATCCAAAAGACAGGAAATATTTTTACAAATCAACAATTTTTCTAACTTTTTGGATCACAGAGAGTCAGAGCATTTAGGTTGCAAGTGAACAGAAGCCCAAGCCAAACTTGTTTTTAAACAAGGAAAATGTATTTGTTTCCACAATAGTAGAGTCAAAGTGATGGTGCTTCAGGTATAGACAGATACTAGAATTCATATGATGTCCTCAGGAGTATCATTTTAGGAACCTGACTCTATCTACTTCTCAGGTCCACTTCTCTCTTCTTCTGCATTAGTCCAGTCATATGATGGCAAAGGTAACCTCTGGTGACCAAACAAGTTAAGTTTTACAGCCTGTGACCCCTTCACTCTCAGTGTCATTTTCAATTCACACACAAAAGACTCAGAATGCTTGGTTCACAATCCATTCATGTTATCATTCAGTGTCGCATGGGCTGAAATCTTTTGATTGGTCCACCTGGGTCCCTTTCCCACGTTAGTGATCAGATCAGATCAGTCGCTCAGTCATGTCCGACTCTTTGCGACCCCATGAACTGCAGCATGCGAGGCCTCCCTGTCCATCACCAGCTCCCGGAGGTCACTCAGACTCACACCCATCGAGTCAGTGATGCCATCCAGCCATCTCATCCTCTGTCATCCCCTTCTCCTCCTGCCCTCAATCCCTCCCAGCATCAGAGTCTTCTCCAATGAGTCAACTCGTCACATGAGGTGACCAAAATACTGGAGTTTCAGCTTTAGCATCATTCCTTCTAAAGAAATTCCAGGATTGATCTCCTTCAGAATGGACTGGTTGGATTTTCCTGCAGTCCAAGGGACTCTCAAGAGTCTTCTCCAACACCACAGTTCAAAAGCATCAATTCGTCGGCGCTCAGCCTTCTTCACAGTCCAGCTCTCACATCCATACATGACCACAGGAAAGACCATAGCCTTGACTAGGCGAACCTTTGTTGGCAAAGTGATGTCTCTGCTTTTGAATATGCTATCTAGGTTGGTCATAACTTTCCTTCCAAGGAGTAAGCGTCTTTTAATTTCATGGCTGCACTCACCATCTGCACTGATTTTGGAGCCCAGAAAAATAAAGTCTGACACTGTTTCCACTGTTTCTCCATCTATTTCCCATGTAGTGATGGGACCAGATGCCATGACCTTCGTTTTCTGAATGTTGAGCTTTAAGCCAACCTTTTCACTCTCCACTTTCACTTTCATCAAGAGGCTTTTGAGTTCCTCTTCACTTTCTACCAATAGGGTGGTATCGTCTGCATATCTGAGGTTATTGATATTTCTCCCAGCAATCTTGATTCCAGCTTGTGTTTCCTCCAGTCCAGCATTTCTCATGATGTACTCTGCATATAAGTTAAATAAACATGGTGACAATATACAGCCTTGACGTACTCCTTTTCCTATTTGGAACCAGTCTGTTGTTCCATGACCAGTTCTAACTGTTGCTTCCTGACCTGCATATAGATTTCTCAAGAGGCAGATCAGGTGGTCTGGTATTCCCATCTCTTTCAGAATTTTCCACAGTGTATTGTGATCTACACAGTCAAATGCTTTGGCATAGTCAATAAAGCAGAAATAGATGTTTTTCTGGAACTCTCTTGCTTTTTCCATGATCCAGCGGATGTTGGCAATTTGATCTCTGGTTCCTCTGCCTTTTCTAAATCCAGCTTGAACATCAGGAAGTTCATGGTTCACATATTGCTGAAGCCTGGCTTGGAGAATTTTGAGCATTACTTTACTAGCATGTGAGATGAGTGCAATTGTGCGGTAGTTTGAGCATTCTTTGGCATTGCCTTTCTTTGGGATTGGGATGAAAACTGACCTTTTCCAATCTTGTGGCCACTGCTGAGTTTTCCAAATTTGCTGGCATATTGAGTGCAGCACTTTCACAGCATCATCTTTCAGGATTTGGAATAGCTCCACTGGAATTCCATCACCTCCACTAGCTTTGTTCGTAGTGATGCTTTGTAAGGCCCACTTAACTTCACATTCCAGGATGTCTGGCTCTAGGTCAGTGATCACACCATCATGATTATCTGGGTCGTGAAGCTCTTTTTTGTACAGTTCTTCTGTGTATTCTTGCCACCTCTTCTTAATATCTTCTGCTTCCGTTAGGTCCATACAATTTCTGTCCTTTAGAGAGCCCATTTTTGCATGAAATGTTCCTTTGGTATCTCTGATTTTCTTGAATAGATCCTTAGTCTTTCCCATTCTGTTGTTTTCCTCTATTTCTTTGCATTGATGGCTGAAGAAAGCTTTCTTATCTCTTCTTGCTATTCTTTGAAACTCTGCATTCAGATGCTTAAACTTTCCTTTTCTCCTTTGCTTTTCGCTTCTGTTCTTTTCGCAGCTATTTGCAAGGCCTCCCCAGACAGCCATTTTGCTTTTTTTGCATTTCTTTTCCATGGGGATGGTCTTGATTCCTGTCTCCTGTACAATGTCACGAACCTCATTCCATAGTTCATCAGGCACTCTATCTATCAGATCTAGGCCCTTAAATCTATTTCTCACTTCCACTGTATAATCCTAAGCGATTTGATTTAGGTCATACCTGAATGCTCTAGTGGTTTTCCCTACTTTCTTCAATTTAAGTCTGAATTTGGCAATAAGGAGTTCATGGTCCGAGCCACAGTCAGCTCCTGGTCTTGTTTTTGCTGATTGTATAGAGCTTCTCCATCTTTGGCTGCAAAGAATATAATCGATCTGATTTCGGTGTTGACCATCTGGTGATGTCCATGTATAGAGTCTTCTCTTGTGTTGTTGGAAGAGGGTATTTGCTATGACTAGTGCATTTTCTTGGCAAAACTCTGTTAGTCTTTGCCCTGCTTCATTCCGTATTCCAAGGCCAAATTTGCCTGTTACTCCAGGTGTTTCTTGACTTCCTACTTTTGCATTCCAGTCCCCTATAATGAAAAGGACATCTTTTTTGGGTGTTAGTTCTAAAAGGTCTTGTAGGTCTTCATAGAACCGTTCAACTTCAGCTTCTTCAGCGTTACTGGTTGGGGCATAGATTTGGATTACTGTGACATTGAATGGTTTGCCTTGGAAACGAACAGAGATCATTCTGTTGTTTTTGAGATTGCATCCAAGTACTGCATTTCGGACTCTTTTGTTGACCATGATGGCCACTCCGTTTCTTCTGAGGGATTCCTGCCCACAGTAGTAGATATAATGGTCCTCTGAGTTAAATTCACCCATTCCAGTCCATTTTAGTTCGCTAATTCCTAGAATGTCAACATTCACTCTTGCCATCTCCTGTTTGACCACTTTCAATTTGCCTTGATTCATGGACCTGACATTCCAGGTTCCTATGCAATATTGTTCTTTACAGCATCGGACTTTGCTTCTATCACCAGACACATCTACAGCTGGGTATTCTTTCTGCTTTGGTTCCATCCCTTCATTCTTTCTGGAGTTATTTCTCCAGTGTTCTCCAGTAGCATATTGGGCCCCTACTGACCTCGGGAGTTTCTCTTTCAGTATCCTATCATTTTGCCTTTTCATACTGTTCATGGGTGCTAATATAAAGTAAAAACAAAAAAACAGCCATTACATAGGATGTAGTGAGGAAAACAGAGTCCAAAGCCCATTCTATTTAGCCTAAATATCTCACCCCTCATGGGATCCTAAGAATAATGAAAAACCACTGACCAAAACAACTCTGAAATCCATTTTATTTCAAAGATTGGGAGGTAAAATGAGGAGAGAAAAGGGGAGGGGAAAGAAAGAATAGAATAGGAAGAAATATGGAAAGAGGAAAAGAAATGAGATGGAGAAAAAGGGAGGAGAGATTTAGAAAGTAGAGAAGAAAGAATGAGCATGGCAAAAAAGGAGAGGGAGGCAGATGTAACTGGAGATAAAAAGGGAGAGTTAACTGTGAATCTGTTTCTGTTCTGCACATCCACTCACTTGTAGTACCATTTAGATTCTACATGTAAGTTAAATCAGACAGTCTTTCTTTTTCTCTGACTTAATTCACTAAGCTTAATATTTTCCAAGTCCATCCATGTTGCTGCAGATAGCAAAATTCATTCATCAGTTCAGTTCAGTCACTCAGTCGTGTCCGACTCTTTATGACCCCATGAATTCATTCATGGGTATCTGAAATTACCCGTTTGCTAAATTCAAATTTATATTTACATATATATGTATGTGTACATAGATACTGGGTTGGCTAAAAAGTTCATTTGGGTTTTTCCATAACATCTTATACACAGAGAGAGAGAGAGGTATGTTAAAGTTTCTCTATGACAGTAGTATCTCAATATGCTATGATTCCATTTGTCTTTATTTCAAACAGCTATCTTTTATACATTTTCAGTTATGCTGTTACATGGATACATACATTTCTTATGACTAAGCTATGTTTTAGGAGATCTTTTATCAATATAAAATTTCTCTCTGAGGCCAATGACTTTAACAGGCACCTCACAAAAGAAAATAAACAGATGGCAAATCAGCATATGAAAGATGCTATACATAATATGTCATCAGGGAAATGCAAATTAAAAAAGCATACCACTACACACCTACACACCACTACACACCTTCAGAATGGCCAAAATACAGAACATTGACAACACAAAGTGTAAACACAGACAGAGCAACAAGAATTCTCATTTACTACTGGTGAGAATGTACAATGGTACGGTCACTTTCTTCCAAAATTAAACATCCTCTTGACCATAAGACCCACCAATCACATTTCTTTGTATTTACTCATAGGGCGCTGAAAACTTATGTCCACACAATTCTTTATAGCAATTTTATTCTGATTGCCAAAATAAGGAACCAACCAAAATGTCCTACAGTAGGTAAAATAAATTGTGTTACATCAGACAATGGAATATTATTCAGCAGTAACAGGAAATGAGCTAGTAAGCCTCAAAAAGACATGGAGAAACCTTAAATTATATTACTTAGTAAAAGATGCCAATCTGAGAAGGCAACATACTGTATGACTAAGATCTGACTCTGGGTATCTCTTGAAGGTAGAGCTAGTAAGATTTTAGGTGACCTATTATTTTTTACTTCAAAGATGAGGTTTTTAATTTTTAACGATTTCTAAGTAGAGTATGAGGGAGAAGGCAATGGCATCCACTCCAGAACAATCACCTGAAAAATACCATGGACAGAGGAGCCGGGTAGGCTGCAGTCCATGGGGTTGAAAACAGTCAGACACGACTGAGCAACTTCACTTTCACTTTTCACTTTCATGCATTGAAGAAGGAAATGGAAACCCACTACAGTGCACTTGCCTGGGGAATCCCAGGGACGGGGGAGCCTGGTGGGCTGCCGTCTATGGGGTCGCACAGAGTCGGTCGCGACTGAAGTGGCTGAGCAGCAACAAGTACAGTATGAAAAGGGAAAATGATAGGATGCTAAAAGAGGAACTCCCCAGGTCAGTAAGTGCCCAATATGCTACTGGAGATCATTGGAGAAATAACTCCAGAAAGAATGAAGGGATGGAACCAAAGCAAAAAGAATACCCAGCGGTGGATGTGACTGGTGATAGAAGCAAGGTCCGATGCTGTGAAGAGCAATATTGCATAGGAATCTGGAATGTCAGGTCCATGAATCAAGGCAAATTGAAAGTGTTCAAACAGGAGATGGCAAGAGTGAACATCGACATTCTAGGAATAGTGAACTAAAGAGGACTGGAATGGGTGAATTTAACTCAGATGACCATTATATCTACTACTGTGGGCAGGAATCCCTTAGAAGAAATGGAGTAGCCATCATGGTCAAAAAAGAGTCCGAAATGCAGTACTTGGATGCAATCTCAAAAATGACAGAATGATCTCTGTTCATTTCCAAGGCAGACCATTCAATATCACAGTAATCCAAGTCTATGCCCCGACCAGTAACCCTGAAGAAGCTGAAGTTGAACGGTTCTATGACGACCTACAAGACCTTTTAGAACTAACACCCAAAAAAGATGTCCTTTTCATTATAGGGGACTGGAATGCAAAAGTAGGAAGTCAAGAAACACCTGGAGCAACAGGCAAATTTGGCCTTGAAATACAGAATGAAGCAGGGCAAAGGCTAACAGAGTTTTGCCAAGAAAATGCACTGGTCATAGCAAATACCCTCTTCCAACAATACAAGAGAAGACTGTACACATGGACATCACCAGATGGGCAACACCAAAATCAGATTGATTATATTCTTTGCCGCCAAAGATGGAGAAGCTCTATATAATCAGCAAAAACAAGACCGGGAGCTGACTGTGGTTCAGATCATGAACTGCTTATTGCCAAATTCAGACTTAAATTGAAGAAAGTAGGGAAAACCACTAGAGCATTCAGGTATGACCTAAATCAAATCCCTTAGGATTATACAGTGGAAGTGAGAAATAGATTTAAGGGACTAGATCTGATAGACAGCGTGCCTGATGAACTATGGATGGAGGTTCATGACATTGTACAGGAGACAGGGATCAAGACCATCCCCATGGAAAAGAAATGCAAAAAAGCAAAATGGCTGTCTGGGGAGGCCTTACAAATAGCTGTGAAAAGAAGAGAAGTGAAAAGCGAAGGACAAAAGGAAAGATAAGCATCTGAATGCACAGTTCCAAAGAATAGCAAGAAGAGATAAGAAAGCCTTCTTCAGTGATCAATGCAAAGAAATAGAGGAAAACAACAGAATGGGAAAGACTAGAGATCTCTTCAAGAAAATCAGACATACCAAGGGAACATTTCATGCAAAGATGGGCTCAATAAAGGACAGAAATGGTATGGACCTAACAGAAGCAGAAGATATTAAGAAGAGGTAGCAAGAATACACAGAAGAACTGTACAAAAAGATTTTAATGACCAAGATAACCACGATGGTGTGATCACTCACCTAGAGCCAGACATCCTGGAATGTGAAGTCAAGTGGGCCTTAGAAAGCATCACTACAAACAAAGCTAGTGGAGGTGATAAAATTCCAGTTGAGCTATTCCAAATCCTGAAAGATGATACTGTCAAAGTGCTGCACTGAATATGCCAACAAACTTGGAAAACTCAGCAGTGGCCACAGGACTAGAAAACGTCAGTTTTCATTCCAATCCCAAAGAAAGGCAATGCCAAAGAGTGCTCAAACTACTGCACAATTGCACTCATCTCACACGCTAGTAAAGTAATGCTCAAAATTCTCCAAGCCAGGCCACAGCAATATGTGAAGTGTGAACTTCCAGATGTTCAAGCTGGTTTTAGAAAAGGCAGAGGAACCAGAGATCAAATTGCCAGCATCCGCTGGATCATGGAAAAAGCAAGAGAGTTCCAGAAAAACATCTATTTCTGCTTTATTGACTATGCCAAAGCCTTTGACTGTGTGAATCACAATAAACTGTGGAAAACTCTGAAAGAGATGGGAATCCCAGACCACCTGACCTGCCTCTTGAGGTATTTGTATGCAGGTCAGGAAGCAACAGTTAGAACTGGACATGGAACAACAGACTGGTTCCAAATCGGAAAAGGAGTACATCAAGGCTGTATATTGTCACTCTGCTTATTTAACTTATATGCAGAGTACATCACGAGAAACGTTGGGCTGGAAGAAGCACAAGCTGGAATCAAGACTGCCGGGAGAAATATCAATAACCTCAGATGTACAGATGACACCACTCTTATAGCAGAAAGTGAAGAGGAACTAAACAGCCTCTTGATGAAAGTGAAAGAGGAGAGTGAAAAAGTTGGCTAAAAGCTCAACATTCAGAAAACTAAGATCATGGCATCCAGTCCCATCACTTCATGGGAACTAGAGGGGGAAACAGTGGAAACAGTGTCAGACTTTATTTTGGGGGGCTCCAAAATCACTGCAGATGGCGATTGCAGCCATGAAATTAGAAGATGCTTACTCCTTGGAAGGAAAGTTATGACCAACCTAGATAGCATATTGAAAAGCAGAGACATTACTTTGCCAACAAAGGTCCGTCTAGTCAAGGCTATGGTTTTTCCTGTGTTCATGTATGGATGTGAGAGTTGGACTGTGAAGAAAGGTGAGCGCCGAAGAATTGATGCTTTTGAACTGTGGTGTTGGAGAAGACTCTTGAGAGTCCCTTGGACTGCAAGGAGATCCAACCAGTCCATCCTAAAGGAGATCAATCCTGGATATTCTTTGGAAAGAATGATGCTAAAGCTGAAACTCCAGTACTTTGGCCACCTCATGTGAAGAGTTGACTCACTGGAAAAGACTCTGATGCTGAGAGGGATTGCAGGTAGGAGGAGAAGGGGACGACAGAGGATGAGATGGCCGGATGGCATCACCGACTCGATGGACGTCTGAGTGAACTGCAGGAGTTGGTGATGGACAGGGTGGCCTGGCGTGCTGTCATTCATGGGGTCACAAAGAGTCGGACACCTTTGAGCGACTGAACTGAAGTAGTTATTTTCCATTAAAGCTTGTTCCTGTTTGATTCAAAATCCTATCATCTCTTTGAGGATATTAATTATATTTCTTTAAAAGTCTCAACTTTTCCTCAGTACTCTGAAGTACTAGAACACTCTGTTCTGCCTTCTTACAAGATAAGACTTGAAGTTGGGAGATCTTAAAAGTATCTGGGAGCAACAGCCACACAACACAGCAAGCCTCTCTTCTCACACCAAAGCTATCTTTGCCTGAGCTTTTATCAGTAATGAGACTGCCATTTTAATCTTTTTTTGTATGACTCTATGTTTGCTGTAGCTGTTCTCCAACTTCAGAGAGGAAGACTCTTCAATCAAGAGTTCCCCAGAAACTGATTCCACCTCAGCAATAGTTCTCTCATGTTTTCTGGCTACAGAGTTTTCTAGTTGGCCTCTTTTCAGTCCCTCACATTTCACTCTCAATTAATAAAGTGAAATTTAGAACACCTAAGTCTACCAACTCAAGCTCTTTCCACACAACCTTATAAGAAATAGTCCTTACATTAGAAAGCTTAAAAATCTTATTAGGATGGAGATACAAAAGTTAAGCAGAACTAAATACACAGTAATATACTATAAAGTAACTGCTGCTGCTGCTAAGTCGCTTCAGTCGTGTCCGACTCTGTGCGACCCCATAGACAGAAGCTCACCAGACTCCCCCGTCCCTGGGATTCTCCAGGCAAGAACACTGGAGTGGGTTGCCATTTCCTTCTCCAATGCATGAAAGTGAAAAGTGAAAGTGAAGTCGCTCAGTCGTGTCCGACTCTTAGCGACCCCATGGACTGGAGCCTACCAGGATCCTCCGTCCATGGGATTTTCCAGGCAAAAGTACTGGGGTGGGGTGCCATTGCCTTCCCCGATAAAGTAACTAATGTATGGCAAATAAGTACTCAAGAATTTTAAGAAGTCACATAAGGTTATATAGAAGGGTTCACTGAAAAGTAGAAGCATGAATTAACCCAGGAAGGATTTCATTCAAAACACATTTGTAGAATAGATACTAATCAATTGTAGATGAGTTACTTCTGAGGTAGAGGCTCATACATAGATGATACTTTATCACAAGGTACTAAGTGTCCCTCAATCATCTACTACTACATACGTACATAAATATAAAATAGTATATAAAAAGTATGAGTCAAAAAAATAATCAGCATGCAAACAATTTCAAATTTCAGTAGGTGTTCACTTAAACTGTTTTCATATATACCTCTGATGTGAAAAGAGCCATCATCATTTCTCTCTACCACGAGATGATCAATATGAACAGTCACAGGAGCTGGTTCAAGGGATATTGTACTACTACGAGGACTGTCATCCTATCGGAAAGAGAAATAGTATTGCCATGTTGCTATTGAAGTAAAAGATAAAATCAATCATTTTCAATTAATCATTTTCTTAAACACTACTTCTGCCAAAAATATTTTAATGAGTTAGAAATATATCTTTAATATGCTTTAGTTGACAGAGTGAGAAAACTCCCATTCTATTTTGATATTTTCTAATTTCTAAGAAGAATCTGTATACCATCACCACAAGGACCAACAAGTTCATATTGTTAGGCATGAATCAAAGTCCAGTTGGCTAAATGAACATTTGTAAAATGAAAATATAAAAATATTTGTTAACATACTTTTAAATTTATTTTTGTGTTAGAAACTTGTATTTTCATTGGCATCACTGCTGCAACTGTTTCATCTTCCAAAAAATGTTGAATATTCATAAGAGAAGACACAAGAAACTCAGTGCTGAAGTTTTCTATATGGCATTGCAGAAATCCATTCTTTTCTGCAAGCAAAGAGTGTATTACAGCACTAGGCCCACTTTCAAATCTCAGAGTAATCTCAGGAGAGGATTTAGAATGAATTACAGCTTTATGATCTGAACCTATGAAAAAAGAACAAATAAAAACTGTAACTTTGTATTACAACTCAAAAATGTCACTCTCAATTATTAACAGGTCACTGTCACTTTGAATAGTATTAAAGCAATAATAGATTAAAATTTTAATATGTATTCTTAATTTAAATGATTTTTACAGTTCATATGTAACACGTGGCTTCCCAGGTGGCTGAGTGCTAAAGATTCTGCCTGCCAATGCAGGAGCCCCAGGAGATTAGAGTTAGATCCCTGAAAGGGATCAGGAAGATCCCCTGGAGGAAAACATGGCAACCTCTACCAACATTCTTGCTGGGATAATTCCATGAACAGAGGAGTCTGGTAGGTTACAGTCCATTCGGGTTGCAAAGAGTTGGATATAACTGAGTAATGTAACACATATTCAACCCTAATTTCCCTAATTTCCATTTTTATAGACAATCTTCTACTGCAGTAATGCTGTCTATATTTTTTTTTTTTGCAACATGCAAAAACATGCCACAATAGAAATCTGACATGATTCATAACTCAGGTATTTTGAGTGTCTGAGTGTGTACATATCTATACATTTATAACATAACAAACAACTGCGATGAAGAAATAGTCATGGCATTTAAAGTGACTTAAGCTGCTTCTTAAGAAGTGACAAAAGCCTGAAGGTTTTTTGTTTTTTATGAAAATCAAGCCCTTAAATAACTGGAAAGGAAAATAGAGAAGACCTCATTAAAATGTTACTGTTGAATTACAATCTTAAAACTACATTTATACCAAAGGAAATACAGATATGTTTATGTTTATATTTACTTATGCCTTGGGCTTTTTCCCAAAAAGAATTTGAGGTGGATTACACAGCTATAAGGACTCAAGTTCAAAAAATGTTGTTTAATTTCAATAAAACACCCGTAGAATAGCTTTAAAAATAAAAGTTCCTAGTGGAACTACTTAAGTGAATCAGCCTTCATGGTAAATAAATATTTTTATTTGACATTATCTAGCTCCAAAAAGAATAAGAGGCAACACGCACATGGTACAACCAGAATTAAAAAATAAGCAGGGAATGGAAAAGTAAAGATCGGTGGTAAGATTACTAACTCAAAGTACATTATTTACATTTCTGAGCCAAAGACAGACCAAAAATAGCTTTCTAATAGCAAAGGGAAAATACAATCAGTTTCACAATTCATAGAACCCATGAGATCGAAACAAACTGTTCTGGAAAGGTGAAGCTATTTCATTTATTGAGGTTCCAAGTTATCTGTCCCATGGGCCCTTATAAGAAGGCCCCAATAATCAAATTCTTGATGAAAAGATGTTTATTTTCCCTCAGTATGTATGTGAATACTTTAGTCTTACATAAGTCAAATGTATACATATTTATGAAAGGGAGAAGGGAGAAAGAAATTAAAAATAGGTATGTTTATGCACCAAGGATAGATCTCTTTACACAAAACAAAGTGGAGAGTTGTTTTAAAACTTTTATTTAAGATAAAAAATGACATTTAATTAATGGTAGCACTACTTGCTAAGATTCAAAATAAATAGTATAGATATCAGAAGAGTTCAAAAAGACTCCTAGGGAATTCTCCTGGTGGTCCACTGGATAACACTTGCCAGAGGCCAGTCCATCCCAGATCAGAGAATACGAGCCACATGGTGTGGACAAAAAGAAAAAAAAACAAAAAACAACTCTCAACAATTAAGAACTCATGTATTTTTAATTTTTTAAAATAGAAGGTAAAAGAAATGTTCTTTCCTGTACCAAGAAAACCAAGAGTTAACTAATTTGTCTATTTAACAGTAAGAACAATTCAAAACAAACAACTTGGTAGTTGTGATTTTATTTTGCCTTTTATCTATCTATATTATAACTACATATATCTACGCATACACACACACACACACACACACACACACACACACAGATATAATCACTCCAGGGACCTGAGAGCCATAAATCATTTCGAACAAAGAAAGTATTTAGAGCAGAGATAAAACAAAATCACTCCTCCCTACTATCTCTTATTCTGTGAAACTTTAAAAAGGCTTCCCATTAAAGGGATCCAAACTCTACACATTATTATAGAAAAACTAAAACAAAACCAAAAGCAACTTTATAATTTTAACTGTTTATGTCAGAGTGACAGTGTATATAAACTGCAGATCAAATTACAATCATTGCTCATATGGCTTATTAATGTCTTAAGAGTTCAAGCTAAACTATTTTTTTTCCTTTTCCCTTTATTCTCTTTTCCTTTCCTTTCTTTCTTGTTGTTTTTTATTTTTAAACATGTTTATTTTTAAACCAAGACAGCTGTAAAAAATAATAATAATAAGGTATTAGACAGCACTGCCTGTATAACCCATACATACAAGACATTTCAAAATAATTTCTACAGTTAGAAACAAGGTGAAACAAAGCAATCAGTTCAGTTCAGTCGCTCAGTCGTGTCCGACTCTTTACAACCCCATGAATTGCAGCACGCCAGGCCTCCCTATCCATCACCAACTCCTCCAGTTCACTCAAACTCACGTCCATTGAGTAGGTGATGCCATCCAGCCATCTCATTCTCTGTCATCCTGTTCTCCTCCTGCTCCCAATCCCTCCCAGGATCAGGTCTTTTCCAATGAGTCAACTCTTCACATGAGGCGGCCAAGGTACTGGAGTTTCAGCATTAGGATCATTCCTTTCAAAGAACACCCAAGGACTGATCTCCTTTAGAATGGACTGGTTGGATCTCCTTGCAGTCCAAGGGACTCTCAAGAGTCTTCTTCAATACCACAATTCAAAAGCATCGATTCTTTGGCGCTCAGCTTTCTTCACAGTCCAACTCTCACATCCATACATGACCACTGGAAAAACCAGAGCCTTGACTAGACAGATCTTTGTTGGCAAAGTAATGTCTCTGTTTTTGAATATGCTATCTAGGTTGGTCATAACTTTCCTTCCAAGGAGTAAGCGTCTTCTAATTTCATGGCTGCAATCACCATCTGCAGTGATTTTGGAGCCCCCAAAAATAAAGTCTGACACTGTTTCCACTGTTTCCCCATCTAGTTCCCATGAAGTGATGGGACCGGATGCCATGATCTTAGTTTTCTGAATATTGAGCTTTAAGCCAACTTTTTCACTCTCCTCTTTCACTTTCATCAAGAGGCTGTTTAGTTCCTCTTCACTGTCTGCCATAAGCGTGGTGTCATCTGCATATCTGAGGTTATTGATATTTCTCCCGGCAATCTTGATTCCAGCTTGTGCTTCTTCCAGTCCAGCGTTTCTCATGATGTACTCTGCATATACATTAAATAAGCAGGGTGACAGTTTACAGCCTTGACGTACTCCTTTTCCGATTTGGAACCAGTCTGTTGTTCCATGTCCAGTTCTAACTGTTGCTTCTTGACCTGCATACAGGTTTCTCAAGAGGCAGGTCAGGTGGTCTGGGATTCCCATCTCTTTCAGAATTTTCCACAGTTTACTGTGATTCACACAGTCAAAGGCTTTGGCATAGTCAATAAAGCAGAAATAGATGTTTTTCTGGAACTCTCTTGCTTTTTCTATGATCCAGCGGATGCTGGCAACAAGGACATGGTAATAAGTGGGTATAAAGCAAAAAGCTGTGCAAAAAAAGTGTTTGGTTGGGTATAGAACAGGGTTTAGCTTTTGAAATTTTACATTCCATCTTTTTTTGTTGTTTTTTCATCTACTATAAAATCTTTCCAACTATATACACTGAATACTTAGCTTCTTTCATTTTCTATGCTATTGGGATTGACACTGACATTACAATTGACATTGTAAACTGCAAGGCCTACAGAGAGAAAAAATCAGGAGGTAATTTTCTTCTATGATGCTGGTTTATAGACAAATGGCACATTTACCCTGCAATTCCCAGGATGTGAAGTGATAGTATGTTTGTTTGATGTCATGTAGGATCGCATGTATTTCGTTATATGAGATATAGCATTCTGTATATGTAGCAAAGAAAAATATTACAGCTCAGTGACTTTTCAAAAGATTTAAAAAAGTGAACACTGTCATTTAAATTTCTCAGTGTAATTATTTTAATAAATTCATGTCTTTAAATGACTGAAAACTATGAGTGATAATTCCATATAAAGCTTGAAAAAGGAATGATTTAATGTGGTATTCCTCATAATATACTGCATGTTTTATTGCTTATATCCCTCTGTATCTAAGAATGTGTTGATCTTAGAACGAAAACCCTCAAGAACAGGATACATGATTTTATCAAATATCAAGTACCACACCAGACTTAGGAAATACTTGCTTATAAGCAAGATAATGGAAAATAAAGCAAGATAATTCAACATTCAAAAAACTAAGATCATGGCATCTGGTCCCATCATTTCATGGCAAACAGATGGGGAAACAATGGAAACAGTGACAGACTTTATTTTCTTGGTGAGAGAGTCATTTCCTAGGCAGGTTGATAAGACGTCTAGGGGTCCCCAAGGAGAGAAGGGTCTGGAATTCTCAAGGAGGAAGAAAGGACAAGCTTTTTTTTCCCCTCTACATTCCTTAGGATTCTGTATCCTGCCTGAGGACAGTCTCTGGATTAAACCTTCTGGCTAATCCTGTTACCTTAAAATGTAAATTATGGGAGTAGGTCTGGTGAGGTCTTTACAATCTCCAGACTTTCTTTGGATTCATTGGAGAGTATATAACTCCATTGCTAATACTAGCAAGGGGGGTATTTTTTCTGCCCCCTTCTGATGCCTATGCCAGAAGCTTTCTCTATCTCCTTTATATTTTAATAAAACTTTATTACACAAAAGCTCTGAGCAATCAAGCCTCATCTCTGGCCCTAGATTGAATTCTTCTCCTTCAGAGGCCAAGAATCCCGGCGTCTTTTCAAGGTTCAGCAACAACCTTTCACTGGGTTCCAAAATTAGTATGGATGGTGACTGTAGCCATGAAACTAAAAGACAATTGCCCTTGGAAGAAAAGCTATGACAAACATAGACAGTGCATTGAAAAGCAGACATATTACTTGGCCAACAAAGGTTCGTCTAGTCAAAGCTATGGTTTTTCCAGTAGTCAGGTACAGATGTGAGAGTTGGACCATAAAGAAGGCTGAGCACCGAAGAACTGATGCTTTTGAACTGTAGTGTTGGAGAAGACTCTTGAGAGTCCCTTGGACTGCAAGGAGATCCAACCAGTCAATTCTAAAGGAAATCAATCCTGATTATTCATTGGAAGGACTGATGATGAAGCTGAAACTCCAATACTTTGGCCACCTCATGCGAAGAGTTGACTCACTGGAAAAGACCCTGATGCCGGGACGGATTGGGGGCAGGAGAAGGGGATGACAGAGGATGAGATGGCTGGATGGCATCACCGACTTGATGGACATGAGTTTGAGTGAACTGTGGGAGTTGGTGATGGACAGGGAGGCCTGGCATGCTGCGATTCATGGGGTCGTAAAGAGTCGGACACGACTGAGCGACTGAACTGAACTGAAGGGGTGGAGTTTGAAATAGTAATCAGGTTTTCCTATGTTAAAAGAATATTTTGATCCTATTCAGATATAACCAGTAGAAAGTCATCATTATGTCCTTGAAAATTTAATCAATATCTACTTGAAATGATGGAGCTCCTGGCTTAAAAAAGAAAACAAGCTTAAATCACATTAAAGTCTTACCTACTGGACGATGACTAAGGTAATGCCGTAGACTGATATTGCCTAACTGATCTGGTATCACTTGGTCCACTTGAAGACAGATTTCCGTATCTTCACCTCGGATGTCAATTTCCCCATTAACACCAGTAATTTTAAATACCACAACTGACATCTAATAAGGATTGCATAAATAATATTAGTATACCAAATAATTCAAAGCAATTTAGGGAAAACACTGGAAACTACTATAACCTCTAAAAATACAACTGTGACTTAATAAAATAAAAATATATTTGTGACCAACTGAAAGCAGTTATTATATTACAGTGATAAACTTCCACTTCCTTTCTTTGTGCTCAGTCAAGAGAATTGTTTTAGGTCACCAAGATTAAATATATGATGGTTCTGTTATATATTTTTCATTAGCTTTTCACTAAAAGCTGAACACATTTTCTAAGGCATCCATAAGAATACTTCATTAGGTGAAGAGGGCTTAAAATAAACCAGTAACATATTTCTTTTGTAGACCTCCCCTCATAAGGACTGACTACCATCTTTACTATCAAACTTTTTCACAGTAGATTTAATCAAATTAAAATAATGGTCAAAACATAAAGAATGGAAAAAAGATAGAACCTTTCCTCTTCAACACAATTTTTTTAAAAAATTTAGAAAAATGAAATTCAGAGAATAACAATTCAGTAAGAGTGAAGGAAAAATTTCAAGAGTAGGAAGAGCAAAGTAAATTACCCACAATTTCAATTATTTTTACATATCAATGCTCATAAATGGGTACATATTGAATATGAGATAAAGTTGGTGGCATTTCTCTTCATAGAATGTCTCTGAAAAGATTACCAGGTCATCATGACTTTCTTGAGCACCCTCTGAATTTGTACTGATGGCGTCTGGAGAGGTTTCACCATAATTCTGTAGGTTTGCACTGGCATTTGTCTGATCGGCTGGGCTCTGGTAATTTGTAGTTGAATTCTTTTTAATACCTGAAATAAGATAAAAATAAACTAATAAATTAAAGTCAGTTTATACATGATCCAATAATGTTACATTTATCTAACCAAAACGGACTATTTCTTCAACTCTTTCTCAAGCATAGTCTTATTTAAGAAGACAAGAAGCAAAGAAAAATTAAATTGCAGTTAGTCAGCAAAAAGTAAGAAATAACTTTCCACAGTAAGGTGTTAGAGATATTAAACCCTAAACTTAGTATGAAAAGAAGTCTACCGCAGTCAACCACAGTCTGTGTTCTTCCCATTGCAGGTGTGGTGCTGGCGTTACTAGCAGTTCCTGGTCAGCCAGCTTTGCCTCCTCTGTTCTATCCAACATTCAGTGATCCCAGTCTGACCACTTCATTTCCCTTTTCAGAATCCTACAGTTCTTCTACATGAAATTAATACTACTATTGTCCATGTGATCGTTTTCCATCCTTACCAACCTGCCTTAATTCCTCAATGTGCTCTTTTTCAGTATTTCTCAAACTCCCTGTGATAAAAGATAATTTTTAAAAATTTGTGTTCATAACAGATCAACACTTTTTAGAAATACCATAAAAAAGAATTATTGAAATGAAAATGAATCTAGAAAAATGAGAAGAGCCAAAGACACAAAACAAAGCCTTTTTTTTTTTTTTACTTCAATCATGCCTGGATTCTGACTTTATATTAAAAAAAAAAAGAAAAGCTAATAATTCTAAAAATGATTTCAAGGATTAATTCACTGAATGACAAAACAATCAAGTTAGTCATTCTCTAAACTCTTTCGCTTACATGATATAGCATTTTACAAAGCTTTATTTTGTTGTTGTTATAAACATCTTGATCATAAGTCTTTATAACACTTCCCTAAGTGCATTATAGAATAAGTATCATTTTCATTCACTGAAAGAACATTCTGCTGAATGTAACTTGCAAGCAGCTTGTTAAAAATTTCTTTTTTTCAGATGTACATTATAATTTGCCATTTGTATACACTACAAAGTGCACTATCAAAAGACTAGTTCACCATCCATAATGATAAAATTGATCTCCTTCATCCACTTTGACCATTTCCCCATCCCCTTGCCCTTTGGTAACAACCAATCTGTTTTTGTATCTATAAACTTGTTTTTGCTGTTTTCATTTGGGTTTTTAAAAAATATAACCCACAATATGAGTGAAATACTATAGTATTTGTCTTTCTTTATAATAATTTTTATTATATTTACTACTATATATAATCAGCTTCTAACTCAGTGCCTGACAAAGCAAGCAGGTGTTCAATAAATTACCTATTGAATGGATAAATAAAATGATTTTTAGGTCAGAGAAATGCATATAATAAAATTTAGTATGAATAAATTCCCACATTTCACAGGGAGTTCCTAACACTGCCAGAGGTTAAGAAAATTTCACTAATAAAATATTTAAGATAAAGTAAAAAATAAAATAATATTTAAGATAAAGTAAAAAGAAAGAAAAAAGAATATTTGAGGCACAGGTACAAAGACTGAGGGAATCTGTCATAGTGAAGAGGTTTACAGAAAGACTGACATATACTGTATAGTAAATATTACAGTACAACTTAAGTGCAGTAAGCACATGGGAAAATAGCAGAAATGTAAGCTGGGGCCAGGTCACACAGAGCATTGTCAGTAATATTAAGTTTCTTTTTAAATTAACAGCCTTATAGCAGTTAAAATTTATCAGGACTAAAATGGAAATTGACATGATAATATACACTTTTTAAAAGAATATTCTGCCTATAAAATGAAAAAAAACTGTGGAGACTAGTTTGAAATTTGTGGTGGGCTGGCAGTCTAGCTATGGGTTTGTTAATTTATAAATATGTATATATATTCAAAAATACACATTCACAATATATATGTGTATGTAAATGTGTGTGTGTGTGTGTATGTTAATGTTCATATGTGGAAACATACATGAAAGTGAAGTGAAAGTGTCAGTCACTCAGTCATGTCCAACTTTTTGTGACACCATGGATTGTAGCCTGCCAGGTTACTCTGTCCATAGAATTCTCTAAGCAAGAATACTGGAGTGGTTAGCCATTCCCTTCTCCAGGGATCTTCCCAACCCAAGGATTAAACTTGGGTCTCCTACACTCAGGCAGATTCATTATCATCTGAGCCACCAGGAAGCCATGTAAACATATAAACATGTATATGAAAACACAAAGAAAAATGTCTGGAATTATATATACCAAAAGTCAATGGTAGCTATTTCGAGAATGGGGAACGGTATCAAGGGCAGAGTAACGGTGGTATTACAGTGATACCTTAAATTTTTACTCTAGATATTTCCATGACATGTGATGTTTTCTTAAATGAGAAAGAACTCATATATTTCTTATAAAACTAAAATGAAACACAGAAAAAATAAGTCTTTTCCTAATGAAAATAATTATTTTAATAGAAAGAAAATTATTACAGTTAAAGAGAACTACGAATACACAGTCATATATCATTTAAGCATTACACATAAAATCAAATGCCCTTGTAGTTTTCAAGATCCTAAAAACAGTCTACAGCTAGAATCTATTCTAAGACAGTTATTAGAAATGCAGATAAAAATTTATGAACAATGATACTAATTAAAACATCTTATAGCTGTGGAAAAAACTAAAAACAATCTAAATATCCAGTATCAGGGAAACAAAAGGTCAGGGTCCATTCTTATGACAATTTAATAATTTAATACTGGTTAAAAAAAAAAAACAGGCTGAAAACCATATCTATGGTGTGATACTATATATACATGTATGGAAATATATATATACATTTACAAGATAAATTACAATTGGTATCTCAAGACTGTGGGACTTTTGGGTTATTCTCCAAATTGTAATAGTTTATATTTTCCAAATTTTCCACATTGAGTGGTAGTCACTTTATATTTTTAGAAATAAGAAAATCACTGATACTTTCTGAGAATAAATGGAAATGTTTTCTACAGGAACACTGTTTTTGAAGCATCATTTGATCACAAAACAGAAATCTTCAATTAAAGTAGAATCTTAAGCCATAAAGGTGGCAAGGGAACTAGGAAATAGAGCTATGTGAATCAAGAATACATTTCTATGACCCCATCAGTACCTCATCTATATTTAACTGGTAAAGTATGCTGGGAAGATTACTGTGAATGGACTATAAAAGGGCTTTTTGCTTACATACAGTAATCATTTCCCAAGTCTGGAGTGCTGGCATAGCATACTGGTTGGTTAAAAGCTTAGGTTCCTGAATCAGACCAATTGAGATCCAAATCTGCCTCTATTACTTCTTATCTGGACATTAAATTCTCCAAGCTTCAGTTTCTAAAGCTATGAGCTTTTCCTAACCTAAGTCGTTTTCAAATGTATCAATAGGCTTTTACTCTTCATATGTAAAGTAATTTATATTTGCCTCTCTTAAACTTTAAGGTCTGTACAGGCAACTATTCTCTGGCTACGGACCACAGTTTTATTCCTGTTCACAAAGTCCCCAGTGTCTTAGTGATGGGGATGTGTCTAATACTAAGTCATTCCTAATGGTCTGTACTGGGGCATTTGTTGCTTCTGAATAAAATAGGGGAATCATGTAGTTCCACCATACACTATCACGTATGAAGGAGAATTCTGGTTATGGGAATCAAAAATCCATTGTGGAAAAATTATAGTCACAGAACCACATCGAGTCAATAGATCCATTCTGGAAAAATTACAGTCATAGAACCACAGTCACAGAACCACAGAGATCCATTCAGGAAAAATTACAGTCATAGAACCACACAGACTGGAAAAATTACAGTCATAGTTGAGAATTCATCAAGCAAATTAAGCCCATCTAATCAAATTCCAAATACAGGGGTCCCTGTGATAGAGGCTAGTAGCATTAATGATCTAAATGACTATATATAAATAACTTTATGATCTAAATGACTATATATAAATAACTGCTAAACGATATCCATAAAAAGGAAGGAGTATCTGGTCAAAAGATGCTAGAACAACTATTAGGAAGTTAGGTACAATGTTCTTTGTATTGTATGTGTGTGTGTGTATAAATAAATCTTTTTAGGCTATGACTGATTACTGAGTATAACTAAAAACACCTTAAATGCCATTTCTAAGATGTGCGTATATAAATTCTTAAATTGAATTGCTTTACCTTTTTCCAAAAATATATGACTATCACTTCCATCACTTTCTAATAACTGTTCTTCCAATATCATGCTGTCAAGTGAAATGGTATCCAGTGAGGTTTGTGAGGGGCTTCTTCTCATGTTCTTATAAGTAGAGACTGAAGCCCAGTTGGGAGGGCAACGTTCCTTAGGCTTTCCACTGTTAACAAACAAAAGTACCAGAAAATCATCACATAAAAGGAAAAGGATACTTTCTAAAGAATATGTCAAACAAAATATATATATATATAAATATACACAAAGTTTTAAAATTATATTATCTAAGGATAAGCTCAAAGTATTTTTATATTCTGAAAAACTTATTTTTCCATGTGGTAATTTTAACAATGCCTCATTTATCATGGTTTTCTGTCCAAAGCCAAAAGACACTCACAAGCACATGCACATGCTTGTGTGTTGTGTGCCTGCGCATGCGCACGCGCGCACACACACACACACACACACACACACACACACAATTAAACAAACTCCCAATCCAAATCCAACAGTAAGTCATTACCTTAAGGATGACTGTGATTTAAGTGTTCTGATGGTGGGTGCTTCTTCTTTACTGATTTCCACATTCTCAGAGAGTGAAGCTGTTTCTGCAAGCAAATCTTCAGCCTTAAAGATTGACTCTATGGTTTCACTTCTCTTACTAGTTAAACTGTGTGAAAGTATGTTCTGATTACCACCATCATCAAATGACAGTACAGTTGAATCTTCTCTGTAGTTTAAGACACTATTTGAATCTGTGTAAGATGAATCCTTTTTGCCACTTGTTTCTGATCCAATTTCTCTTGAGCCACTTTGACAAACAAGTCCACTATTTTCATCTTCACTTATTTTCCCTAAATTTTTATCTGATAAATAATCCAGAGAAGAAATATCTTTTTGCAGATTTGTATCACTGGCTGATTTAAAAAGAGAAGAATCCTTCACAGGGACATGGCTAAGGTCAACACTCATAGATCTGTTGTCTGACATATGATTAAGAGTTACACTTCTAATTTGATTTATTCCACTACTAACTTGTTTTCTTTTTGAAGACAAAAATTCTCCATTTTCTGCAGGCAGATAATCGGGAACCATTGGGCTCATACTTTCAGAAACAGGAGACTTAAGAGTATTTGCTTGATCCACAGGATGTAGCAAAAGAGCCACTTCTGCACTTTTAAGTAAAATTCCGATGCAAACAGATGTCTGACTAGCTGGACTGCCAGTCACAGCTTCTACATCTTTCCTTAAATTCTCTGAAAGCAAAATAAGTGACTCATGGAGGAAAAGCAAGAGCAAATACTGGTAGTGATTGATTTGCATACTGACATGTTTACGAACGTGAACCAGGACATGAATATCTGCATCTGATGATGGTGAAGAAAATCTTAAAAATGTATCTGAAGAAGGTTTCTGACCACCACTGGTCAAGGGATCAGATTCTGTACTGTAATACTCCTTCAAGAGCTTTTTTCGCCTCCATCGGCCAGTCAGATCACTAGACTCACTTTGTGATATATTTAGAGAGATTTGATTACAAGTCTGCAGCGACTTTTGTGACACTGCATACCTTTTTGGTTGACAAATCCAGATGGAAAGAGGGAAAGAATCTACAAAATTTATTGGTCGTCCTTTTCCACTTTTCATCCCTTCATAATCTATCCAAAATTGAGAAAAGTACACAGCCCAAACATCCGTGGCAGCAGAGGTTTTAAGAGTGTGTTTATTCAACTTGGGGGTAACATTGCCTTTATAAACTTCATGTAGTTTGGTATCCTGTTCATGAGCATGTCTCTGGAAGATTGGATGCAGAAGATTAAAATTGTCACCAGATTTGGGGAAACTGGTATATGTTTTACTGAAAAAATCACAATCTTTGAAGTCTTGAAATAAAGCTTCTAAATCAGAATGTCGACAGTTTGGACAGTGTCTTGTATTTGTAGCAATCATTTCAGAACTCTGAATAGAAATTGCACGTGGTTGATCTTGATGACATTCAGATTTCATTTCAGAAGGAATAACAAACTAGAAGAGAAAAAAAAAACTAATCTAGCCTGACTTACAAATCCACACAGCTTGAAGATAAAATAATATGACAGCACAGAAATCCTTTTTGACATTTCTCCCCAAAACACTATTTTTCTATCCTGACATAAAATATTCTCTCCACTCAAATCTTATTAAACCAAAGGAAAGGGTTTAAATGATTAACAACTAAGAAAAGAACCAAAGAGGAAAAAAAACACAATGAAAGATGTACATAACACACATATTTGTAGACTATCACAAAATAAAAGGGACAAAACTCAATTAAATCAAGTAAATCAATTATTAAATGCTTACTATGCCCTGAGTGTGTGCATATATATATATGCCCTGAGTATATAAGTGCCAAGTTTAGAAAAGAGAATTTTTTGTCATAATATTTTAAATCAAGTGATCTGGAGGATGACTAGATAAGTAAATGGGATGACTGGATAATTGTCATTTGAGCCATTTATTTGGGAGAACACTATTAAGAAAATAAACATAGGAGTATAGGTCAAACTATTTAGTAAAATTATTTTCTAAGATATAAAGCCCAGTCTTAAAAATATTTACAACAAAGAGTTCAAATATTTTTTTTAGCTTCCTTGCTTTAAAGTTCAAATATCCATGGAACTCTGATTATCAACTACTTGGCGGCAATAAAAAGTAACTTTCTATTATCTTTACATATTAATAACAGAATAAATGCAACAAATAAAGCCCAGACACAATTTTAAAACTTCACTGTATTATTTACCCTTATTAAAAAAAATTTTATCAGCTCTGGTAAGAAGCAGGGCAAAAAAGTGACATTTAGGACTTCCCTGGTGGTATAGTAGCTAAGAATCCACCTGTCAATGCAGGGTATACAGGTTCAATTCCTGGTCCAGGAAGATTCTTCATGCTGCCAGGCAACTAAGCCCATGTGCCACAAGCACTGAAGCCCACATTCTAGAGCCTGTGAGCGACAACTACTGAGCCCGCACACTGCAACTACTGAAGTCATGTGCCTACAAACTACCCTCTGGAACAAGAGAAGCCACCACACTGAGAAGCCTGCACACCTCAACTAAGAGCAGACCCTACTCACTGCAGCTAGAGAAAGCCTGAGCACACCAACGAAGACCCAGTGTAGTCAAAAATAAAACAAATTATAAAGAAAAAATAACTTATTTCTACTGCTTACCTCCAAATAGATGAGCAGTGAAAAAAATAAAGAAGAAAAGTAGAGAAAGAAGGAATGGGGAAGAGAGAGGAAGCAGTCCCTTAAAGCTTCTATAATTGAAAACAGATTAAAATTAAAATTAAGATTCCAATGAAGTTGATTTATATTTGAGTACCCATCTTAAATCCTGGAAATTACAATGCTGGTAACTTTTCTTCTGTAAAAATGGTTTTATTCTCACAGCCACTTGTTTATATGGTACCTTTAGCATTAAGCCATCGACTCGAATATCAACATGCTCATCAGATTTTGAATTGTCATTCAACTTGTACACAGCCATAAATTGATTAAGACTTTGTTTTAAATCCAACACAAACTGATTTAACCATAAAATACTTCTTTCATCCACAGTAAACTGTAGTGCATTCAGCTGGCTATAAAGGTTGGGAGATGGAACTGTGGAGAAAAAAAAATTTAGAAAGATTTTTAATAAACCGATAGTTCTAAATCTTCCCTGAGAACAGAAAATACATGTTTAAGCTTTATTCTTTCCACATTAACATTAAAATGTTTTACAATGTTATTTACAAAATTTAAGTGATACTATATGTGGAAGGGGATGGTAGCACATGTCTGGAGAGACAGGAAACATCTTCAATGCTTCACTAATAGAAAACTATACAGTTTCATCTAAATCTGACTGCATAAATAAGAGGTATTGTTTGGATTTCTTTTCCTAATGTTACAGTCACCAAGAAGCAAACTTCAAAAATTTTACCTTCTTGCTCAAAGTATCAAAGGATCACATCAAAGTTGTGATCCTCAGTCACGTATTTCTACAAGGATTTACTACCTGACTTAATCTGAATTCTCTAAAATGAAAGAACCAAGCCTAATGACTAATTTCTTATGAAAGTGCTAAGTGAGACACAAGTTTTATTCTCCACTTAATCCTAAGCCTAGAACAGTATCTGCTGCTGCTGCTAGTCGCTTCAGTCGTGTCCGACTCTGTGCGACCCCACAGACGGCAGCCCACCAGGCTCCCCCGTCCCTGGGATTCTCCAGGCAAGAACATGGGAGTGGGTTGCCATTTCCTGGAATGCATGAAAGTGAAAAGTGAAAGTGAAGTCGCTCAGTCGTGCCCGACTCTTAGCAACCCCATGGACTGCAGCCTACCAGGCTCCTCCATCCATGGGATTCTCCAGGCAAGAGTACTGGAGTGGGTTGCCATTGCCTTCTCTGAACAGTATCTGGTGCCAAGTGAAAAATCATGTATCTTGAATAATCAAACAAATACATTCACAGATCCTCCAAAACATGGGACTCTTATCGGCTGAATAAACGTTTTAGTGCTAATTTATGTTAAACTAATGTTCATAATTAGAGTGTATCACTCCCTGAAATCTGTATCTATTGCTTCATAAAAGCCATTATCATTTTCGGAGTATTCTGGTGAAGATCTTTTATTCCAAAATTTCAGACCTATTCACTTTTACCAAAGCAAACAGTATGAATATCTAGAACTTTTAAACTATGCTAATTTAAGGAAAATAAACATAAGACGTGAGATACCAGTAGAGAAATGACATTGTAACAATGTCTTGAAGAGGATTTGTTTTCTTTCATTCATTTACTTTCCTTCAGCAGATTCAAAGAAGCCAACTACATTAACTGTATTGTATTAGGCACAAAGAACATAAAAAAGGTCACAGAACTTTCCTTTAAAAGTTCATGGATGATTACAAGAGACATATATGTAAGCAGAAAAATTAAAGTACAACAGAGACATCTTATTGGGGATGTCCACAATAAGATAAGGTGCTTATCTTCAAGGATAGTAAGGAGGTGAGCTGCTGAGGCAATCACGTTGAGAGAAAAAAGGAGAGGGAATCTCAAATATAGATTAGTGATAATGGCAGCCATAGAGGAAATAGAGAGTAAATGTAGTCCAGAAAAATAGAGGAACTCTGACCACAGATCTGGGACAGAGGAAGAAACTTAGTACACTAAGCAATAAAAAGATCTATATGCAGTTTCTAAAAGGGGTCTACTTATGAAATAGGTTATTACGTAGCTATTAAAGGTATTTAAAATAAACTTGTAGAAAACTAGGATCATTAAGGGGAAAGGTCAGAATGTAAATCAAATATGTTAAACAAATGCGTACATTCAAAACAGGACTAACAACACTATACTTATTGTTATGGTCTCAAATGCATCCCCTCAAAATAGATATGCCTAAGTTCCAACTTCAAATACCTCAGGAATAAATGTATTTGCAGATAGGCCTTTTAAAAAGTCAATTATGGTCAAAATGAGTTCATAGGGGTGGGCCCTAGTCCAACATGACAGGTGTGATAAGAAGAGATTAGAAAACAGACACACACACACAGGAAAGACCATGTGAGGAGACAACCATTTAGAAGCCAAGAAGAAAGGTCTCTGAGGAAACAACCATGCCAACACTTTGACCTAGAATTCCAGCCTCTAGAACTATGAGGAAATACATTTCTGTTATTTAAACCACTCAATCTGTAGTATTTTATTATGGTAGCTTTAGCAAACTGATACACTTTTATTAGCATAAGTTCTCTCTAAATTGTAGGCTCATGGGCATCTTTTTTTGGGGGGGGCATATTTTCTTTATTATAATATATAATGAATGCATGTTATATTTACAACTATAAAGAAAAGATTATATATTTTTAAAGTTGGAGCACTTAAGAGAAAGATGAAATGTGAGAACTGCAAATTAATCCCTCCCTGTACATACGGATTCAATATGTTATGTTCTTTATTTCTGTATATGTGAAATTTTCCATAATAAAAAGTTAAAAGTAGTTAAACATAACCAACCAGTTTTACTCTTAAATATTAGGGAACTAAGATTCAAATTGCTGTGAAGGAATTTTATACTTTTATCAGAAGAAAATTTATAGATTATGGAATATTTTAATTCTCTTGGTGCACATTAACAAAACTGATAAAAATAAACCTAGATTAGAAAGTCAGAAATCTTGGAAACTATAGGCTTTAGTCTGAAGAAAAATTACTAGTTCAACGAATGAGGCATTATTTAAAGAAAACAATGGGGGGTGTTGGAAACAAAGGGATTATCCAATTACAGATAAATGATTGCAAACAACTAGAGGGCAGAGAAATACAATTTGGGGGTGAGGATGGGATGGGGTGGGAAGAATTTTGATTTAGAAAACCTATACTTGAGTTTCAGCTGTGCTACTTTATTCTTTATGAGGTGCTGAGCAAATGCCTTAACCTATTTTAATTTTCAGTTTCTGTCAAGAAGGTAGAAGAGAAAACACATTTGAAACATACAAAAAGACCACTGAAAAGCATGAAGATGGTGAGGATTAGATCCTAAACAATTTGGTACAAATGAGGATTGAAATAAAATAGCGTGATTTTTTTTTTCAAAGTAATTTCCAGGATATCTTCTTTTTTACAAAAAAGGCATGAGCATCAGAAATTCCCTTTGAAACAAAAAACCTATATTAAATGAATAATAAACAAATGGGCTAAGTAGGCCAGAGAATTTGGAATTCCACTTAAAATTAAAAATAACATAACCCATTTCATTTAAACAGCTTTTTTCAACTATGATTTTCAACCAAAATAATGAAAAAGGTACCACATAAACAAGGGCAAATTTTTATTTGAAGAATCAGATGAACTGAGACAACAGCAAAGAACACAAATGTATAGTCATAAAGTAGCTTACAAATAAAAATTCATGTAATTCAATGTTTCTAATTAAAGACAAGTGCCAAAAGTTGTCCAAGGTATACATCTGGGTATCTAAACCCAGCCTCCCAGATTCTCTATAGCTAAACAGGTAACTTCATCATTCATTTTTCAATGAAATATAGTTTTATATAAATGAAATATAAATGTGTTTTACTAAAGAAAAAACATTGATCTTATTCTACAAATAATCTAACTCTCATTCATTCTTTCATTTAACAACAGCTGCTAAGAACAAAAATGAGTCAAACCTCAGGAATAAAATTAAGCATGAATACTACACAGTTCTTGATATGAAGGATGCTACAAGCTAGTAAGGAAAAAGAACACAGAAACAAATAATAAGTATGTAAAAATGCTATATTAGAGTTATATACAAAACACAATGATTATAAGGGTAAAGAACAATAGACTTCTGTTTTCTTTTCACATTTATAAAACTCAAAAACTTAGAATGAAAAAAAAAACCTTCATAAGTAATGAACAAATAAAAACAAAATAGGAAATGCTCTTACTTGGAAAATCCTTCCCATCTGGATAGTAATACTCTGTGAACTCTATATAAACAGCTGACATTTCTTGTGGAAGATACAGGGATTTTTTATTGCAAGAAATCATACTTTTAGGGGAAGATCGACATTGTTCTGCTGTAGAGACCTAAAAAAAGAAATTAAGTTTACTGAAGTAACACTAAACAAAGCCCTTTCCACCAAAGATTTATGCAACACAAACATCACTTCAAATTCTTAAAACTATTTCCAATAATTAACTGCCACTGTAATCTTTATTATATATTTAATTTCACATAAAACTGTTTTAAAATAATACAAATCAACTTATAAAACCATAAACTCTTTGGATTCTCATCAATTACAAACTCAATTCTGTACAAATTTCTTTGCAAATTTACTACTCTGAGGCTTACAACAACAAAATATTTCTGTAAGACAGTACAAATATATAAATGGCAGGGTCAGGATAAGATTCAAGTTTTAAAGACTAGACTACTTCCCAACTACGTACTTCATAATAATTCTTTACTATAATTCATTATTATGAAAAATAATATAACTATATACAGATCTTTAGTTTAGAATAATTATGGAGATGCACAGTGGTGATAATCACACAATAATGTAAATATACTTAATGTCAATGAACTTTACACTTAAAAATGGCTAAAATGATAAATGTTATGTATATTTTACCACAATAAAAATTTTAAAATAACAGTGCAACTATAAATGCTCCTGTCAAACAGTCTGAGCTTTCTTCCAAAATAACTATTAGTTTTAAGATTCACGTTATACATCTTTCACTCTCCACAAAACAGCTAATTATAATTACATCAAAAGCATATATACCAATCTCTTCAAAGTTCAACAGATAGCATCTTATCAATTTCATTTATTTATGCTTGCTTAGCAGACCCAGGGATGTATCTCAAAGTTATTTTTTTTCATTCATTCAACAAACATGTGTATTTCTCACACAAAGTAGATACTCTTCACTGGTTTGTTTCCTTTTTATAAACTGCTAATCAAACCTTTTGATTATCTGTACAGTCTTCTTAAATTTAAGTCAGTCCCTTATATTATCTAATAAGTTTTTCTATGTACTCATGGAAACAAATTCTTTTCAACTCTAGAGTGTCAAGTTATTTTAGTAGATAATAGTTTTTTTTCCTTTTTCTTTTAACAGTTAAAAAGTTTTTCAAATTGGGATGAACATACTATTTTATTTTCTTCCAGTTACTTTTGCTCTGTTTTGGTTCTCTGTGTATGTGGGATTTCTTTATTGTACTTCATCCTTAATTATACAGGATTATGGGTGATCCTCCTTCCCCATTTCCATATGAACTTACTCAAATATAATGCATTACATATAGAATACTAAGAAAGAAACAATTTCACAATAAGAAAATAACTCTTGCATCAATGCATCTCCAAACTGGTATCATTGATATCTGAGGACAGATAATTCTTTGCTTTGGGGGCTGTAGAATGTTCAGCAGCATCACTATCTCTACCCACTAGACATCCGCAACAACCCCCTCCAGATGTAACAACCTCCCCCCAGCTGTGACAACTGTCCTCAGACATTACCAAGTGTCCCCTGCAGGGCATAACTGGCCCCAGTCAAAAATTACTCAGTAAAATGAAAACTTTTCATATAAAACCAAGTTTCAAAGGTATAGATTTATCAAAACATACCAGAATAATTTGTAAATGATAATATATACTTGAAATCCTTTACTTAAAAAAAAAGATTCATTTCCCTATTGTGTTGGTCTCAACAATTGGGATGTCAGACCATGTTGTGTTAATTATAGCCTGAATAAGACTGTTAGTATAAATGGGACAGAGTTCTTAGCTATAAAGTAATGTTCACAGGATAACCAATACTTAGTTTGATTAAGCAAAAACTGTATTTTAGTTTCCTTCATGAAGACCTTTGTGTAATATGGAATCTGGCCTCCAAAAAGAGTTCTGTCTGGTCTTTGTTCTGGCTCCTGGGAGCTAATTCTAAACTCTTGGAATTTCCTATTCATGGAAGACCTCTGAGAACACAACTGATAGTATATGCTTTACAAAATGAATCAGAATGGGACTGACCACACTTGATAGTCTTAGGGGTATTTAGAAGGTGAAGGCTTGTGTCATCTGGAATCAAGTCCACCCATAGAGACTGAATTCAACTACACAGGCAATATTTCATGCATATTATTAAATGTTCATCCTGGGTGGCAAGGATGTTCTGAACTTAGAGCCCTCTCAAACTTCACTCTAGGCTCTCTTCCTATTGTCTAATTTATATCCCTCCCCTGTAATAAATGAGACGCTGAGCATAACTGATTTGAGTGCGTTCTGTGAGTTTTTCTAGTGAATTCTCAAATCTGCAGGCCATTCAGGGGAATCCGAAAACCTATGGTTGGAGTCAGAAGTCTTGCGCAGACTTAGCAGTATGGCAAACTCAGCACTTAACCTCACATTTTGCCTAATTCTGGGTAACCATACAAACAAAAATCAATGAACTGGTATTTTTTACTCTAATTTAGTCATTTCACAAAGCTGGTCAAGATATTTATAAATAAAATGGTGGCACAGTTTATAAGAGCTGCTTGCAGGAGATACTAAAGTTGTTTATCAGAAGATTTAATTAAAAAAATAAAACATACCTGGTATATATTGAAATCAGCAAGTCTAACGACAACAGAACTAGACATTAACTTCACTTTGGATTGTTGAGATAACGCTGAAGGCTTTTTAGAAGCCCCTTTCAGAGCTGAATCTTTCTCTGTGGGAAACAAAAATTCCTTTCAATTTAGAGTAAAATTATCTTTAACAGTCACTCTTCTATTGTTAATCAGTTACTAGAAATATAGATGAACCCTAATTTCTCAAACAAGCTAACATATGTGGAAACACTTTATATATAAATTGATACAAGAATGTAAGTTGTTATGATGATTACTTTCTTATTTGTGACGATTATTCTTTAAATGGGAATCATATCACACTTAAGAAACTCTCATACAGTAACTTTTGGTAGAACTCCTATTAAAAAGAGAAATCTACCTGTCATTGAGAAGTCTGTAATATTCTACAAGGGTATTACTTCTATTAGTCATATTAATTTATAAAGTCTTTTTATCTATAATCCTATGATCTGTATGAGGTACAGGTGTTTTAGACATTAATTAAACACAACACAATACACAGGGTCGCTAAGAGTCAGGCATGACTGAGCGACTTTACTTTCACTTTTCACTTTTCTGCACTGGAGAAGGAAATGGCAACCCACTTCAGTGTTCTTGCCTGGAGAATCCCAGGGATGGGGGAGCCTGGTGGGCTGCCGTCTATGGGGTCGCACAGAGTCGGACATGACTGAAGTAACTTAGCAGTAGCAGCAGCAGCAAACACAATACTTATTTATAGAAAATATCATATGGTGAACATACACATTCACACATATACACACACACAATTAATACTAGGGGAATGACATAATGTTGTTATAGGTAAAATACCTGTTTGTGTGTGCTGGGGAGAGGCATGTGTTGGGGATTTAGGAGGTGAACCTACATTATGATCCTTTACAGCCTGTTTAAGCATTTCAACGTTGCACTCAAATTCATGTAACAACTCGTTGGCCCATCCATTTTTTGTTTTGGTTGCATCACTAAAATACATCCAATGATTACAACTATCTCCTGTAAAATGAATAACACGTATTTCACTGAAAAATACACTTTTCACATATTCCATTATAGCAAAGCTTCTGATGCTCAAGCTGAAACTCCAATACTTTGGCCACCTGATGCGAAGAACTGACTCATTGGAAAAGACCCTGATGCTTGGCAAGACTGAAGTTGGGAGGAGAAGGGGATGACAGAGGATGAGATGGTTGGATGGCATCACTGACTCGATGGACATGAGTCTGAGCAAGCTCCAGGAGCTGGTAATGGACAGGGAGCCTGGCGTGCTGCAGTCCATGGGGTCACAAAGAGTCTGAGCAACTGAACTGAACTGAACCGAAAGCTTCTAGTAATATATTTATTTTCTCAAGGGATTCTTTAATCTTCCAATAAATTTTAAGCTTTCACCGACTACAGACATTAATCTTCCTATAAAATATGAGTAAAATATTTAGAATTGAGAGAGAGTATTAAAAGAAAATAATCTGGGAGGATTTGTATCTAGAACCCAGGCTTAGCAGACCATCACTCAAAGTTTCAATAAGAAGCAGCACTGGCAATCAACCTCCACTGAATGCTCACCCACCTGGCATAACCCCATTAGATAGAATCCTGGAAAACATCATAGAGAAAAAAAGGTTCTTCATCAAAGACGTGTTGTAAAGTAACTGCCAATATACTGATATATATATGTATCTTTGGAGGAAAAATTTTTAATCAGGATTATTAGGTTTTTCTGTAGCAATTAAGGGAAGTAATATCTATGTAAAAGGGTTAAGAAAATAAAATCTACTTTATGACTACAAGTTTTACCTCACAAATAGGAAAGATTTCTATGGTAAAAATTATATTCAATATATGTAAGTAACCAATGAATCAGGAGGACAGACAAAGCAACACAAAGTCCTTCAAACAAAACTCTAACTAGCACAACCTTTAAATTCTACCAGGTACTGACACAGAAATGAAAAATACTGGAAAATTGAAATTTGTGAAGATAAAAATTTGATCATATTTCAAAAGTCCTAGAAAATTCTATAGCTATCTGTTTTTCCTTATTTGTATGAATTAAAAAATAAAAAGTCACATATCACCAAAATGCAAAAATGGATAAAAGGTCAAATTACTTAATTTGTCCATAAACATACATATTTTAGTTTTCATTATTTGGGGAGGGGGAGTACCTATCAATATTTGATTATTAAAGAATCTATTAAATTGTACCTATTGATGAAATTTACAAAGTACAGAAAAGTTTCAAAAAAGGTACCTGGAATCCTACAACTTAACTAAAACCGCTATTACCCTTTTGCTTTACTTGCTTTTTTAATTTTTGAATATACATAATTTAAAATGCAAAACATATTAATAACTTTATTTTGTCACAGCTAACAAAATAGTACAAATGTAGTCTTCTATATTCTAATCTTTCTCAATTTCTAACAATTACACTCGCTAATAATCTACATAAACCTCAACATAAGCTACATGAATGTTTTCTATGGCAATTATATTTTCTTTGTAAGATACTGGCCAGAGGAAAAAATATCAAGTGTCTTGATCTCTTTTCTCCTTAAAAAATTAAATAAAAACAAGTGCAATAGACTGGCTATAAAATTTTAAAGCAAGATTTACATAATTTAAAGAAACTGTTATACAAACCTGCTTTGTGATAAGGATAATAATCTATAGTTAGCTGTGTAAAAGACAGTTGCATAGCCCCTCCAGTGATACGTCTGTTTGACTCTGGGGAAAGAAAAAAATGAAATTGAAAGAGAGACAGAGAAAGAAGGATTAAGCAAATATCAGAAACATTTCATTTACCACATTGGCAGTCCAAGCAGTGACAACTGTCTCTGTTACCAAGGTTAATACAATAAGGATTTTAAGAAATGCATTCAATCCAGTAAATATTTATTGAGCCCTTATCATATGCAAGTACTAAGCTAAAAGGTAAGGATACAAGAATAGCAGAACTTTTATATTTACTGCCCTAACCAGATGCCAAGCACTGTTTTAAAAATTTTAAGTGTACTTATTTGTTTTTCATGATAAACCTATAAAATAGGTAACATTAATCGATTTACTTAACAAAATTAAATAGGTCAAGGTTGTACAACCACTAAGTGCAGAGCTGGTTTTGAAACCAGGAAATCTTAACCACTACATTACACCATCTTGCCTCCTATTGAAGAAGCAATTGAATCTACTAGTTTAGGTGAATTTAATCTAAAGTCACATAGCTACATTAAGATTGGAAGTATCTAAAACTGTTTCTATTTTGTTATGTCTATTCATATATTTTGTGTTTTAGATTCTACATATACATGAGTTATAGATAGGGTAAGGGAGAACGGGATAAAGGCAATCAAAAGGTATAAACTTTCATAGTTATAAGTACTAGGAATATAATGTACAACATGATACATATAATTAACACTGCTGTATGTTATATATGAAAGTTGTTAAGAAAATAAATCCCAGGAATTTTCATCACAAAGAAAAATTTTTTAATTTCTTTCATTTTGTGTCTATATGAGATGATGGATGGGCACTATATTTACTCTGATGGTCATTTCATAATGTATGTAAGTCAAATCAATATGTTGTATGCCTTAAACTTATGCAGTGTTACATGACAATTATATCTTGATAAAACTAGAAGGAAAAAATTAAAAGGTTAAAAAAAAAAATCCAAAGGTAAACAGTCAGTGTAACTCCAACATAAAAATCAAATATTAAAACAGCCCGGACAGTACTTCCCTAGTTGTGCAGTAGATAAGAATCTGTCTGCCAATGCAGGGGACAAGGGTTCGATCCCTGGTCCAGGAAGATTTCACATGCTGTGGAGCAGCTAAGGCCATGCACCACAATTACTGAGCCTATGCTCTAGCCCGTGAGCCACAACTACCAAGCTCACATGCTGCAACTTCTGAAATCCATGTGCCTAGAGCCTGTGCTCTACAAGAGGCCATGGCAATGAGAAGTCTATGTACCACAATGGAGATCCAGCACAGGCAAAAATAAAAATAATAAAAAACCCAGCATGGACTAAACAAATACAAATTAGTATAAAGCTATGTACATACTCTCCATATTAATTTAACTCCAATTTATCTCACCTGGCAGAATTTCTAGTATAGAACTACAATCCCATATTTAAAACAGTTGGAGCCAAATGTTCCAGAATTGCTTCAGATTTTTAGTAAAGTAATATGGTATGTATGTGAGGGTGTATGTGTGTGTTTGTACATACACACAACACTGCCAGCAGGTTCTGAGGCAGCACAAAGTAACGCGTGCTAGGTCACTTCAGTCATGTCCTATTCTTTGTGACCCTATAGACCATAGCCCGCCAGGTTCCTCTATCCATGGATTCTCCAGGCAAGAATACTGGAGTGGGTTGCCATGTCCTCCTCCAGGGGATCTTCCCATCCTAGGAATTGAATCCATGTCTCTCTATGTCTCCTGCACTGGCAGGAGGGTTCTTTACCACTAGCACCACCTGAAAAGTCTACACAAAGTAATGAAAGACAGTAATTCTTCAGCCAAACTCAAGTATTTACACTAAGTGGGTAAAATAAAGATGATAAGTAGCAACATGCTCATTAGATAAACTTGTGCCAGAAAACAAACTCTTTACAAACTTATGAAAAAGAATTTTGGGCCCTTCTGGATTTTAGAATAGCAGAGAACTGATTATAGACCTGTATTTTGGCAGAGGGGTTTTCTCCTTAAATAACATCTTTTATATTGTTCTATAAGGGACCAACCTAGACAGCCTATTAAAAAACAGAGACATTACTTTGCCAACAAAGGTTTGTCTAGTCAAAGCTATGGTTTTTCCAGCGGTCATGTATGGGTGTGAAAGTTGGACTGTGAAGAAAACTGAGTGCCAAAGAATTGATGCTTTTGAACTGTGTGGTGTTGGAGAAGACTCGAGAGTCCCTTGGACTGCAAGGAGATATAACCAGTCCATCCTAAAGGAAATCAGTCCTGAATATTCATTGGAAGGACTGATGCTGAAGCTGAAACTCCAATACTTTGGCCACCCGATGGGAAGAACTGACTCATTTGAAAAGACCCTGATGCTGGGAAAGATTGAAGTCAGGAAGAGAAGGGGATGACAGAGGATGAGATGATTGGATGGCATCACCAACTCAATGGACATGAGTTGGAGTAGAGGTGGTGACGGACAGGGAGGCCTGGCGTACTGCAGTCCATGGGGTCGCAAAGAATTGGACACAACTGAGCAACTGAAGAAACACAAGTTGGAATCAAGATTGCTGGGAGAAATATCAATAACCTCAGATATGCAGATGACACGACTCTTATGGCAGAAAGTGAAGAGGGGCTAAAAAGCCTCTTGATGAAAGTGAAAGTGGAGACTGAAAAGGTTGGCTTAAAGCTCAACATTCAGAAAACGAAGATCATGGCATCTGGTCCCATCACTGCATGGGAAATAGATGGGGAAACAGTGTCAGACTTTATTTTTCTGGGCTCCAAAATCACTGCAGATGGTGACTGCAGCCATGAAATTAAAAGACGCTTACTCCTTGGAAGAAAAGTTATGACCAACCTAGATAGCATATTCAAAAGCAGAGACATTACTTTATCAACAAAGGTTCGCCTAGTCAAGGCTATGGTCTTTCCTGTGGTCATGTATGGATGTGAGAGCTGGACTGTGAAGAAGGCTGAGCGCCGAAGAATTGATGCTTTTGAACTGTGGTGTTGGAGAAGACTCTTGAGAGTCCCTTGGACTGCAAGAAGATCCAACCAGTCCATTCTGAAGGAGATCAATCCTGGAATTTCTTTGGAAGGAATGATGCTAAAGCTGAAACTCCAGTATTTTGGCCACCTCATGCGAAGAGTTGACTCATTGGAGAAGACTCTGATGCTGGGAGGGATTGAGGGCAGGAGGAGAAGGGGACAACAGAGGATGAGATGGCTGGATGGCATCACTGACTTGATGGGTATGAGTCTGGGTGACCTCCGGGAGCTGGTGATGGACAGGGAGGCCTGGCGTGCTGCGGTTCATGGGGTCGCAAAGAGTTGGACACGACTGAGCGACTGATCTGATCTGATCTGAGCAACTGAACTGAACTGATAAGGGAATATAAAATGAGGAATGTGAAAGAGCTTAGAAAACACTTTTCTCTGTTTTTTGGCTTATCACTTAACCTTGACCCCTCATTTTGATATTTTGGTTTAACTTTTTTTGATTTGCCTTTCAAATCACTAAAGCAGAAGATGCCACCTATAAGCCAAATGACACAAAGGTAAACAAACAAAAGACAACAAATCTCTCCAAACTTCAAATCTTCTTTAACCTTTTGTGCTCCACCTTTTTATCTGGCAGCTGATATCTGGTTGCCTGAGAAGGCAGGATAACGTCTGTAGCTAAATATCAGGGGTTGGTCTCAATATTCACTCTCACGGTTATAAAAATCCAGAGCAACAACTTTCATAGACATAGTTTTTTATTCAGGTCTGAGGCCCACAGGTTAGATACCTCCATTTAAAAGAGTTTCAGCTTGGACTTCCCTGGTGGCAGAGCAGACAAGAATCCACCTGCAATGCAGAGGACACAGTTTCGATCCCTGGTCTGGGAAGACTCCACACGCTGTGAAGCAACTAAGTCCGTGTGCTGCAACTACTGAGTGTTCTAGAGCCTACAAGCTGCAACTACTGAAGCCGAGTGCCACAACTACTGAAGCTTGTGCCCTCTAGGGCCCACGAACAGCAACTACTGAGCCCATGTGCTGCAACTACTGAAGCACCTAGAACCCGTGCTTCACAAGAGAACCCACTAAAATGAGAAGCTCATGCACAGTAACGAAGACTAACCCCTGCGTTATGCAACCAGAAAAAGCCTACACAAAGTAATGAAGACTCAACACAGCAAAAAATAAACAAAAATTTAACAAATAAAAATAAAAACAAGATTCTCAGCTTGATTCTCGTGCTCATCAAGGTTTGAGAACCAATGTCTTAGAAGTAGGACATTGAAATCTTCTAACAATTATGGGCCAGGGATGCTCTGAAGGATATATAGAAATGCCTAATACTTAGAGTATAGAAACACAGATTTTTCAAAGTGACCAAGGGCAGCTCCCTGTTAACCCATTACCTGTGTCCATTAAATAAGGAAAAATAAGAGAAGCTAAAGCTAAAAGAAAACATTTTCCTAATTAGAATTTGGCTTCCTGACCAAATTTAGGGAAGATCTGGAATAAGGAGACAAAAAAATTTAAACAGTCACATAGTTGTGTTTATATGCACAAGGGGGTAGAAAATAGTAGATAAACCATCATGCTGAAAATACACATGTATCACTTCTCAGCCTTTGAGCTAAAATCAAGTGAAATGCATGTGCAAATAATTATGACTTGAGTATGGACTAAAATTTAATTTATGAACAATTTTAAAATTATGAGAAAGCTAGTTAAAAGCCAAGTCTAATTTTTCATTATCTTCTAAGGATGTCAGTCTTTTAAAAAAAAAAAACTAATTTTGCCATTAGCATTGACAGCTAACATTTAATTATATTGAGGCACTAACTAGCAAAGCAAAATAAAATTTTATACCAATATATAATCCTTAAAATTATACCTTTCATCTATCTATCTCAATGAATGACAAAATTATGACCAGTTATTTTAAGAGTAAGACTACTCATTATATATGAAAACAATCCAGATGTGCAGTAAATTTTAGAGAAAACCAAAATAGTTTCAAATAGCAGTGTTTATTACCTTTTTCTTTAGCATGAATATCATCGCATATGTGTAGATCTAGATGAGAAATCACTAAATGATGGGAGGTTTCTTTAACATCAAAGTCACTGAACAGTTTCACAATTGCGTCACTTAGATCAGGAGCATTTGAAGTCTGTGGTGTCTTCGCATGTTGGGTAGATGGGGCTACCGCAGAGCTCTAAAAGATTTAAAGCTGCCTTGTCACTGCAAGTTAAATATTTGTCATTCCCCATTCAAGACAACTTAAACATTTTTAATAATAAAGTCATAAAAAATAAGCAAATACATTTTATTTTGCATCAGTAACTAAGTTTCCCTAAAATATTTTCTAAATTATATAGGAATAAAACTAAAACCTAAAAACTAGAGAACTATAAACAATCTGAATATGAACCTAATGTTTTAGTAAAGATCTGAATAGCTATATTTACATATTTATAGCCCTTCCTGTTTTAGAAAATGTATTTATTAACTATTAAAGGCAGCTTATTTAAATATTCTTGGTTCTACATACTAAAAATGAAAACAAATGTGAGCCCTGTATCCATTAGCTACATACACTATTATATGCCCTGAAGAAAATAAATAATTACTTTGTAAAACCACTTGTGATATTATTTAGTACCACAGGTGCTCTTAAGAGGTGTGGTATGTCTTCTGAACTTGAAGAAGCCAGAAAACAGCAGTGGTTTATAACAGTTTGTGAGTTCACATTCTTTTCTCCCTAAAGAGAGAAAACATAGTATACTGTTGAAGTATAAAGACATTTGTGAACGTTCAATAGCTTAAATAATTCTACATACATAAGTATACTATGAGATGATCTGTATATCTGTTAACCATGAAACTATACATAAAGCTTTCGTAAAAATTAAAAGAATACCAGATTTGTTATTTAAATATTTTTAAACTTTCTAAGAATAATTTGTTAACAAATGTATAGCTATTTACAGAAAATTAAAGTACTATATACACAGCTTATATACAACACATACCTTCTTCATAGTAAGAACTATAATCATACTGTAAAAAGAATTCCAAAGTGTACTCAGTAAATGAGAATCTCGATGAAAATGACTGGGGCCACATTATTTAAAGGAAAACAAAGATGAAACAGTTGTGAAGCCTTAAATTCTAGGGATTCAAGTAACTTTTTTACTAATTATTAAACTGATTTTCATCAGAAAAATCACTTTTTTTTTTTATGTTTTCCCCCAACCACTTTTAAAGCTTTCAGTTCAGTTCAGTCGCTAAGTCATGTCCAACTCTTTGCAAACCCATGAATCACAGCACTCCAGGCCTCCCTGTCCATCACCAACTCCCAGAGTTCACTCAGACTCACATCCATCGAGTCAGTGATGCCATCCAGCCATCTCATCCTCTGTCGTCCCCTTCACCTCCTGCCCCCAATCCCTCCCAGCATCAGAGTCTTTTCCAGTGAGTCAACTCTTCACATGAGGTGGCCAAAGTACTGGAGTTTCAGCTTTAGCATCATTCCTTCCAAAGAAATCCCAGGGCTGATCTCCTTTAGAATGGACTGGTTGGATCTCCTTGCAGTCCAAAAGACTCTCAAGAGTCTTCTCCAACACCACAGTTCAAAAGCATCACTTCTTTGGCGCTCAGCTTTCTGCACAGTCCAACTCTCACATCTGTACATGACCATTGTAAAAACCATAGCCTTGACTAGACGAACCTTTGCTGGCAAAATAGTGTCTCTGCTTTTCAATATGCTATCTAGGTTGGTCATAACTTTCCTTCTAAGGAGTAAGCATCTTCTAATTTCATGGCTGCAATCATCATCTGCAGTGATTTTGGAGCCCAGAAAAATAAAGTCTGACACTGTTTCCACTGTTTCCCCATCTATTTCCCATGCAGTGATGGGACCAGATGCCATGATCTTAGTTTTCTGAATGTTGAGCTTTAAGCCAACTTTTTCACTCTGCACTTTCACTTTCATCAAGAGGCTTTTTAGTTCCTCTTCACTTTCTGCCATAACGGTGGTGTCATCTGCATTTCTGAGGTTATTGATATTTCTCCCAGCAATCTTGATTCCAACTTGTGCTTCTTCCAGCCCAGCGTTTCTCATGATGTACTCTGCATAGAAGTTAAATAAGCAGGGTGACAATATACAGCCTTGACAGACTCCTTTTCCTATTTGGAACCAGTCTGTTGTTCCATGACCAGTTCTAACTGTTGCTTCCTGACCTGCATACAGATTTCTCAAGAGGCAGGTCAGGTGGTCTGGGATTCCCATCTCTTTCAGAATTTTCCACAGTTTATTGGGATCCACACAGTCAAAGGCTTTGGCATAGTCAATAAAGCAGAAACAGATGTTTTTCTGGAACTCTCTTGCTTTTTCCATGATCCAGAGGATGTTGGCAATTTGATCTCTGCTTCCTCTGCCTTTTCTAAAACCAGCTTGAACATCTGGAAGTTCATGGTTCATGTATTGCTGAAGCCTGGCTTGGAGAATTTTGAGCATTAATTTACTAGCATGTGAGATGAGTACAATTGTGCGGTAGTTTGAGCATTCTTTGGCATTGCCTTTCTTTGGGATTAGAATGAAAACTGACCTTTTCCAGTCCTGTGGCCACTGCTGAGGTTTCCAAATTTGCTGGCATATTGAGTGCAGCACTTTCACAGCATCATCTTTCAGGATTTGAAATAGTTCTACTGGAATTCCATCACCTCCACTAGCTTTGTTCGTAGTGATGCTTTCTAAGGCCTACTTGACTTCACATTCCAGAATGTCTGGCTCTAGGTCAGTGATCACACCATCGTGATTATATTAGTCACGAAGATCTTTTTTGTACAGTTCTTCTGTGTATTTGCCACCTCTTCTTAATATCTTCTGCTTCTGTTACAGACTATTATTTATGTCTATGATGGTAATATTTTGAAAGAAAACACTCTCCGGTATTGCTTTAATTATGTTTTCTGTCTTTCATCAACATAAATACTGATACAAATAAAAACATAAGTATTAATCTCCCTACAAACTCTTTTCTTCATACTAAGGTACATTCAGGCTTTTGGATGCTATTTGTAGGGGGAAAGTGGGCCACTATAAACTCTTGCCTCATGAATAATCTTTAAAAAATTCTTAATTTTCAAGTTCACAAAGCTCTCAAGTTCTAAGTTCAGCAAAGGAACACAACTACTTCACTCTCTAATGCACACTCGTGGTACCTCAAATGATACCTAAAATAGTGATGTGACAACTACCATCAAAGAAAGAAACTCCATAGCAATGTCAATGGCTAAGTGTAACTACTATAAAATATTAAGGAGTGACAAAAAAAGACTAACTAAATACTAATGACATGGAATAAAACTATAGCCATTTGCTACTACATCCTTTCTAAACTATGAAATAATGCAGATGCTTAGGCAAAAAAACATCTGTAAGGGAATAACCTCAAAATGCTAACAATAGTTTTGTCATGGTAGTAGCATTATAGAATTTTGTCCTTGTTTCTCATTTCCTAACCTGTATCTTTATATAGCTTCCTAATCTATATTCTATTTTATATAAAGACATCTATCTACATATTGCATAAATAAGCTATAATAACATCAACACCTTGTCTATTGATCTTTCATTTCAATTATCATCTCTGTTAATGACATCCTAAATTATAATACACGAATCGTCATTGCAAGCTTTAACAGGCTAGTGTTATGATGGTAATACTGCAAAATATTACCTCCTGTACTTCCTCATTATTTTTTTCCACTCCAAAATGGAACTCATTATAATCCTTTTCTTAGCCTTACGTCCCCTAATCAAACCTGCTTCCTTCTGTACTTATTCTTCTGGTTAATGGAATTACTAATTATTCAAGAAGTTTTCAACTTTTCTCTCTTCTCTGTCCTCAACTGATAAAACACTCAAATGTCTTTCCCCAATTTGGCTTGTTTTTTCTTCTTTCAAACCATTACTAGAGATCCAAGTCTACCCCTTCCCTAGAGTGGCAGCCTTCCTACTCTTCAGTCTACCCTCTTATAATACCACCATATCATACTTAACTTTTGTTTCCTATTTAAAAACTTCCATTGACTTCTGTATGCCCATGAGAAAAGTAAACATATAATGCCCATCATGTCTAGTGGCCACTTCTGCTTACTTCCCTAGGAAAACCCTATTCTATGCTATGATCCAGTACTCAGTTCATCAAACTTTTAAAATTAGATTCCCACACAGAATTATATATGAAGACATCTTATTGGATAAATATTAATTATTTGGTAGAATGATACAGGATTCACCATCAATTCTGTTTTTATAGCTTAAAGCTCTGGGAAACTTTGTTCACATCAATAGGTAGGCTGGAATGAAATCAACTTCATTTTAGCAAAGCTACATGATCCTTTGAACTCTTTCAAGTTACATGCCAGGATTCACATAGTGATCTACTGTAAAAAATTACTTCTAATAGTCTAGCAGCAGACATTTATTAAATCTTCCTTCAAACATGTTGAAAGCAACGAAGTGGAAATCATCTAATGTATTAGTTTGTCATTGGTCATTCACATCCAACATGGACAGCAATATTTCAAATTGCCTGTCATTTCCCAGAGATTTTTGAGTCAAAACCCTCCTGCCCACCTCACCATCCACCCCTGACAAATTTATCACAGTAAGAACCAGGATGAGTAAGAATGCTTTTCATTTGTAAAGCAGGATACTAGGATAGGAGTAATTACAGAACTGCAAGAAAGAGTATACATCAAAATCGAAGATGTAAACAATTTTCTTAAAACTTGGGAAGCTGTCACATATTCACAAGGCACGTGTAACATCACTCTCAAAAATAAAGCTCTAGTAACACTAAACCCCTTATCTTTATCAGATAATACCATGCTCTCTATCACCATCACTCTTTTGTAGATTCTATTTCCTCATTTGAAATATCCTTTTTCTCACCTAGGAATTCCTACTCATTTTTTAGACTTCACTATCCTCTTTGTGAAACCTTTCCAAAGTCCATCCACAAGCAGTTGATTAAAACTTCTCTATCCTTCTATAATCTCCTCATCCCTCTTTTTTTTTGGCTGCTCTGAGACTTCATTGCTGTGTGCAGACTTTCTCTAGTTGCGCTGAGCAGGGGGCTACTCACTATTGTGGTGTACGGGCTTCTCACTGCAGTGGCTTCTCCTGTTGAGGAGCACAGGCTCCAGACATGGGCGCTGCAGTAGTTACGGCTCACACGCTCCAGAGCGCAGGCTCAGTAGTTTTGGCGTACATGCTCAGTTGCTCCAATGAATGTGGAATCTTCCCGGTTGTTCTTGTTATTCAGTTGCTCAGTTGTGTCCGACTCTAAAGACTGAAGACTGCCAGGCTCCTCCATCCATGGGATTTACCAGGCAAGAATATTAAGCGAGCTGCCATTTCCTCCTGGACCAGGGATCAAACCCACATCTACTGCACTGGCAGGCAAATTCTTATCCACTGTACCACCAGGGAAGTCCCTCATCCCCATTTTTAATTCTGCACTCTAGCATTTATGTTGGACTGCAATGATCTGTTTTACATTTTATTCCCCATTACATTCTGAGATCCTTGAGGGCAGGTTCAGACAATATTTATTTTTACATCAGCAGCATCTAAGCCCTGCATCTGATGACAAAGCAGGCAAGCAGTAAACAAAGACAGTTTGACAGTCACAGTAAAGCCTAAATTACCACGTATCAGCCAGATCACCAACAAAGTACACATCTAAGATGTAATTACTCTATTTCCAATGAAATAATTCATAGACGTATGATTTCACAATATCCATTAAGTTTTTATGGGATAGATATAAAAAGTCAATCGTACTCATAAAATTATCAAAAGACACTACACACTGGGATTTCCAATTTCCCTTCTACAAAAATCTTCATGTTAAATTCTCAGTATTTAGTACTAGGAAAGGTTAGAAAACTTTTTCTTTTTAGGAAAAAAAAATAGTAATGCTTCTGATTTTAAGAAAGTGATCATTAAATAGCTTCCTCATTTTTGTCCCAGCCTTCAGACAATTCTAGCTTTGTTTTCACCTTCAGCAATTTCCTAGGGCTTTTATGTCAATCCTTACATTCTCTCCCTTGACTATAATTACCCAGGCTTTTTTCTTTTGGACTTTAGTAATTTTTAATTTGTATTTTTTTTAATTTCCTGAAAATACATATTTATAACATCAAAATACTTTTATGTTATCATTAAGTCTAGTGCCAAGCACAGACTTGCAAATAAGATATGTACTATATAGACAGAAATATATTTGATATATAAGAAAATTTTTGGACTCAAAGTATTATAATCTATTTCACATAGAGAAAACAACTAACCATTCTGGTTCTTAAACCACTTACATGTAAAGTGAAGTGTTTTTCCTATTAACATTTTATAGCATACCTGTGTAGGTTCAGGAGCCATACTCTTCCTTTGTTCTGTTGATTTTTCTATTGCTTCACTAAGAGATTTTGCATATTGTACCATAGCCTTCAACTGGGAATCCGTTAAAACCCATAATAAGTCATCCAATATTAGAACTAACTTTGTTGCAATGACATTGCAGTCCTTTAACTGTCAGGGAAAAATGATTCATAAAATTAAGCCAAGTAATAAAACTTAGAATGCACTTGTATTTTTTAAAAGTTAAAATTTTTTCAATGATTTAAATAAACACTTCCTTTATCACCAAATATTTGTTGAGTTCCTATAATATGGAAGAAATATTTCCTAGTATTGGAGATACAGTGGTAAAAAAAAGACTGACAGGTTCCTTTACCTTAACAGGTACATGTTACATAGGTATAAGCATTTATATAATTTAATTCTGCATTTATAGCTAAAATTATGTAATTATCGTTAATGCAACCCCAACTGACCCCTGAACAATGCAGGGGTTAATGCATATAACTTATAGTTGGTCCTCAGTATCCAAGGTTCCTCCATATCCAGGGTTCCTCTGCATCCTCGGGTCCAACCAACCTGAACCATGTAGTACTGCAGTATATACTACTGAAAAATATTCACATATAAGTGGACCCATACAGCTCAAAACTGTGTGGTTCAAGGGTCAACTGTAATTCTAGTAGAAAAGGAGGCATTAAAATTAATTAAAAACTAAAATGCTATTTTAACCACATTTCACAATATTTGTATTAAGTGTCATACTCTGAAAAATTCTTTCAATTGAGCCATGTTTTTAAAAAAGTGATTACTTTCCCACATTAAATTTCATCATAGTCTATGGTGGGTTTTCAAATGCTAACATCCTTAAGCAGCTATCTTCCATATTTATCTAAATATCCAGTCATATCTTAATAGCCTTCTAAAACTAGTAGTTTTGGTTACTAATAGTGAAGACTTTACTGTTTACCCACTCCTGAGGAATATTCAATAGAAGACATAAAATTATAAAATAGCTACTGTTCAATAAATATTTTGTAACTGAGAAATCTACTCAATTTATCAAAAATAAAAATACTAATATTAAACCTAATGCTATCATCACAACAGATTTCTTCAAATATTGCTTGAGACACTATATTTTCTTTAATTTTGCACTGTTCTAATATGCCAATGTTTCACCTATAAATAACTTAAAATTTTTCATCAATTCCAATAGTTAGCACATGAATCAAACGGTGACTCTGTTGACTTACTCTTCTTTTAAGTGTGACTCTGATTTTTGATTGGTTGGTTATTAATCTAACAGGAGCAAACATAATTTCAAGGTGTGAGCTTTGGGTAGCATCTGCCTCTATTCGAATCATCTGCCAATTTATTTCTTTAAAGGTCAAAACCTAAAAGGAAAAGAAGAGATTAGCTTCACAAACACAAAATGGAATAAGAAAAAATGTAGATTTATAAAAACAAAGCAAAAAAGTTGTTACAAAAATGTATCTTGTGGGATTTCTCTGGTGGTCCAATTGTAAGAATCCACCTTCTAATTCAGAGCACATGGGTTTGATTCCTAGTCAGGGAACTAAGATCCCATGTGCCATGAAGCAACACATGTCGCAGAGCAACTAAGCCCCTGAGCCAATTAGAGAAGCCTGTGGGCTGCAACGAGAGAAGACCCCGTGTGTCACAACTCAAGAAAAGCACTCACACTGCAGTGAAGACCAAGTGCAGCCAAAAAAGAAAATGTATCTCTTAACAAATTTTCACATGATATTCTAGATCTATTCATTATGCTTTAACTTTTAATTATACACTTTCAAATTCAGTAACACATCTCCATAATCATATTCATCATCTGTAAAGCTGCTGACACTTTTATTCTAAGAAATTTAATTTTAATATAAAACACAAAGAACATTTGAATTATGTAACCAAAAAGAATTTAACAAAACATATTTTAATTTTGTAAATTTAAAATTCAATTCTGAGTAGCTTAGAAGTTAAAATAGGACTCATTAACTCTGTAAGTTGAAAGACTGCAGTAAAAATATTAAAAATGTACATTTTATAGTTACACAAAAATAATGCAGAGAAAAGTATAGTTTACAAGAAAAAGTAAATCTAGTAGTATGTGAATATAAGCAACCATAAAAAGTAATTATTTTAAATGTACTTTAATATTAATCAATGCTAAAGCATTTTTAAACAAAGAAAGAAAAATAGAATCTTTACCTCTCCTCTCTGTGGATCTTGAATACGAGTAAATCTTAAATCTCCATGTTCCCAGTTTGCATTTACACTATAGATTCTTAGCTGGGAAAGTTCAAAGGAGGCATTAAAGGCTTTTGCTCCAATGCGAATCACAATAGAATTTACAGAAACAGTAATTCCTTCAACTACTTTTTCAGCAAAGCCGTATTCACTGGGAAAGCAAAGCAAAATATAATGCATTAAAGCCAAAAATAAATCATTAAAAGTTAAGAAGTTTTCTGTTAATATTCTCACACAAGTACACAAATTGCCTTATTACTCATTTTTGTTTAACAAAACAAATTTTTGTTAAAACAATATAGTCTGGTTACATGTAAGTTACAAAAAAAATGCTATTTCAAAATGCTAAAGGTTTTTAAAATTGGTCTCTCTAAATTATTATAATCGCAATCAAAAGTTGCCTGCTTTAAAAAGCATTAGTGCAGAGAACTGGCATCCATAAAGTAAATAAGATGGCTAAATTCCTGACAAAAAGAAGGCTGTAGAGGCCAACTGGAATATAATCTCGTAGTTTAGGGATAAGGCCAGAAAAAGTTCACATTATATAATTCAATTCAGTAAATATTTATGGAGCATCTACTATGTGAACAATGCGAGGACCTAAGAAAACCAAAAGAGTTGTGGCATTACAGGGCTTGAAAGTTACTTGGGGAGGAAAAAAAAACATATACCTAGTAACTGAAACAAGAGGGAGATTGTCTTTACGTGCTTTTTTAAAAGGAATCATTGGTACACTCGGTAGAGGAAGAAACTGTTTATAATTAATGAGAAATATATCCAGAAAAGAAAGATGAACTTTTCTCAAGGAGAGATAAGAAGGAAGGAAAATCTTAAAACAGGGAAAACCACGAGCAAAGACACAAAGAAACAATAAAGGTCATGTTTCAAGAATAAGTATCAGATCAGATCAGATCAGTCGCTCAGTCGTGTCTGACTCTTTGGGACGCCATGAATCGCAGCACGCCAGGCCTCCCTGTCCATCACCAACATGGCTGAGTCCCTCTGCTGTCTACTTGAAACTATCATAACATTGTTAATCGGCTGTACTCCAATACAAAAAAAAAAAGAAAGTTTTTAAAAATGATAAGTACAGCAAGACTTAAATACAGACTAGACTATCGATACATTTTTGCAGGGGGATGGTGAAAGTTTTTGCAAAATTGGAACCTTACTTCAATCATGACTATTATTCAAAAATCTATATCAGATTTCTTGCTGAAAATTCAGACTGTAAAATTCAAATGTCCATCAGATAGCTCTACTTGGCTGCTTCTCACATATTTCAAAGCCAACATCCATAAAGTGAGGTCATCATTTTTACTGATCATGCACATTGTTCCTCTATACCTGCTATGCTTCTTGATTTACTATCCTAATGAATAAATAAAATTACTTATCTTTCCTAAAATTCAGATGACTTATCTTTTAAATCAGGATATACTTTGTAGCTTACATTTGGACTGTATGAAATAATACATAGGAAGCAAGAAGACCATCCCTGGACTCATGATACTTTAAAAGGTGTAAGTATTATTTGTAGTATTATAAATAGTAGTATTATGGTATTAGTAATACTATTAGAAGTCTATGAGCCTATTTCCTCACTTGCAAAATGAAAATAATAGCTATTTCAAAAGGTTGCTGTGGTCTTTAAGCAACATGTTATTTGGGAAGAGTTATTATGACCCTAAGTATAAATATTGGTCACTTAGAAATATTTCTGGAGTTGGAGGAATATTTTTATAATAATTATCTGAGAATATCCTTTGGAATATTCAAACCCATCTACTCTAATCTATGCACATTAAAAAGTTTTATAATTATATTGGAGGATTTACCATCAGAAGGGTAAAAACTGAATCAGTGACTAAAGTCTACATCTTTCTGATTATATCATCCAGTGTAAACTAAATCTCAAGTTTACAAAAATGTCTTCTGAATTTGGTTAATCTCCACATAGACATCTATCTCCATGTGAAGTGAAAAATCAAATCCCTGAACTTACAAAGTTTACTAAACTACCAGTCTATGGGAGCACTGTTGGCTTACAGGTCCTACAAAGAAAGAAGGGCCAGCCTATTCATTGTTAATTTCCTTCTATTTTAATATCAGCTAAAAACAAAATCAAATGGATCTGTTTTTTCCTAAATTCCATGACTATAAAGAATTGAAGATGTATATTCATATTCTTGACAACCATTCTAGACCTAATGAATTATTAATTTCAAAAAAGGAGCCTAAACAACCCTGTAGATTTTTATAAGCACCCTAAATGACTTACAATTTGGCAAGTGTGGAAAACATAGAAATAGATTAACACACAAAGCCAAAATTATAAAGCTTGTTGGTACTATAAAAACATAAATCAGGAAATATACTGTGAACTGCTTCAGTTCAGTTCAGTCGCTCAGTCGTGTCCCACTGTTCGCAACCCCATGAATCACTGCACGCCAGGCCTCCCTATCCATCACCAACTCCCGGAGGTCACTCAGACTCATGTCCATCGAATCAGTGATGCCTTCCAGCCATCTCATCTTCTGTCATCCCCTTCGCCTCTTGCTCTCAATCCCTCCGAGCATCAGAGTCTTTTCCAATGAGTCAAATCTTTGCATGAGGTGGCCAAAGTACTAGAGTTTCAGCTTCACCATCATTCCTTCTAAAGAAATCCCAGGGCTGATCTCCTTCAGAATGGACTGGTTGGATCTCCTTGCAGTCCAAGGGACTCTCAAGAGTCTTCTCCAACACCACAGTTCAAAAGCATCAATTTTTCGGCACTCAGCCTTCTTCATAGTTCAACTCTCACATCCATACATGACCACAGGAAAAACCATAGCCCTGACTAGATGGACCTTCGTTGGCAAAGCAATGTCTCTGCTTTTGAATATGCTATCTAGGTTGGTCATAACTTTCCTTTCAAGGAGTAAGCATCTTTTAATTTCATGGCTGCAGTAACAATATGCAGTGATTCTGGAGCCCAAAAAATAAAAGTCTGACACTGTTTCCACTGTTTCGCCATCTATTTCCCATGAAGTGATGGGACTGGATGCCATGATCTTCGTTTTCTGAATGTTGAGCTTTAAGTCAACTTTTTCACTCTCCTCTTTCACTTTCACCAAGAGGCTTTTTAGTTCTTCTTCACTTTCTGCCATAAGGGTGGTGTCATCTGCATATCTGAGGTTATTGATATTTCTCCCAGCAATCTTGATTCCAGCTTGTGTTTCCTCCAGTCCAGCATTTCTCATGATGTACTCTGCATATAAGTTAAATAAACAGGGTGACAATATACAGCCTTGACGTACTCCTTTTCCTATTTGGAACCAGTCTGTTGTTCCATGTCCAGTCCAGTTCTAACTATTGCTTCCTGACCTGCATACAGGTTTCTCAAGAGGCAGATCAGGTGGTCTGGTATTCCCATCTCTTTCAGAATTTTCCACAGTGTATTGTGATCCACAGTCAAAGGTTTTGGCATAGCCAATAAAGCAGAAATAGATGTTTTTCTGGAACTCTCTTGCTTTTTCCATGATCCAGAGGATGTTGGCAATTTGATCTCTCGTTCCTCTGCTTTTTCTAAAACCAGCTTGAACATCAGGAAGTTCATGGTTCATGTATTGCTGAAGCCTGGCTTGGAGAATTTTGAGCATTACTTTACTAGCGTGTGAGATGAGTGCAATTGTGCAGCAATTTGAGCATTCTTTGGCATTGCCTTTCTTTGGGATTAGAATGAAAACTGACCTTTTCCAGTCCTGTGGCCACTGTTGAGGTTTCCAAATTTGCTGGCATATTGAGTGCAGCACTTTTACAGCATCATCTTTCAGGATTTGAAATAGCTCAACTGGAATTCCATCACCTCCACTAGCTTTGTTCATAGTGATGCTTTCTAAGGCCCACTTGACTTCACATTCCAGGATGTCTGGCTCTAGGTCAGTGATCACACCATCGTGATTATCTGGGTTGTGAAGATCTTTTTTGTACAGTTCTTCTGTGTATTCTTGCCACCTCTTCTTAATATCTTCTGCTTCTGTTAGGTCCATACCATTTCTGTCCTTTATTGAGCCCATCTTTGCATGAAGTGTCCCCTTGGTATCTCTAATTTTCCTGAAGAGATCTCTAGTCTTTCCCATTCTGTTGTTTTCCTCTATTTCTTTGCATTGATCGCTGAAGAAGGCTTTCTTATCTCTTCTTGCTATTCTTTGGAACTCTGCATTCAGATGCTTTATCTTTCCTTTTCTCCTTTGCTTTTCACTTCTCATACAATAATACCTAATTTGTGCCACACCTAATTAAAATAAATCATTTGTTTATAACAACTTTCCTGATCTACTTTTGTCATTTTAATAGTCTTATAAACATCTCAGTTTTTTCTCCAATATTTCTGACTAGCCAATTTTAAGATCAACTGCTCCTACCTGGGCTTCCCTAGTGGCTCAGCTGGTAAGCAATTTGCCTGTAATGTAGGAGACCCAGGTCCAATCCCTGGGTTGGGAAGATGCCCTGGAGAAGGGAATGGCTACCCACACCAGTATTCAAGCCTGGAGTTTTCCATGGACTGTACAGCCCATCGGGTTGCAAAGAGTCAGACATGACTTAGCAACTTTCACTTTCGCCTTTTTCTCCAATATTTGTGACTAGTCAATTTTAAGATCAACTGCTCCAACCTACTTTACCTAACCTGAAATCATAATCTAAACTTTAAATCTCAAATTACTGGAAAATACATAAACTACAAAAATGTTAATGTGAAAGCTCTTTTCCCCATCACTATTACCTATAGTCCAAATATAACTGTATATCTGATAAATCTGGCTTTCAGTAAACTCTCAGCAGTGGATGGATCACCATTCGATTCCCATGTGAAAAGTCATTGATCAGACTGTAGGTATTCTCACAGAATGCATTAATATAAAGATGGTTCAACCTTGGTAAAAGAGAAGGAAAATGTGAGAGAGAGTATGTGTGTGTACCTGTATGTGCACATTCAGTTTCAAGAAGAGTTTATCACTGGTTCTACAAAGCACCTAGAATACTGAAAATGTCCAGGGCTGCCATGCTGTACAACTTGAGGAGGCGCTCATCACATTAAAATCTACGTAAACTTTTTACATGAATACCTGTACCATCCAAAAATAGTGCAGAAAATCTGTTTTGAAGAAATTACATATAAAACAAGATTCAAATTTACTAAATGCAAAGATAAATAGGCAAATTTATAAGACCCTATTTTCTTAGAACCACTATTTTTTAAGAACCACTCTAACTTCTCAAGATGGCTTTGTGAAATGCTCTCCTTTACTTTGTGAAATGCTCTCCTTTACAGGCTTCTACTTTATTAGCATCTGGTTTTTATCTATCAAAATTCAATCTGTATAAAGTGTGAGTATTCTATATTTAATGAATTTTAGAGTAACCCAAAAGGTCTATACTTTTTTAAGGCATCAACTTAACTCTTAAGAGTCATAAAAGGTCCACTGATGCACAGAACAAATGTTATGCAGAGAAAGTGTTCAGAGACCAAATAAGAGACTATCTGATTTATAGAATGCCTAAGCTCTTCTTCCATTTTCTGCTGCTGTTCTGCCTTTGATTGATCATTATTATTTAATATCATGGAAAGCAAGATGAATGAAAGAGGCTAAAAATCAATTCTGCTACTTTTGCAAAATGTTTACTAAAACTATAAAATGTTTGATGGGAGAAGTGACTGATATAGAGACTGAGGCTAGGAAATTTTTTTTTATGTCCTATTACTGCAGATAACAGAGTTGACTATAGAATCCCTTTGCCAATCATACATATTAATGGATAGCTTACCTTTGTCCTGAAGCAGTTGCAATTGGTGATGGGCCATTTGGGTTTCGTGGTTCTTCACATGTACTCATTTCCATTATTACTTTATCCAAGGACTAATAAAACACATTTAAAATATAAACATTAGATATTTTATTTTATGTGTAAGGATATTATTTAAGACTACTTTCTCATTCATTTCTTTAGGAGCAAAGAAAATAAAGCAGAGTCATTTTAAATGTCTCTCTAAAGGTCTAAAATAGAAAATGCTCAGTCCTTTCTCAAGGCACTTATTATCTGCTGGAAAAGCTTATTACAGGAGTACAGGAGAAAAAAACTGTAAGTAGTGGCCATATCAGAGAAGGCGATGGCACCCTACTCCAGTACTCTTGCCTGGAAAATCCCATGGATGGAGGAGCCTGGTGGGCTGCAGTCCATGGGGTCGCGAAGAGTCGGACATGACTGAGTGACTTCACTTTCACTTTTCACTTTCATGCATTGGAGAAGGAAATGGCAACCCACTCCTGTGTTCTTGCCTGGAGAATCCCAGGGACAGGGGAGCCTACTGGGCTGCCATCTATGGGTCGCACAGAGTCGGAGACATCTGAAGCAACTTAGAAGCAGCAGCAGCAGTAGCCATATACTGCTGAGACCATCAGGTTTCACAGAAGCATAATTGCTAACCTCAGAATGTACGTTACTAATTGATAAATTACTTATTTGTAAATAGGACTAAACAACCTCTAAAAGCTTCTCCCAACCTAAAACCTGAGATTTAAAACATGTAACTATAAAAAAATATGAAATATACAAAAATATGAAAAAATAAACACTCTCATAATGAAAAAATTCCTCAGGCTAAGTTTTTCTTGAAGAAAGATCAAATATCCTTAGTAGTCATTACTAACACATCTCCAGTCATCTCTTCATTCTCTATTTAATATTGAACTTGTCTGAAACTGCCTTGTATTGTTTACTTGTTCCCTGTGAGTCTCCTTATAAAAATATATGTTCCCTCAGGGCAGAGGGGAAGCATTCAGTAAGTTTTGGCGGAATGAATGAATCAGTAAATGACCAAATAATCAACTTTCCTTAAACACTAAAGTACATTAAAGAACATATTATATATTAGATCAGTAAAAGCAGAAACAGAAAATCTGTTTATTTAAACTTTATTAAAAGAAGAAGCCCACAGTATGTCAATAAAGAGTTAAAAGATACAATAAAATATACTAACTTAAAATATAATATTCTAGACCTGAAGAACTTTAAAGACTCTCTCATTTTAAAGTTTAAATTTCCCATTTAAAGACTGAGAAAACTAAATACTATCAAAATAGAATGAATGCTCACAAAGCCATAAGATTATGTTTCTAAGAAACAAAATATTAACAGAGTAATTATACACAAATATAAATGCTTATTTCTGAGACAATTCAGAACTTACCAAACAGATGGGATGTGTTTTCAATTTTGTCCATGGTATCTATAAAAGAAAATTTTTCTTTAAAATGAATCATCAAAAAAGTAATTTAAAACAGTAATCAACACAGATGTTTCCTTAACATTGTGATAGACATACCAAACTATATCAGATGACTTAAACCAAACAATTCATTTATATTCTTGAAATCAGCTACACCTATTTTATTTTAAAAAAGATTATTATCCTTATTTTCTTGGTCACCTTTTTAAATAAAAATTTCAGGTTCTCCTAACATTAATATTATCTAAAAAATAATATGGTTTTTTCTCCAGTTCTGAAAATATATTTTGATATTATACTTTGAGAATTCCCAGCAAAGCTTAATCAGTGTTTTGCTCATTTAATAATCTTTTAAATTCTAGAATTCCAGCCAATTTCCTCGTAGATATTCAAGACAAACATAAAAATGAGAACATTAATGTTAAATGGAAGTAATATCAAATAAATAATGTTCAAATAAATCCTATATTAAGGATAATATTTTTTGAAGACATTTGGGTTTATGGAAGAGAGAACAAAAACTAAAGGTGATCATCAAAGGATATAGCAAACTTTCCACAATCTTTTCTGTATCGCCCAATTTTAATTTTAATTTTAGCATGCAATATTTTTACTGAGTAGGCTCTCAAACTAAGCCTAATCTTTAAGACAAAGAAGTAATATGATATGATTAGAGTCAAAGATAATAAAAAAGCTTAAGTTTTAATAAGCAGGAATAATATTTTTAAAAAACTTTAAAATTATCAAAATAAGAAACAAATGGGGAAAAGAGACAAAATTTCAAATAAAAGTATAATGTCCAGAATAAGATAACTTATTAGTCCTTATGCCTTCATTTGAAGTAGACTCTACTTACTACAAATTTAAGCTGTCCCATTTGACAACAAATCCTATGAAGAAAACTTTAAATATGTACCAAATTTTAAAAATTATTTTAATAAACTATCAATATTGCTTAAATATGAATACTAAATTTTCAATAAAATTAATAAATATTCAGAAAAGAAAATCTTTATTTTAAACAACAGGGATGAAATAAATAAAATGAAAACAGAAAACGCCTTGCACAGATATCAAAGGCTCACCCTAATCGATGCTTTATTACAAAAAACTTTGTTGATAGCAAGCCATGTTGGCAAATCCAACATGTTCTGGAGCACCTCTTCATCCAACTCCAAATTCTTTAGTTCACCTTCTCCTTTAAGGGTACTAAGATTTATCTTGTCAGGAGATAAATTTTTGGTAAATCTGAAAGAGAATATATATTGACATTTATTTTAGTGTTAGTTACTGTACCGCTGAGTCATTCTTGCACATATACAGAGCATTAAGAATGTAATAGTGGATTTCGCTGGTGTCCAGTGATTAAGAATCCGTCTGCCAATGAAGGGGGTGTGGGTTCAATCACTGATCCAGGAAGATGCCACATGATGCAGGACAACTAAGCCCGTGCGCCACAACTACTGGGCCCTCGCTCTAGAGCCTGTGTGGTGCAGCTACTAAAGCCTGCACACTCAAGCTTGTGCTCTGCAACAAGAGAAGAAGCCAGCACCCTGCAAAGAAGAGCAGATCCTGCTCACCGCAACTAAAGAAAGCCTGTGAACAATAACAAAGACCCAGCACAGACAAAAATAAGTAAATAGTAAGAAAAAAGAATGTAATAGCAGCATGGGCTTCCCTCGTGGTTCAGCTGTAAAGAATCTGCCTGCAGTGCTGGAGACCTGGGTTCAATCAATGCATTGGGAAGATTCCCAGGAGAAGGAAATGGCAACCCAGTCCAGTATTCTTGCCTGGGAAATCCCATGGACAAAGGAGCCTGGCAGGCTACAGTCCCTGGGGTCACTGAGGTTGCTGGGGTCACAAGGGTAGGACATGACTTAGTGACTAAACCACCATCATACATTTAAATATCTTAGAACCAGATACATTCAAGGTCTAGTTCTTATTATCTTTCAAACTTATGAATAATTAGTATCTACTATTTTTCATGTATTATGCAAGGATTTGAGCCAGCCTCTACTACATTTTACTTTGCTATAGATAATATCACAGAAGTGAATATTCTTATTTTACTAACCAATTCACAAGTGAGGTAAGGAAACACTGTCGTTGTTCAGTCACTAAGTCAAGTCCAACTCTTTGCAACCCCATCGACTGCAGCACACCAGGCTTCCCTGTCCTTCACTAGCTCCCAGAGTTTGCTCAAACTCATGTCCATTGAGTCGGCGATGCCATCCAACCAACTCACGCTCTGTCACCGGCTTCTCCTCTCGCCCTCAGTCTTTCCCAGCATCAGGGTCTTTTCCAATAATTCAGGTCTTTGCATCAGGTGGCCAAAGTATCAGAGCTTCAGCTTCAGAATCAGTCTTTTCCATGAATATTCAGAGTTGCTTTCCTTTAGGACTGACTGGTTTAAACTCCTTGCTGTCCAAGGGACTCTCAAGAGTCCTCTCCAGCACCACAGTTCAAAAGCATCAATTCTTCGGCACTCAGCCTTCTAAATTCAACTCTCACATCCATACATGACTACTGGAAAAACCATAGCTTTGACTATATGCACTTTTGTCAGCAAAGTGATGTCTCCATTTTTTAATACACTGTCTAGGTTTGTCATTGCTTTTCTTTCAAGGAGCAAGTATCTTTCAATTTCAAGGCCAGAGTCACCATCCATAGTGATTCTGGAACCCAAGAAAATAACTGTCACTGTTTCCTCTTTTTCCCCATCCATTTTCCATGAAATGATGGGACTGGAAGCCATGGCCTTTGTTTTCTGAATGTTGAGTTTAAGCCAGCTTTTTCCCTTGTCTCTTTCATCCTCATCAAGAGGCTCTTTAGCTCCTCTGCTTTCTGCCATTAAAGTGGTATCATCTGCATATCTCAGATTATTGATAGTTCTCCTGGCAATCTTGAATCTAGCTTATGAGTCATCCAGTCCAGCATTTTTCATGATATACTCCATGTAAGTTAAATAAGCAGGGTGAAAATATACAGCCTTGACCTACTCCTTTCCCAATTTTGAACCAGTCTGTTGTTCCATGTCTAACTATTGCTTCTTGTCCTGCATATAGGCTTCTCAGACACATGTAAGGTCGTCTGATATTACCATCTCTTTAAGAATTTTCCACAGTTTGTTGTAATCCACACGGTGAAAGGCTTTAGCGTAGTCAGTAGAGCAGAAGTAGAAAACTGACCTTTTCCAGTCCTGTGGCCACTGCTGTGTTTTCCAAACTTGCTGGCATATTGAGTACAGCACTTTAACAGCATCATCTTTTAGGATTTGAAATAGCTCAGCTGGAATTCCATCACAAAGGAAATGAGATATAACTCTTTAGAAGTAGAAGCAGCAGCAGATGCCACTACTGCCATTCATCATGCCAAGTATTTAATGAAAGTGCCAAAAGTCACATTAAAGATTAGACCCTGAATTCTAATTAAAAATGCAGATTCTCTATAATGATTTAAAAAGGAAAGTTCTTAAACTTAAAAGAGAGACTGAAAATAATAACAGAATAACAGCAAACATTTTCCAAGGGTTTAATGGTACCAGACTCTTTTCCTTGAGTGCATGCATTACTGATTCTCATGATAACCCATTAGAGTCAATACTACTTTTATTCCCACTTTTTACAAGATTAAATATAATGAGAAACCAACTTGTTTGCCCAATGTCACAACCAATAAAGATGCTATTAGTAATAACAATAAATTACACATGCACTTTAAAGTACTTTCATATATATTAATTCTTAACACAACCCTAAAAGGTTAAAAAACTGCTAACTTTACCCAGCTTTACTTTTTCAAAAGTGAAACTATTGACAAAGTTAACTACTAGCTAACAAAAAAGTTATTAGCCAGGCTTCTACCTTTTTTTGATATTAAATATTAAAGCAACAAAATGTACTGGGTTATTTACATGCCCCACACACCAATAAGAATCAATACACATATTCTTCTGCATTGACTCAAACCAGAACTTCTTGAGTCAGATCTTATCTGGATTCATATCTTCTCACAAGATGTCAACACATTGACTTTGTCAATATAAAGTTCATATTTAACTCAGAGTTGATCAATAACGCCAAGTTGTTTCAAACTTACCACGAATCACGTTTGATTTGAAAATACAGTTTCCTAATAGGCTGCCATTTCTAAGCACATAAGAATGACCTATCATTGCCTCAAGGCAGAATATCAGTGCTTGAAAGGAGCTAACTCAGCAAGTATTGGGTTGGTCAAACGAAAAAATCTGAACGAACTTTTTGGCCAACTCAATACTTACTGAATCCTCAATAGTATCCTCGCTATTCAGACACATACACTGGCAAGCAGTATACTCAAGGTTCCTGCCTTTGTGAAGTGCTCAGTTTAGCTGCTGAGAGAGATCAAATAGCATGACTAAGAGTGAATACAGCAGGGGTTCTTAATCCAGAGGTTCTTTGAAATAGGGACTTTTGAGCTGATATCTAAAAGATGAGTAGTAGAAGTCAACTAGGCAAGAAAAAGAAGGGGACAGGAAAGTGTTTTCCAAGTACAGGGAATAAAACATACAAAGGTTCTGAGGCAGGAGACAGTATAAAGTAGAACAGAAAAGAGATCAGCATCTGGAATGTAGCAAGAAAACCACAGAAATAGAAGATAACTTTTGAAGGACAAAGAGAGGGCTGATTACACATTCATCATTCAATAAATTTTAACCAGTATCTACAAAGTTAAATATATAATAAGTCAGAGTCTGATAACTATGGAGGAAAAAACAAAGCAAAAATAACATAGGAGGTGCAAGCAAAGGATCTTTTCATTTTTAAAAGAGTGGACAGGAAAAGCCTCATTAAAAAGATAACATATGGGCAAAGAGCTGAAGAAAGCCAAGGAGCTAGCTATGCAAATATCTAGAGGAAGAATACTCTTGCTTGCTTGCTTGCTTGCTAAGTCACTTCAGTTGTGTCTGACTCTGTGCGACCCCATAGATGGGAGCCCACCAGGCTCCCTCGTCCCTGGGATTCTCCAGGCAAGAACACTGGAGTGGGTTGCCATTTCCTTCTCCAATGCATGAAAGTGAAAAGTGAAAGGGAAGTCACTCAGTCGTGTCCAACTCTAGCGACCCCATGGACTGCAGCCTACCAGGCTCCTCAGCCATGGGATTTTCTAGACAAAAGTACTGGAGTCAGATGCCATTGCCTTCTCCGGGAAGAATACTCTAGGCAGAGTTAAAGCTAAGGACAAAAACTTGAGGTAAGAACACACAGGTCTGAGGAATAGTAAAAAGGCCAAGATGGCTGGAGGAAATGAACAATAGCAAAATGAAGAGAGATAAAGTTAGAAGCAAAATGAAGAGAGATAAAGTTAGAGAAATAATAGGGGCCAGATCATGTGGGGCCTTTTAAGCCACTCTAAGGACTCTGGTTTTTACTGTGAGTAAAAATGAGAATGACTGGAGATGGTTTTGACTAGAACAGGATAAGAGAACAATTTTTTAAGGATCACTCTATTGAGAAGAGATGAAAGAAGTACATGGACAGAAGCAGTGAGCCCAGACAGCAGACTATGACAATGATACAGGTAACAGAAGATGTTGCCTTGGATCAAGTTGGAAGAGTAGGAAGTGGTAATAAGGGAACAATTCAAGACATACTCTGAAGTTAAAGCAAAGGACTTAATAATACACACTAAAGGCAAGGATGGCTCCAAGGTTTTTGGTCTGAGGAAAGAGAAGGACAGAGTCACCAATTATTGGGTTAAAGAGAGAGAGGGAGAAGTAAGTTAGGGATAAAGGATCAGAATTTAGGCTTAGAATAGTTTAAGAAATGCTTATCAGCTATCCAAGAGAAGACACCAATGAAGTAGCTACATATTCAAATCTTATTCAGTAGCTACAGATACAAATTTAATAATCACCATTGTTATATAAGTACGTCTACAAAATAGAGACAAAAAAATGAAGTGGCTCAACGACTGTGGTCAAAGACCACTAAGAGGCCAAGGAGCCAACAAAGGCGATTAAGAAGGAAGGGCCAGTGAGGTAGGAGAGAAATCAGTTTTGTTTTTTTAGGTGGGAGAAAATTCAGCAGGCTTGTATGTGGATAATAATGATGCAGAAAAAGGAAAAGTACTGATGGGCAGACAACTGATATAACAAAGTCCTTGATTACAAGACAGCAGAGTACACAAAAGACAAGCTGGCTTTGAATAGTTGTGATTTTTGAAAAGCATGTTAATATTCTGCATATGTAAAAAAATAAGAAAGAATGTGAAGAGGAAAACACCTAAAACTGAAAGTAACTTGAAAAAAATGAACCTAATTGTATTAAAAAAAAAAAAAAATACTGTAACCATACTGAAGGGGAAGATGGGAAGAAAGGACAAATGGACAGATGAACAAAAACTAATCTAAGTAACTCATAAATACCAACATCTGACTATATATTGTAGTGTTGGGCAGGGAGGAGTCGTTAGTGGAGAAATCAGGCAACATCTTAACTGGCTATGGTACAGGAATGTTCGTCTCAATGATATTTACAAAAGGAAAAAAGCACTTAAATATCCATAATAATCCCTTTAATTGTGATATACCTACATATATATCAAGTAGGGTGTGTGTGTGCGCACGCACAGCTCTGCCATGTCCAACTCTTTGCAACCCCATGGACAATACAGCCCACCTGGCTCTTCTGTCTGTGGAATTTTCCAGGCAAAAAACTGCAACGGGTTGCCATTTCCTACTCCAGGGTTCCTTCCCGACCCAGGAATCAAACCCATGTATCTTGTGTCTCTTTCATTGGCAGGCAGATTCTTTACCATTAGCACCATCTGGGAAGATGGTATCAAGTAATATATGTTGCCAATTATATAAAGAAATAGTTACACTATACTGCCTGATGAAAATTCAAGGTTCAAAATTATATACTGTGATTTCAATTATATAAAAAATGCATTATAAAATCTCAAATCAATAGTACCTATGATTGGTGAAATTTTAGATTTCTTCATCTTTATACTTTTCTGTATGGTTTAGTATTTTATAAGGAGTATATATAACTTTGATAAAGACAAAACTTCAACAGAAACCCAAAAAGACAAGCCAAGCAAAAGTGGTAGATGGAATGATTAAAACATGTTATTCACAAGAAATTCTATTTTCAATTTAGTTCATACCAAAGGGACAACACCTGCAAAGAGCGCAGACCTTAAAGTCAGACAAACAGATGTGAACTCTAGTTAAGCTACCTGCTGTGATATCTCTCTGCCTCAGATTGTTCATCTGTAAAGGAGAAAATAATACCAACCTCAAAAGATTTTAGTGAGGATTAAAGATAATACATAAACTGTTGGATACAAAACAGACATCCAATTAAGAGTCTTCTTTCTCCTGCCCTGCTTTTCACTGAGGTTAAATTACCAAGGCATTGAAGTTCTCTGGTGGTCCAGTGGTTAAGAATCTGCCTGCCATTGCAGGGGACACAGGTTTGATTCCCGGTCTGGGAAGATTCCACATGCTGTGGGGCAACTAAGCCCATGTGCCACAACTACTGAGCTCTGGAGTCCATGCTCTGCAACAAGAGAAGTCACTCCAATGAGAAACCTGAGCACTACAACTAGAGAGTAGCCCCTACTCGCTGAAACTAGAGAAAGCCCGGGCACAGCAAGGGAGATTATGCACGGCCATAAATTAATTCATTTTAAAAATTTGTTTAAATAAAAAAACTTATGAAGGCACTGATTATAGCTTTTTAACTGGAGCAATAACAAAGGTTCAAGCTTAGGAACTTTCTGATGGTTCAGTGGTTAAGGTTATGCACCTTCAGCACTGAGGACACAAGAATTTGATCCCTAGCCAGGGAACTACCATCCCACAAGCAACAGGGCCAAAAAATAAAGTTCAAGTTTATCCAAATAATACTTTAAACATGTTAATATTGCTCATCTATTAAAATATTTTAAAGAGGAAGCTGAAGCTATAATGCTGTCACATCCACAGCTATGAGAAAGTTGGTTTCTTATACTGGGTAGGCCACGGACACATCAAATTATTTCTCTGCTATTATTCATATGTAAGGCTTCAATTTACATATGTTTCAGTTTTAAACAAATGTTTCCCAATCATTTATTAATATAATTATGTTCCTTCCAAAAACAGAGACAGGAGAATGGTTCCTCAGTCACATTTCCTATAACTTAATTGATAGAGAAAAAAACACTGTAAGTGTATGCTAGGCAAACAAAGGAATGAAAACCCACAAAATAACATCGAGGCATGGGAGAACTATGCCTCTGCCTATGCTTTGTCCAAGCGTTGCTACAAGCTCTTTGGACTAAATTGCCATGTGAAGTCTCCAGAGAGTTATATTTTTCTACTAAACATTATAATTGAGCAGGGTTATAACACCAGAGCCTGATCCTAAAGAGAATCAATTGTTATCTGAAATAAACCTCTTTAGTTCACTAAAGACTCATTTAAAGCTCTGCTGCTGCTGCTGCTAAGTCACTTCAGTCGTGTCCGACTCTGTGTGACCCCATAGACGGCAGCCCACCAGGCTTCCCTGTCCCTGGGATTCTCCAGGCAAGAACACTGGAGTGGGTTGTCATTTCCTTCTCCAATTCATGAAAGTGAAAAGTGAAAGTGAAGTCGCTCAGTCATGCCTGACTCTAGCGACCCCATGGACTGCAGCCTACCAGGCTCCTCTGTCCATGGGATTTTCTAGGCAAAAGTACTGGAGTGGGGTGCCATTGCTTAAAGCTCTAAAAGGTATATAAACATTTCAAACCAAACGTTTTAAAAAATGGTAAAACTCTAAGTCAATGAATTAAATTTCTGAATAATTAATTGTTTGGTAGAGATGAAGGAGAGGTGGGAGATTAGAAACACAAAATCTATATAAAACCAAAGTAGATATGTTAAAGACTTAAAGTGAGGGTAAAAAAGAAAACTGATTGACCTGAAAATGTCAAAATCAAAACAAATGCAGAAAAGAATGTCAAAACATAATAAAGATAAAATTGGCACAATTCTTACTGATTTTATTTTTAAAATTAGGAACACACCAGAATGTCCCATTACTATGTATATTATGCCATGTAAAGAGAATTATTTTAAAATAAGCAGGTGTTACTTTAACATTGGTATTATACGAAATAAAATTTAAAGGTGAATGTATATATTTTACTGGTTAATTTTATATTTTTAACAATGTACCAATTTTAAAGCTAACTTAATACCTGCAAGCTAACATCTATTTCATCCAAAATCTTCTTTAATTACATATATTACATGAAAATAAACTTACTAGTTTTTTCATTATTAACAACAAAATAGCTAAATAAAGGAATAAAATTTCCAGGCAAATGGAAAGGATAGGTTTGATTTATATTATACATTTTACAATCAATACATAATGAGAGTCTAAATTATGTATAAAGCATTGTGCAAGGTAAATATTTAGGACAAAACAGAGGTATAAATTTTATATCTAATGTTATTTTAAATTTTAGTCATGATTTATTTGAAATTTCATCAGATCCATTTCATACCTATACCTAAAAAAAGGATTATAAATTATTTTATTTGCTAAAGCAATCTGAAACAGATTTATGAAATGAACCATCTCTAGGTTAACTATACTATTTGGGGGTAGAATCATAAAATTTAAGTGTTAAAAACAATCTTAGAACATAGTTTATAAAGCCTTTTCTGAACTACTTACCTTCTTCCACAATTATCTCTTCACATTCAGACAACAAATCCTCGGACATTCTTTTAAAACTTCATCAGCTAATACACATTTCTTTGAATTATTCACCTTGTCCTGAAAGTTTTTATGGTTCCTATCATAGTATATGTTATTAGAGATTCACATAAATGCCTACTATTTTTCTAAACTTAGGAAGTGGCTATGCTACTTGATAATATTTTTCTCAAATATCAGCTATAATTAGAAATAATCATTTTAATTCTGGTATTCCATGCATGAAAAACTAATTTTACAGGTAATTTAACAACATACGTTGAATTGTATAATTTAAAAGTTTAAAGCAGGCACAATCTGAAGTTTTTGGATAGGCTTCAAGGGGGTTTTTGAACACCACAATGGCCAAGAACCATTACTTTAAAGCAACAGGATTAATTTTAACCATTCAGAAAATAAATTACTTCATTTTGGACTCTGGGACCGGGAGAGGGCGGGATGATTTGGGAGAATAGCATTGAAATATGTATAATATCATATCTGAAACGAGGCGCTGGTCCAGGCACGATGCCCGATAACGGATGCCTGGGGCTGGTGCACTGGGACGACCCGGAGGGATGGTATGGGGAGGGGAGAGGGAGGAGGGTTCAGGATGGGGAGCACGTGTATACTGGTGGCGGATCCATCTTGATGTATGGTAAAAGCAATACAATATTGTAAAGTTAAGCAAAATAAAATTTAATTTAAAAAAAAGAAAAGAAATTACTTCAATACCATTGTGTTTGATTTAATTAACTTATTTTTAAATTAATTTATTAATAATAAATACTTCCTAGGGTGCCTGCCCAGTTACCAGTGATTCCATCTTCTCAAAGACTATAAACATAGGGAAAACCTACACATCTAAGACATGTTAACATACATCCTTGGTTACAGCTGATTTGATCTAGAGAATGACAAGCATTTAGATTCTTTAATCAGATTTCTTCGTTCAGAAATTTAAAACTAAAACACTACATTAGAACCAAGATGACAAATAATAAAGATGATGACTAAGAGATACAAATCCAACATTTAAAACTTAAAAGATACCATAAAGATTCTTCCCTCATCATTATTCCATTCTCTCCAATTGGGCCCAGCTAAAATCCTGAAACACACTAGTAACTGAAATCACTAACTAGTGTCTCAAGACTGTGTGTCCCTACAAAAATTACATTCTCACTGTATATGAAAAGATATTATAAGAACCAAAATCTTTATGTAAGCAAATCTAACAATAGCTTCTGCCTGACTTTATTAAAAATAATATTTCTAGAAGAGTACCTTAAGACTATATGTAAAGTTATACAAGACAGCATGCTATTGGAGCATGCTCCCAAAATCTGATAGTCTGCCAAATCCTTTGGCTAAGATCATTCATTAAATTGTTAATCTTCACCTAATTACATCCTTTCACAGACCATGGGCTTCATCAGGCAGCCATAAAGATTTCTCCAATTGGGATTTCCATGGTGGTCCAGTAGCTAAGACTCCACACTGCCAATGCAGGAGGCCTGGGTTCAATTCCTGGTTGGAAAACTAGTTCCCACATGATGCAACTAAAGATACTGCATGTTGCAACGAAGGTCAAAGATCATGTGTGCCATAACTAAGACCTGGCACAGGCAAATATATAAATATAAATATTTTTAAAAAGATTTATCTAACCAAAACTAAGAAATAAATGAAGCTTTTCTAAAGAAACCCCTATTCCATTTCTGCCTTATGTGCACACCAAGTCACTTCAGTCTTGTCCAACTTTTTGCAACCCTCTGGACTGCAACCCACACCAGGCTCCTCCATCCATTGGATTCTCCATCAAGAATACTGGAGTGTGTTACCATGCCCTCCTCCAGGGAATCTTCCCAACCCAGGGATCAAACCCATGTTTCTTACGTCTCCTACACTGGCAGGAAGGCTCTTTAGCACCAGTGCCACCTACCTTATCCAATACCATTTTCTCACCCCAGTGGTACCTCCTTTAATCAGGTACCCTCCTCTTAAGGCTAGTTGCCTTCTTGCCCCACTTTGTGCCTCATCATCTTCAGGCTCAAAAAGTGAATTCGTTGCTTTCAAAATTTTGGATATGAACTACAGTACATACATACAAAACAAATTATTTCTCAAAGTAAAAGTTAATATAGTCTGAAATTTTCCATTCTATTTCCTTCTTTTAAAATGGTCAACAACAACAACGACTGCACAAGGCAAACTGTGACCCACAGTTTAACAAACAACGACCAAGTATTCATTCCAGTAATGAAGCCTGGTTTAACATTCAAAATCAATTAATACAATTGACCATACAAAAAATAAAATCACATGATGATCTCAGTAGAGGCATAAAAAGGCATTTGACAAAGTTAACACCATGAATTGACAAATAACTCTCAATAAACTAGGAACTGAAGAGAACTTCCCCAAAACTACAAAGAACTTGTACAAAAACTCTAGAGTTACAATCACACTTTATGATGAGACACGAAAATGCTTTTCCCCTAAGACAGAGACAAGACAAGGAGGTCTGCTCTCAGTACTTTTATTCAACACTGTATTAGAGGTTCTAGTTGACCTAAGAAGGCAAAAAAAAAAAAAAAAAAAAATTTTAAATAATAAAAGTAAAAGGCATTCAGTTTAGAAATAAAACTATTTTTTCCCAGATGACATTTTCCCAGATGACATTATCATCTATGTAGAAAATCCTATGAATCTTAGGACAAAAACAAACCCGAACTACCAGAACTAATAAATGAGTTTAGCAAGGTTACAAGATATAAGACTAACATAAAAAAATAAAATGAATTGAAGACACAAGAAAGACTCCCAGTGGCCAAAACTGGAAAAATCTGGACAACAAAATACAATTTATTAGATTATAACTCAAAATATAAAATATACATGACTCTACATAGATAAAAATGCATGACTGAATAAGTAAATAACTGTAAGAAAATAGATAAACTCCTGCACAGAAAAATTTTAAATAGCTTATAAGATATTCCAACCTTAGGGAAGTAGAGCAGACTCCTCACTCATTTTGTGTTAGCTACATATAGTACTTCCTTCCTTCCAAAACATATGGTATGAAAGTGAGAAATAGAGTAATTTTATAGTGGATAACATGAGAAACACTGAATCAATCAGGTGATCAATGCAACATCACCAATAAGAAATCTAAAAACACATACAGACTGAAGGTGAAGAGAATGAAAGATATTCTATGCATGGAAATCAAAAGAAAGCCAGAGTAGTAATAATTATATCAGAAAAAGTATAGTTTAATACAAAGACTGTAACAAGAGACAAAGAAGGAATTACATAGTGATCAAAAGATCAATCCAAGTTGAAGATGCAACAGTTGTAAATATACATATATGCACCCAACATGGGTTTCCCAGGTGGCACTAGTGGTAAAGAATCCATCTGCCACTGCAGGAAACATAGGAGACATGGGTTCAATCCCTGGGTCAGGAAAACCCCCTGGAAAAGGGCATAGCAACCCACTCCAGTAGCCTTACCTAGAGAATCCCATGGACAGAGGAGCCTGATAGGCTACAGTACATATGGTCACAAAGAGTTGGACACGACTGAAGCAACTTAGCATGCACACCAAACATAGGAAAATCTAAATACGTAAGCAAATATTAACAGACATACAGGAAGAAACTGATAGTAACACAATAACAGAAGGGGATTTTAACACCCTACTTTTATCAATGGACAGATGATTCTGACAGAAAAATCAATAAGAAAACACTGGTCCTAAATGACACATTAGACCACATGAAGTTGATTGCTATTTATAGAACATTCCATCTAAAAGCAGCAGAATATAAATTCTTTTCAAGTACACATGGAACATTCTTTAGCACAGATCACACAATAGATTATAATACAAGTTTCATTAAATTTCAGAAGATTGAAAACATTAAGCATCATTTTCAACCACAACACTATGAGACTAAACATCAAATACAAGGGAAAAAAAGAGAACAAAAAGCACAAACATGTGGAGGGTAACACAATATGCTTTAAACAACCAATGAGTCACTGAAGAAGTCAAAGAGGAAATTAAAAAATAACCTAGAGACAAATGAAAACACAAGGACCCAAAATCTACAGACTCAGCAAAAGCAGTAACAAGAGGGAAGTTGACAGCAATACTAGCTTATGTCAGAAAACGAGGAAAATCGTAAATCTAAAGAAACTAAAAAAAGAACAAACAAAACCCAAAGTTGGTAGAAGGAAAAAAATCATAAAGATCAGAGGAGAAATAAATAGAAAGAAAAAAATAGAAAAGATAAATGAAAAGTTGGTTATTTGAAAATTTAAACAAAATTGACAAACTTGTAGTCAGACTCTTCAAGAAAAAAAGAAGGGCCACATCAATAAAATCAGAAATGAAAAAGAAGTTACAACTGACACCACAGAAATACAAAAGATCATAAGAGATTACTACCAACAAATATGTCAATAAAATGGACAGCCTAAAAGAAATGACAAATTCTTAGAAATGTACAATTTTCAAAGACTGAATCAGAAAGAAATAGAAAACATGACCAATTACCAATAGTAAAAGTGAATTAAATAATTTCAAAATCTCCCAACAAACAGAAGTCCAGAGCCAGAGGGCTTCAAATGTGAATTCTACCAGCTAGAAGAAGAGTTAACACCTACCTATCTCTCTCAAATTATTCCCAAAAAACACAGAGGAAGAAATACTTCCAAACTCATTCTACAAGGCCTGCATCACCCTGATATCAAAACCAGACAAACGCATCACAAAAAAAGAAAATTCCAGGCCAAGATCACTGATGAACATAGATGCAATACTCCTCTAGAATTATTCAGTTCAGTTCATTTCAGTAGTTCAGTCGTGTCCATATTAACTGAAGAATAAAATCATATGGTCATCTCAACAGATATAGCATTTGATAAAATTGAACAATTATTTATGATAAAAACTCTCAACAAAGTGGATATACAAGGAACATCAGATCAGATCAGTCGCTCAGTCGTGTCCAACTCTTTGCGACCCCATGAATTGCAGCACGCCAGGCCTCCCTGTCCATCACCAACTCCCAGAGTTCACTCAGACTCACGTCCATCGAGTCAGTGATGCCATCCAGCCATCTCATCCTCTGTCGTCCCCTTCTCCTCCTGCCCTCAATCCCTCCCAGCATCAGAGTCTTCTCCAGTGAGTCAACTCTTCACATGAGGTGGCCAAAGTACTGAAGTTTCAGCTTTAGCATCAGTCCTTCCAAAGAAATCCCAGGGCTGATCTCCTTCAGAATGGACTGGTTGGATCTCCTTGCAGTCCAAAGGACTCTCAAGAGTCTTCTCCAACACCACAGTTCAAAACCATCAATTCTTCAGCACTCAGCCTTCTTCACAGTCCAGCTCTCACATCCATACATGACCACAGGGAAGACCATAGCCTTGACTAGGCGAACCTTTGTTGGCAAAGTAATATCTCTGCTTTTGAATATGCTATCTAGGTTGGTCATAACTTTCCTTCCAAGGAGTAAGCATCTTTTAATTTCATGGCTGCAGTCACCATCTGTAGTGATTTTGGAGCCCAGAAAAATAAAGTCTGACACTGTTTCCACTGTTTCCCCATCTATTTCTCATGAAGTGATGGGACCAGATGCCATGATCTTCGTTTTCTGAATGTTGAGCTTTAAGCCAACTTTTTCACTCTCCTCTTTCACTTTCATCAAGAGGCTTTTGAGTTCCTCTTCACTTTCTGCCATAAGGGTGGTGTCATCTGCATATCTGAGGTTATTGATATTTCTCCCAGCAATCTTGATTCCAACGTGTGTTTCTTCCAGTCCAGCGTTTCTCATGATGTACTCTGCATATAAGTTAAATAAACAGGGTGACAATATACAGCCTTGATGTACTCCTTTTCCTATTTGGAACCAGTCTGTTATTCCATGTTCAGTTCTAACTGTTGCTTCCTGACCTGCATACAAATTTCTCAAGAGGTAGATCAGGTGGCTCAACATAATAAAGGCCATATATGATAAATCCACAGCTACATCATACTTAATGGTAAAAGCTGAAAGCATTTCCTCTAAGATCAGGAATAAGACAAGGATTCCCACTCTTGTCACTTTTTTACTCAGTATAGTATTGGAAGTCTTAGGCACAGAAATCAGACAAGAGTGCTTGCTGCGGCAGCACATATACTAAAATTGGAACGATACAGAGAAGATTAGCGTGGCCCCTGCACAAGGATGACACGCAAATTCGTGAAGTGTTCCATTAAAAAAAAAAAAAAGAAAAGAAATCAGACAAGAAAAATTAATGAATAAAAGGAACAAAATTGGAAAGGAAGAAGTAAAACTGTCACCACTTGCAAATGACATGGTACTATACATAAAAATCCCAAAGACAACAGAAAAAAATACTAGAACTCACTGATGAGTTCAGTAAATTTGTAGGATACAAAATAATATACATAAATTATTGTATCCTTATACACTAACAATGAACTGTCAGAATGAGAAATTAAGGAAACAATCCCATTTACCACTGTATTAGAAAAGAATAAAATACTTAGGAATAAACCTATCTGAGGAGGCAAAAGACATGTCCTCTGAAAACTATAAGACAATGATGAAAGAAAGTGAAGACACAAACAAATGTAAAGATATAATGTGTTCTTAAATTGGAAGAATCAATATTGTTAAAATGACCATACTACCCAAGGCAATCTATAGATTCAATGCTGCTGCTGCTTCTAAGTCACTTCAGTCGTGTCTGACTGTGTGACCCCACAGATGGCAGCCCACCAGGCTCCCCCGTCCCTGAGATTCTCCAGGCAAGAACACTGGAGTGGGTTGCCATTTCCTTCTCTAATGTGTGAAAGTGAAGTCGCTCAGTCATGTCTGACCCTCAACACAATCCCTAACAAACTACCAACAGTATTTTTCACAGGACTAGAAACCATTTTAAAATTTGTATGAAAACACAAAGACCTCAGAGGGCCAAAATAATCTTGAGAAAGAACAAAGTTGGAAGTATCACACTGCCTGATTTGAAACTACTCTACAAAGCTACAATAATCGAAACAGTACAGTACTGGCACAAACACAGACACATATATCAATGGAAAAGAACAGAGTTCAGGAATGGCCCGACACTTGTATAGGCAATTCATCTACAACAAAAGAGGCAAGAATATACAATGTGGAAAAGAAAGCCTCCTTAATAAATGATGTTGGTAAAACTGGACAGCTGCATGCAAAAGAATCAAATTGTACTAATTTCTCACACCATGCACAAAAATAAATTTAAAATGGATTAATAAAGACAAATGTAAGAACAGAAATCATAAAACTTCTATAATAACACATAGGCAGTATGCTCTTGGACACTGATCTTGGTAATATATTTTGGGATATATTTACATATCTCTTCAGGCAAGGGAAACTAAAGCAAAAATAAACAATGAGACTGTATCAAACTAAAAAGCTTTTATACAGTTCAGGAAATTATCAACAAATAAAAAGGTCACCTACTGGATGAGACAAGATATCCGTAAACAATATATCTAACAAAGGGTTAAAATACAAAATAAAGAATTTAAACATTTAAAAAAGGTCAGAAGACCTGGATATTTTCCCAAAGAAGGCAGACACATGATCAAAAGGAATCTGAAAAGATCCTCAACATCAGTAATCATGAAGAAAATGCAAATCAAAACTGCAATGAGGTATTACCTCACATCTGTAAGACTGGCTATTATCAGAAAAACCACAAATAATAAGTATTAATGAGGATGTGTAGAAAAGGGAACCCTCATGGACTGTTGGTGGGGCTGTAAATGGGTACAGCCACAATGGAAAACAGTAGGGAGGCTCCTCCAAAAATTAAAAACAAAGTCGCTCAATCGTGTCTGACTTTTTGCAACCCATGGACTGTAGACAGCCAGGTTCCTCTGCCCATGGAATTCTCTAGGCAAGACTACTGGAATGGGTTGCCATTCCCTCCTCCAGGGGATCTTCCCAACCCAGGGACAGAATCCAAGTCTCCTGCATTGTAGGCAGTCTCTTTACCATCTGAGCCACCAGGAAATATCACATAATCCAGCAATTCCACTCCTGGATATTTATCCAAAAGAAACTGAAACACTATTTAGAAAAGATATATGTGCCCCTGTGTTCACTGCAGCATTACTTACAATAGCCAAGATATGGAAGCAATCTACATGCTTATCAAAGGAATATTACTCGGCCATAAAGCAGATACAGAGAAAGAACAAGTGGTTGCCAGTGGGGAGACGGACAGAAGAAGAAGAAAAATAGGTGAGGGAGATTAAGCAGTACAAACTTCCATTTGTAAAATGAATAAGTCACGGGTATGAAATCTACAGTGTGGGAAATACAGTCAATAATTATGTAAAATCATTGTATGGGAAAAGATGGTCAACTAGACTTATCGTGGTGATCATTAGGAAATATACAGAAATGCTGAATCACTATATTGTGTAACAAGAACTAACATAGTGCTGTAGGTCGATTACACTTCAAAAACAAATAAAATCACAAAAAAGAGATGAGATTTGTGGTTACCAGAGGGCAGAGGGAGGGGTAACTAGATGAAGGCAGTCCAAAGATACAAAAGGAAAGTTATGACCAACCTAGACAGCATATTAAAAAGCAGAGACATTACTTTGCCAACAAAGGTCCATCTAGTCAAGGCTATGGTTTTTCCAGTGGTCATGTATGGATGTGAGAGTTGGACTATAAAGAAAGGTGAGCACTGAAGAATTGATGCTTTTGAACTGTGGTGTTGGAGAAGACTCTTGAGAGTCCTTTGGACTGCAAGGAGATCCAACCAGTCCATCTTAAATGAGATCAGTCCTGGGTGTTCACTGGAAGGACTAATGTTGAAGCTGAAACTCCAATACTCAGCCACTTGATGTGAAGAGCTGACTCATTTGAAAAGACCCTGATGCTAGGAAAGATTTAGTGCAGGAGGAGAAGGGGACGACAGAGGATGAGATGCTTGGATGGCATCACTGACTCAATGGACATGAGTTTGGGTAAACTCCAGGAGTTGGTGATGGACAGGGAGGCCTGGCATGCTGCGGTTCATGGGGTCACAAAGAGTCAGACATGACTGACTGACTGAACTGACTGGAAGGTACAAACTTCTAGTAATAAGATAAGTAATACTAAGGATGCAATGTAAAACATAATAAATATAATTAACACTGATGTATATTAATATGAATGTGAAGAGAGTATATCCTAAAAGTTCTCATCACAAACAAAATTGTTTCAATTCTTTAATTTTGTGTATATGTGATATGATTGATGTCCACTAAACTTACTTTGGTCATCATTTCATGATGCATGTACATAAAACAAGTTATTATGCTATAGAACCTAAACATACAGTGCTGTATGACTTCAGTATAATCAATTATATATCTCAATAAAACTGGAAAAAATAATGATAAAACACACTGATAACATGTACCCTTAATTTGACAATAAAAATGGCTCTTTACTTTTGTTGTGTTTTTGCCAAAAACCCATAACCATTCTAATTATGAGAAAAAATAGATAAAAAGCCTGTTGGAGAGAAACTGAACAAAATATCTGACAAATATTACTCAACTCTCAAGGTCATGAAACACAAGTAAAGTCTGAGAAACAGTCACAGCCTGGAGGGGCCTAAAAAGACATAATGATTAAATATAGTATTCACAATGGGTTCCTAGAACAGAAAAAGGATACAAGGCAAAAACTAAGGAAATTTGAATAAAGTATTGGCTATAGTTAATAATAATTTATATAAATATTTACCCATTAATTGTGGTAAATGTACCATACTAATGTAAGATGTTAGCAATACAGGAGATGCGCTAGGGATGTATGAAAACTCTCTGTACTAGCCTTAGAACTTTTCTATAAGTCTAAAAGTATTCTAAAGTAAAAATCTCATTTAAAAAAATCATTGAGCTGCATATGGGAAGTTTATCTCAATAAAAAGTTACTGCAATAAAAGTGTTAACTATGGTTCCATATGTTAGCAACAAACAATCAGAAAATTTTAAAGTATCATTTACATTAGTATAACGATTTTGAAATTTTTAGAGATAAACCTGACAAAGGGTTATAAGACCTATGTACCGAAAACTAGAAGATACTGCTGAGAGAAATTAAACAAGACATAATTATATAGAGAAATAAAACAGGTAGATCAGAAGACAGTATTGTTTAGATGTCAGTTCTCCCCAAACAGAATTATGGCTCCCAAGCAAATACCCAGCAGACTTTTTGGTAGGAATGACAACCTGATTCTAAAATTTACATGAAAATGCAAAAAACCTAGCATGTCAAAATAACTCTGAAAAAGATAAATCATGTTGGAGGCCTTGTCCCACCAATTTCAAGCTTATTTAAAAGCTACAGTAATCAACACAGTCTGATACTGGAGTAAAGACAATAATCAGTGGAACAAAACAGTCCTGAAACAGACCCAAGTTTATAGTCAGCTGATTTTCAACAAAGGTACAATATCAATTCAGTGAGAAAAAGATGGTATTTTCAATAAATTGTGTTAGAGCAACTGTTTAGCAATATGCAAAGAGAAGGAAAAACGAACTCTGATACTTAATCACATCACAAATAACAAATTAACTGTAAATGGATTGCAGATTAAAATCTAAGTACAAACTATAAAACTTCTGTAAGAAAATGCTGGAGAAAAAGACTTTGAGCCTGGTAAAGATTTCTATAACCCAACAAAAAATTCACAAACCAAAAAAGAAAGAAATCAACAAATTATACTTCATCAAAATTAAAAACTCTGTGCATCAAAAGATACTACTTCTACAAAACAAGCCACTGACTGGCAGAAAATATTTACAAACATAAATCTGAAAAAGGACTGATATCTACAATATATAAGGAACTCTTACAACTCAAAAGTAAGCCACCTCATTAATTAAATAGGTAAAAGATTAAACAGATTCTCAAACAAAAGAAGGCATACAGATAGTGTATAAGCACACTGAAAGATGTACATCATCAGTCAATGCTGCTAAGTTGCTTCAGTCGTGTCTGACTCTGTGCGACCCCATAGATGGCTCCGCCATCCTGGGATTCTCCAGGCAAGAACACTGGAGTGGGTTGCCATTTCCTTCTCCAATGCATGAAAGTGAAAAGTGAAAGTGAAGTCGCTCAGTCGTGTCTGACCCTCAGCGACCCCATGGACTGCAGCCTTCCAGGCTCCTCCATCCATGGGATTTTCCAGCCAAGAGTACTGGAGTGGGTGGCCATTGCTTTCTCCATCAGTCAATAGGAAACTGCAAATGAAAAACCACAATCAGATACCACTACTTACCCACTAAACTGGGCAAAATTAAAAGACTAAACTGAATGCTAGTGAAGAATGGAGTAAGTGGAACTGTCACACAATTGCTGGTGAGAATATAAAATACAAACTTTGGAACACATTTATTCGAGAGAAATGAAAAGTATATGTCCTCACAAAGATTTAAACATAAATGTTCACAGGAGCTTTATTTGTAACAGCCCAAACTAGAAAGAACCCAAATGACGATTAACAGATGAATGGATAAACAATTCCATTGTGGAACTGTAGCATACACACAATGGAATATACCCAGCAGTACAACATAATGCATAAAACAACATAGGTTAATTGCAAAATAATTATGCTGAGGGAAAAAGGGCAGGAAAGAAGTATACTAAATGATTATATGAAATCCTGGGAAATACAAACTAATGTAAGTGAAATAAAGTAGATCAATAATAATAACAGATAAGGCAGGAAGACAGGATGGAGAAGATTACAAAGGAGTATAAAGAAATGTTTGAGAGCATAAATCAAAATTTCAACAAATTGTACACCTTTAGTATGTGCAATTTATTGCACGAAATAATTATATTTCAATAGAAGTGTTTAAATCAGATATTTATATAATTATATAGACCCATATATAAATATATATAAAAATATACATAAATATATATTATATGGCTTCTCTTGTGGCTCAGCTGGTAAAGAATCCGCCTGTAATGCGGGAAACCTCGGTTTGATCCCTGGGTTGGGAAGATCCCCTGAGGCAGGGAAAGGCGGCTTGGAGAATTCCATGGACTGTATAGTCCATGGGGTCGCAAAGAATCAAACATGACTGAGTGACTTTCACTTCATTTCACTTAATATATATATAAAACTGGTTATACTGGATTAGTTGCATTTTAATTGTATAATACGAAAACAATCAAGCCAAACAAACTGTAAAGCAAATATGTGTGGGTGTGTATCTCTTAATAAAGAATGGACTAGCTAACTTAACAAAATATAAGGAAATGAGAATTACTAAGGTCTTTGAACCATGGCTTTTTGAAAACCACACCATTGCTATTGTCATCTAGAAGTGATTTAGAGCCAAGTAATCATGCATTGGAGAAGGAAATGGCAACCCACTCCAGCGTTCTTGCCTGGAGAATCCCAGGGACGGGGGAGCCTGGTGGGCTGCCGTCTATGAGGTCACACAGAGTCGGACACAACTGAAGTGACTTAGCAGCAGCAGCAGCCAAATAACTTAGTAGAGCCATAGGAAGTATTTATACAAGCAAAGAATATAAAATAATTTTACAATTTTAGTGCCAGAAAAGTTTCTCTAATTCAAAGTCCTCATTTTACTGCAGAGAATGTGAAGCCTAGAGAGGTTAAGTTCATAGTTCAAGGTCTCACTAAGGCAGAGCCAAGACTATAATCAAATTTGTACAATTTTAACTTAAAAGGTATTTTAGGATCAATTACCATTCCATTCCCCTTCATGGATCACAGCCTTGTCGTGGCAAAGGGGCTTGCATAATTCAATGAAGCTACAAGCCATGCCATGCAGGGCCACCCAAGATAGGTCATAGTGGAGAGTTCTGACAAAACACGGCCCACTGGAGAAGTGAACAGCAAATCGCTCCAGTATTTTTGCCCCAAGAATCCCATGAACAGCATGAAAAGGTAAAATGATACGATGCGAGAAGATGAGCCCCCAGGTCAGAAGGCGCCTGATATGCCAGTGTGGAAGAGTGGAGAAATAGCTCCAGAAGGAATGAAGAGGCTGGGCCAAAGTGGAAATGACACTAGGTTGTAGATGTGTCTGAAAGTACAGTCAGACGTGGTGAAAGTAAAGCCTGATGCTGTAAACTGAACAATATTGCATGGGAACCTGGTAGGTTCCTAAATCAAGGTAAATTGGACATGGTCAAGCAGGAAAAGGACAGTTTTCATTCCAATCCCAAAGGGCAATGACAAAGAATGTTCAAACTACCACACCACTGCACTCGTTTCACACGCTAGCAAGATTATGCTCAAAATCCTTCAAGCTAGGCTTCAGCAGTATGTGAACTAAGAACTTCACGATGTATTAGCTGGGCTTAGAAAAGGCAGAGGAGGAACCAGAAATCAAATTGCCAACATCCATTGGGTCATATAGAAAGCAAAGGAACTCCAGAAAAACATCTATTTCTGCTTCATCGACTATGTGAAAGCCTTGTCGACTGTGTGAAGGATCAGAACAAACTGTGGAAAATTCTTAAAGAGATAGGAATATCAGATGACCTTACTTGCCTCCTGAGAAACCTGTATGCAGGTCAAGAAGCAACAGTTAGAAACAGACATGGAACAACAGACTGGTTCCAAATTGGGAAAGGAATATTCACCCTGCTTACTTAAAATCATATACGGAGCACATCGTATGAAATGCCGGGCTGGATGAGTCACAAGCTGGAATCAAGATTGCTAGGAGAAATATCAACAACCTCAGATATGCAGATGCTACCACTCTAATGAAAGTGAAGAGAAACTAAAGGCCCTCTTGATGAAGGTGAAAGAGAAAAGTAAAAAAGCTGGCTTAAAACTCAACATTCAAAAAACTAAGATAATGACATCTAGTTAATGACATCTAGTCCCATCATTGGAGAAGGCAATGGCATCCCACTCCAGTACTCTTGCCTGGAAAATCCCATGGATGGAGGAGCCTGGTAGGCTCCAGTCCATGGGGTCGCTAAGAGTCGGAAACGACTGAGCGACTTCACTTTCACTTTTCACTTTCATGCATTGGAGAAGGAAATGGCAACCCACTCCAGTGTTCTTGCCTGGAGAATCCCAGGGAGGGGGAGCCTGGTAGGCTACCGTCTATGGGGTCACACAGAGTCGGACACGACTGAAGTGACTCAGCATAGCATAGCATAGCATAGTCCCATCATTCATGGCAAATAGATGGGGGAAAGTGGAAACAGTGACAAATTTTATTTTCTTGGGCTACAAAATCACTGCAGCCACAAAATTAAGACACTTGCTCCTTGGAAGAAAAGCTATGACAAACCTAGACAGCATATTAAACAGCAGAGATATCACTTGACAGACCAAGGTCTGTATAGTCAAAGCTATGGCTTTCCCAACATGTATAGATGTGAGAGTTGGACCATCAAGAAGGCTGAGCACTAAAGAATTGATGCTTTTGAATTGTGGTGTTGGAGAAGACTCTTGAGAGTCCCTTGGACTGCAGGAGATCAAACCAGTCAATCCTAAAGGAAATTAACCCTGAATATTCATTGGAAGGACTGTTGCTAAAGTTCTAATACTTTGGCCACCTGATGGGAAGAACTGACACATTGGAAAAGACCCTGATGCTGGGAAAGACTGAGGGCAGGAGGAGAAGGATTGCAGCAACAAAGGATGAGATGGTTGGATGGCATCACCCATTCAGTGGACATGAACTTGGGCAAACTTCAGGAAAGGCTGGCGTGCTGCAGTGCATAGGGTCGCAAAGAGTTGGCCACGACTTGGCGACTAAACAACAACAAATTTTTTAAAAAAGAAAACTACAAGGATGGGACAAGAGTCAAGATATGCTCATAATAAATTCCACCCCCCATTTTTTTTGAGCACTCACAATTTGCAGAGTTTATTTGGCTTGATTATTTTTGTAATATGCATGTAAAGAAAATGAACCAAGCTTGTCTAACTAGTTTTTCCACAGAAACATTCAAAGAACGGAAAGGCTGCAAACTGGCAACCTATGAGCTATGTTTTGCCCACAGACATATTTTGTCTGGCCTGCACAGTGTTTCTAACAACCAGAATATGTGGCTAACATTTAAAATGGGTAGTGAAGTGAAGTGAGGTCACTCAGTCGGGTCCGACTCTTTGCAACCCCATGGACTGTAGCCTACCAGGCTCCTCCATCCATGGGATTCTCCAGGCAAGAATACTGGAGTGTGTTGCCATTTCCTTCTCCAGGAGATTTTCCCAATCCAGGGATCGAACCCAGGTCTCCCCACTGCAGGCAGAAACTTTACCATCTGAGCCACCAGGAAAACCTGGGTTTCTAAAATTTGTTGAAATGTCAGAAAACCTGACACAATTAGGTATACATTCTTCAAGGCAAAAACTGAGCTCTGATTAAGCTCTTGGGTAACTTAGACAAATGAGACAAAATTACTGCTTTCAAAGACCTCATGATTTACTATTAGAAGCAATCACAGAAAGAAATTATTGTAGTGTTTATAGTCATACTATGTGCCAGGCAATGCATGATGGATATTGTAATAAAAATGAGACTAGGTTAAGATGGAAGAGGAAAGAGGTCATCAACTTTGTTAAAAAGCCTCCTGCTTTGGAAAGGCTTCATGGAGGAGGCTGCATTGGAGCCACGTCTTTGAGAGTAAATTTTTGCTAGCTGACCAGAGCAGAGGAGGACATTTCAGATAAGCAGCAGCATGTTCAAGGTTACAGGATCATATGCAGCCAGCACAGATGAAGCACAGGCTAACAATAAGGTAGTTTGAAAAGCATATGGTAGTTTGAAAAGAAATGATATGCTTTGAAAGTATAGCAGCAGCAAGATCGTGAAGAACTCTTGTATCTCATGCCAAGGAATGCAGGTTTCATCCTACACATCAGTATTATTCCCACAGTGCCCCTGAGGAGACTGCTCATGATTCAACCTAGGTAGAACAGAAATAAAAAGGGTAAAGATATGCCAGCTGAACCCCACCCCCAATTGCTGTTTCAACCAGAATGAGCCCTACTACTATTCTACACAGTAAAGTTCTATTTATATTTCTTTGGACAAAAAATTATGTTATAAACAAAAAAAAAAAGGAAGAAAAAAATTTTAAAGCTTGAACATGAGCTATTGAAAAATATTTACCAAGAAATTAAATAAGATTAGTATTTTGTCAAGATCTCTCTGTAACAGTTCCAAGAATGGAATAAAGAAGTCTGAGAAGGGCTTCCCTGGTGGTCCAGTGGTTAAGAATCCACCTTGCAACGCAATGGATACCAGTTTGATTCCTGGTTCCTGAAGATTCCACATGCTTCAGGGCAACTAAACCCATGCACCAGAACTACTGAGCCTGCAATTTGGAGGCCGAAAACTGCAACTACCAAGCCCACGTGCCAAAACTACTGAAGCCCGGGTACCTAGAGCCCATGCTCCACAACAAGAGATGCTATTGCAATGAGAAGCCTGCAAACTGCAATTAGAGAAAGCACACAGGCAACAGGGAAGACCAAGAGCAGCCAATAATAAATAAATAAATAAATATTTTTTTAAAAAGAAGCATGAGAAATGAGAATACTTAACCTCAACTGATCCAAGAAATTATGATTTAAATCTGGGTAGTGGCACAGAGTCAGACACGAATGAAGCAACTTAGCAGCACCAGTGACAGTAGAGATATTCAAATCTTACTGATATCTACTTTGTAACAAATAATCTGCTATATGTTTTGTTCAGGATAAAAAAGATAAATTCAAGAATTATTTAAATAAAAAGGGACAATGACTGATTAAAATGAGAAGGTTAAGAAGAAAAAAGAATTAAGCTTCGTAGGTGACTTGAATAAAAGCACAGACAGATGTGATTTAAGCTTAGACGAAAATCACTGTACCTCACCTTCAATAAGCTAAGCACAAACCAGACCAAAAAAGAAATGTTAAGGAGGTGTAATCTAGGCAAAGCAAAATTTCCAGCCATGACTATACTTGTGAAGCAAAGGTCCCAGAGGATTTGCTAGAGGTATACACAAAATCAGAACCATCCTTGAATGCCACCAGAAACAACAGAAGTTCTTAACTACCAATATCTTAACAATCTCAAAGGTTTTTTCTAATGGTCTACTGAAACATAAAGCTTGGCATTCTTCCTTGGCAATTTGGATAAGATCCAGATAACCAAATGATGATGGAATCAAGAATACTGGAAAGCAAACAAGAATATTGGAAAATAGTATTTAAGTCATCACACCTATATAATTGCCAGCTAATATATGGTCAGCAAGTTTATAAACTGTTCCATTACACCAAGGATAAGTATATAACAAGTGGCTCAATTCTGCTCATGACTAGTCTTCAATTATGAATTTCTTAGTAGACTTTTAGAGTTCCAAAGTATTTAAGTGTATAAATTTACCAAGCATGAGAAGCATTCAAATATAAGTTTCTAGGTTTTTCATTGAGTCTTAGACTAAAATATTTAGTGCTATTTCCATGAATCTGATTTTATAGCGTAACTGTTTTCCCTGATTTTTAAAGGGCAGTGGGAGAGAGAAGAAAAGATTGGAGTGGGAGCCCTTACATTCTTCAAAATGAATCATATTTTCACAGTTGTTCATGAGAGTTATTCCAACATCTTTGATAAAAATTATAACCAACATTAAATACACAAAACTTTTAAGTTCTTCAGTGAATTGGTCAAACCAATCTCTTTACGAAAAGAGCCTTCATACCTCATTAATTACATTAGACTATACTGCCTAACCCATTAAAGAGTAGATAATGTTAACTACTATTTCCAAGTAGCTGACGATAAGTTATAAAACTCACTCATGCAACATCAGAAAGACCTGATTATAACTTTAAGTGCATTGCCAAATCTTATATTTTAGAAGACATTCTAAGAGAATTGCATGGGCCTGTAGCTACATAGTTTAAAAAAAAAAAACAAAAACATGAAATTGGTGTCTGACTAAAACAAGAAGAATTAGAAAATATTCTCAAAGTATCTTTATGTGGGCACAGGAAGTGCTTGCATTTACAGAGAGAGAAGGAAAAAAAAAATGGGGAATAGAAGAATTACCTGAGGGCAGGAAATTCAGACAAAAGGTCCCTACTCCTGGTGAAAGCAAGTAGTCAGTTGCCAGGGTTTCTTAGACTCCTCTGGGACTCATTTGGGTGATTATGAAATTCACAGCACACCAATCTCCACCACAGCCAGCAGGGATCGCTGCAGGGAATGGGTACACAGGGGACACAGAAGGGAGCAAGTTTAAGGGAAGGAAGAGGAAAGGAATGATATGATAAAAATATTTAGCTGCGAGTCACTGTAAAGAAAATACAGTTGTATTTCACACTGGATTAACTATAGGCAAATGCTGCTTAAAATCTAAAAGATAAATTAATTATTTATGATTTTCTTAATTCTCTCTACCACTGGTAGCACTACTACTACTCCATTAAATCAATGTTTTAAATTTTATATTAAAAATAATATTTAACAAAAACAAGATAGCTAGGCTATACAAAAGTTACACAAAGACTGAACTAAATAATATTAAATGAAACCAATTAGGACAAGCACACTAAAAGACAAGCAACCTACAAACTGTCAAAATTTTAACTGCCAGAAGGCCCAGTTAAAATTATAATCCTCATTTCATTTCATAAAGAATACTAAAGAGTAAAGTCACCTATGAAAAATAACCCACTAACATCAAGGTTGTAATATTGTCAAAAATGTATCCAGCTTTATAAATACATGTATTTATGACCTATGTGTTCCATGACCGTCGATGTATAAATTTACAATAGTATAAATCTATTTCTCCAGTCAGCTAAAAATGTTTCTGAACAACTACCCTGTACCACAGTACTGTGGCAGATGCTAAAGATACAATGGAGAACCACACAAGCAGTCACTGCCCTCAGAATTCAAAGCCTATCAGGGTTATTCTGCCCTTAAAGAGATGACAGTGTATGGAACTAATAAACAAGAAGCTTTTGTTCTAAAATAAATAAAAAGCAGCAGAGGAAAACACCACAGTGTTATAATAACAGTGGCAGAAAAGAAGTCACAGATTCCTCTCTTAACGGTACTTTTGGGTAGAAAAAAGAGTACATACAGCTAAAATTGTCTTAAAGGATAGACTAATATAGAGGTTCAAAATTTTTATACAACATGCTTTTTGGCTGGGAGAAGTCTCAAAATAAGTCAATGAATTATGAGACAGACCAATAACACGTATAATGCCTAAAAAAAAAATATATCCTGGATCATATTTGCTCAGCTCTTAATTTTGTTTTAATAATTTGGTCTTGATATGATAACTGCTCATATTTCACTCATGGAAATGGTGTCATAAAGCGAAGTGAAGTGAAAGTTCCTCAGTCGTGTCCGACTCTTGGCAACCCCATGGACTACATACAGTCCATGAAATTCTCCAGGCCAGAATACTGGAGTGGGTAGCCTTTCCCTTCTCCAGGGGAATCTTCCCAACCCAGGGATCAAACCCAGGTCTCCCGCATTGCAGGCATATTCTTTACCAGCTGAGCCACGAGGGAAGCCCCATAAAGCTTGTAACTTACATTCAATCTGAGCTAATATCAACTTGTAAATATCAATATTTAATAGAAATATTAAACTACTCATCTTAAGTAACATAGTATGCAAACTTTAAAGCCTAAACTGCTAAGAGATCAACTTACTGAGGAAACATTTAGACTGGAAACTGCAGTATTAAGGCAAGCTGTAATACTGCAAAAAAAATTATGCAAGTAAAAAGAAATGAATGGAGAAATTGTCCTTCCCCAACTTTAAAGAACTGCTGAGTCAAAAGACTATGTTTTCCAAGTTTCAAAGGACAGTAAAGTCAAATGATTCCCAAGTAATAAACGAATCTCCTAAGGGATATTGCAACAGGATGATAAAATACCATAAAGGGATAATACAGGAAATGCTGAAAACTCAAAGAAAAGCGAACTGTTAGGTGCAAACTACAGCCTAAACAGGCAGTATAGAATAATCAAATTATGAAGGTGCTGGATCAGTGACTTAACTATTCAACACTACCTGTTAAATCTTAGCAAAGTTTTAAACTTCACTGTTTTAATAACTCCCTTCTAGGTGACCGGAACAAATACCTTCTGATTCTAGGATAACAGTATTACAATACCCAATAAACCACGTATTCAATCTCCTTTTCACCTGAAGTTTTCAAATCAATCTCCTGAAGGTAACTTTTCTAAGAATCAATATCTGGTTGTAGTTGTAAATTAATGTGAAAGAAACAGGCACCTTGCTCAATTTTAGATGCTTCTATGAAGTGTACTTAATAGAAAAAAAGAAAAATCCACCCCCTAAAATTCAACTCACAATTCACTTTTCTGTAATTATCTATTGGCTAAGCCAAAGGATGACCACACACAAAAAACACTGGCATCACTGTTGCCAAACTATAAGAGGCACAGTCTAAATTAGCTTACAAATAAAGGGATCTCCATTTATATACTTAATAGACAACCAAATTAAGGTATCCAGAGCCAAACTCCAGATCTTTTTCCATAAACCTGCTCCTTCTGCATATCTTCTCCAACTTAATTAATAGCAACTCCATCTTCTCAGTTGCTTATGTCAAAGTCATCCATGACTGTTCGCCTTCTCAATCCACATTTTATCTACTGGCAAAACCTGTGGCTCTGCCTTCAAAATACGTCTGAACCTGACTATGTATCTCAACAACTTCACGGCATCCACCTAGCCCCATGTCAATATTTTTTCTTGTCTGGCTAGTTTCCACTTTTCACTAGGCCCCTGCTTCTTCCCCTGCCCTCCAATTATTTATTTCCCACTTGGCTGCAGAGTGATCCATGGTTCAAAGCCGTCCAGTGGCTTCCAGTCTCACTCAGGGTAAAAGCCAAAGTCATAGATCTGGCCCTTGATTTCTCTTTGATCTTATCTTCCTCTACTCACCTCAGTCCTCATTCCATTTCACCTATATTGAAGGCATTAACGTATTTGCCAAAAAATGACAAGTAAGCTTCCTCTTCTGGATCTTTGCATTTGTTCGCACTCCCAATTTCAGCTCTCTCCTCAAATAACACCTTCTCAATTAAGCCTTCTCCATAATTGGATTTAAAATTGCAAAGTTTGTCCCCCCCCACCTCCATGCACTTCCTACTCCCTTTCTCTTATTTTTTTAAATAGCAGTGTACTTCACATTTAATTTAAATGTGAAGGTTTATTAATCTAATTACTCTCAGCCTTCTCTGATTAAAATGTAAGCTCCACTAAAGGCAAAGAGTTTGCCCCAACATTATGGACTAGTATCTGGTACAGAGAAGGACTCAGTAAATATACTGTGAGGCACTCTAATCTCCCTTCATTTTGCCAGTCAGTCACAAGATCCTGCAAACACTCAACCTTTCCTAATCTCCTTAATAAATATTCCAAATAGTTAATCTTCTCAGGCCACTCTCCCTTTCTACTTATTTCTTCCGCTTTGTTTAGGGAGTATGTCTTCTTGAAACTGTCAAGAAATTTCTTTTACCTCAATCCTTGGAGCTGGGCGGTATCCAGGCCTTTCCCAAGTCTGTTTCTCTAACCTTCTCATAAATTCTGTGGAATACTGATATCTTTCTACATTATTTTTCTACTTAATCTAATCAGAGCACCTCTATAGACTCTATGTTTCCACCCCAGAGAAATGTTCCTGAACCTTGGATTGCAAATCAAACTCATAACCATGTACCTTTCTTTAGTGATCATGTCCCTCTTTAAACAGGAATTCTTTATTAGCAGTCACCTCCTGGGATGAAATTCAATTTCAATTTCCCTAACACGGCAAATGAGGCCCTCCAAAACCTAATTTTGTTAGGTGCCTACTAAAGACACCAAATGGACCAACAGGCCTGACTCTAAACAGTTCTCCATATGACCACATCTTTGCTGTACAACCCTTTGCCACTGCTAATTGACCCATGGATAAACAGAACTGGGTCAAACAGATTCTCTCTCCCAGAAATCTGAGACTTCAACAGGACAGACCAGATTGGGAGTTGTGAAAGATCAGACGGCACCCTAAAGTACTGGTTCTCAACTGAGAGTCGTTGTACCTTCCAGGGACATCTGACAACATCTGGGGACCTGCTCTCACTGTCAAGACTGCAGGAGTGCTACTGGCATCTTGTGGGTGGAGACCAGAGGTGCCGCTCAACATCCTACAGTGAGCAGAGCAGCCTTTCACAAAAAAACAATCATCTGGCTCAAATGTCAATAGTGCTGAAGTTCAAGTACTCTTCCAACGAGGCCCTAGGCCTTGGCTGTTCCAGATTCTGTGACCCACACTAACAGCTTTCTATTACATTTCCTCTTTTAGCCTAAGTGAAACAGAGCAGGTTTTTGTTGTTTGCAGACAATATAATCTTTTTTTACAGTTTTTTTATTGGAGTATAATTGCTTTACAATGTTGTGTTAGTTTCTGTTGACCAATGAAGTGAATCAGCTATGTGTGGGTGCTAACATGCTTCAGTCGTGCCTGACTCTTTGTGACCCCATGGTCTGCAGCACTCCTGGCTCAGCTGTCCATGGGATTCTCCAAGCAAGAATACTGGAGTAGGTTGCAACCTCTCCTGCACTGGCAAGTGGGTTCTTTACCACTAGCACTACCTGGGAATCAGTTACATGTATACACATATCCCCTCCCTCTTGAAACTTCCTCCCACTCCTCCCCGCTTAGTCATTACCTGAGTACCAAGCGAAGCTCCCTGTGCTATACAGTATGTTCCCACTAGCTGTCTATTTAACACATGGTAGTATATTTATGACAGACAATATAATCTTAATTAGCCCAGTATCCTAGTCCAGTAATCTGACACACATGTGTATACTTTAAATCAGTTTCTCAACCTCAAAATTATTGACATGTAGGTCAAATAATTCTTTTTGTGAGAGATCATGCTGTCCACTATAGGATGTTTAGCAGCATTCTTGGCCTCTACCTGCTAGTTACAACCCCAAGACCCAACTCTGCCAAGTCATGACAATCAAAAATGTCTCCAGACATTGCCAAATATCCTCTGAGGGGTCAAACACCCATGTTTCATAACCACTACTTAAAACTATACAAAGACTGTTTTCAGGTGTAGTGTATGTCTTTGCAACACCCACTTGTACCTCCAGCAACAATATGCCTTGAGTCAAAGGGGGAGCGGGGGGAGCATTTGTATCTGAATCTTCCCCATCTCTTTTTACGTCTGGGCTTAAATGTACCCCATCTTCAAGCTTTCACTCCCTGCCCTTCACCTTTGCTGGTGCACATATGTACACATACCACAGTAACAGGTAATGAGGACTTGAGCTGAAAGGTAAGCTCCTGCTTTTATTTTCTTTCTTACACTTGTTCTAACTTTTCTTTAGAGCTTTCCATTTCCTTGTGAAAAAATACTCTGCTAGAGAACTCTCCAAAACATATTCTGTAATAGTTATAGTATGAAAGATCAGGGTAAAATCCCCTTCAAAGGCTTTTCCTGTTTCACTTCTATTAAAGTATAACTACTCTGTAACTAATCTGCACATGCGTGCAAGCACCTCTTCAGTTTCAGATCTGTTTCAAGTATACAAAATTTTTATTAACAATGAAAGAGATGCTTGGAATACAAACTAACAACAAGAAAGGGAATAAGTATACAGATTTACACTTCTCAAATAGTTCATCATTTGCTTTAAGCGTTTGTTAATCTCTAAAGAATAATTCTCTTATCAGTGCAGTTCCGTTCACTCAGTTGTGTCCGACTCTTTGCAACCCCATGGACAGCAGTGTGTCCGACTCTTTGCAACCCCAAGGACTATAGCACACCAGGCTTCCTGTTCTTCACCAACTCCCAGATCTTGCTCAAACCCACGTCCATCGAGTCAGTGATGTCATCCAACCATCTCATCCTCTATTGTCCCCTTCTCCTCCTGCCTTCAATCTTTCCCAGCATCAGGTTCTTTTCCAAGGAGAAATTTGCATCAGGTGCCAAATTACAGCTTCAACTTCAGGATCAGTCCTTCCAATGAATATTCAGGACTGATTTCCTTTAGGATTGAGTGGTTTGATCTCCTTGCTGTCCAAGAGACTCTCAAGAGTCTTCTCCAACACCACAGTTCAAAAGCATCAATTCTTTTGTTCTCAGCTTTCTTAAGCCCTTGTATCTGAATAACACTGGTTTTAATCTTACAATTTCACCTCCAAGCTCGGAGTAAGCACTCTTTTTCTCCTGTTTGTTCCTATACTGTCTTCTTTATCTCTTAGGTAAAGTGTCATTTTCATAGTCCTTTCTTTCCAGGATACCAAAGGTACCATATTTATTCAATTATTCAATTGTCCATTATTTCCTAAAACCACAGGAAAATTGGCCATGCCCAATATCTGTGATAATATTGGTGGCTTTAAAAAAAAAATAGCATGAAGCACAGTCAATTCATTGTTGGCATTCATGCATTCATTCAAAAAATAGTCATTGAGTGCCTACATTATTCTAGACTCAAAAAAAAAAAAAAAAAAAAAAAAATACCTGCCCTCACGGAGTTTACATTCAGTACAGAAGACAAATGAACTACAAATAAATCCTCATCTTATTACAGATGAGGATGAGTGCTATAGAGAAAAGAATGGTCAGGTAAGCCCTCCATTAAGAAACTACCATGAGTTCCGTTCACTAGTCATAAGAAATGTCTATTATTGGAAGATAGTATGTTCTGAGTATTTCCAATCAAACTGTGTTCCGGATGGTTAGATCAGTATAGTGACATCTTTATTACTGAATAATCTATAAAATTAAGTTGAACCTAGATAATTTCAGAAGTTCATTACTACCTGAGTAACAGTAAATTATCACAACATCCACCTTGTTTCTTCTATTGTCATCCTTTATATTTATAAATAACTGTATTGTTCTTAGGAGATGACAGCAACAGCAGTAAGGTTAATATCTTAACCAAGAGGATGAATTAGATACTCTTCAGTCACTTGACTTAAGGAAGTTGTGAAACATGAATTAACTGAAAACTTAAGTGCTTCAAAAACACATCTCAAAAAAATCATTAGTTAACAGTGCAGTTATTAGAAATCATACAGATTAAAAAAGTAATCCTCTATATGTATAACTGATTCACTATGTTGTATACCTGAAACTAACACATGATAAATCTACACTATTATTAAAAAAAAAAAAAAAAGAGTAATTCTCAAGATTCAATTCTGAATGTGTCTGTTTTGTGAAGTAAGCAATTACCTTTACAACTGATTTGTAAGAGTCCTTCTCAACCGGAGTTCTATAAGAGAATTAAACTCTAATGTCCTAAGGCTCTTAATGACTGAAGAAACTTTTCTCCTGTGCATCTAAAATGGAACTAGCTATGTAAATACTGTCATCCTCGGGAGAGTGAGAAAATAGAAATTCAAATCATTTTCTGTAGGTGTAAATTTTCTTGTGAACCGAGTATGAGGAAGGCTGGAGGACATCTGACAAGTCAGATCTTACTTAAATCATACAAAATAATGATAAACTCTTCTTCCAAAATGAAGTAATTCATTATTGGATCATATGGACAATTTCAAAAGAAAATTTCCAATTAGTGATACTATTAAGAAATGTATAATCATCAGTGTTTCTATACTTGGTTACTTTTTTAAAAATACCTTTATCTTATTCAATGTTATAAGTGAGGAAAATATTTGCTGAATCACAGAAATAATAATTTTGTTCTCCAGCATACAACCTGTGGTATACAACGATTTGGACAACCAAGAGCTCTCTTTACTACGAAAGTATATCATCACACCCAAGTGTTTTCCTAAAATCAGTTAAAAGTAATCTTTAACTTACAAATAACGGAGGAAAGGGTCATAATCAAGCATTCTGAATTCACTGTTAACAACTTGGAAACAAGATCCTACATTTAGCCTGTGTTTTGAGACAAATATGGAAAAGTCAGGGGCAGTAACAAACTGCCAGCTTTACTGAGTCATGATTCTGACTAAAACCGCGTTATGAAATGGAAAGGATGACAAGTCTGGGGTTTGTTACCACAGATGTTGACTCCCTGAATTTATGGATCTTATATTTTAAAAATAGTAATAAACTCTGTATGAATGATGCGGGGCTAAAACGACTCCAGAAAAAACTTGCCAAAGTTGGTAACTCTGATTATTTACCTAAAACAAATCCTAACTGTGCAAACAGGCACACCCTCATGCACAGACTGGGAACGGCGAGGCAGGGTGAATTCAGAACAATAACAAGGTTAACATTTCAGTGAGAAGACAAGGCTCAGCCCTAAGAGTCCACACTGCGCTAGATGCCCTGGGTTAACGGAACCGCTCTTCTCCGAATGGAGGCGAGCAGACACCGAGCACCTGGGCGGCGCCAGACCCTCTCCAGTCTCAGCGCAGGACTGCCCGAGAGGGTCCTCCCGACGCCCCCCAGACGCCGCGTCGGGGACGATCCCAGCCATCAGTCTCTCCCTGCCACCCAACACGCTCCCCCGCGAGCCGATCGGCGGAGAGAATCCATCTAGGGGCGCCATCCAGGGGCGACCCTGTCTGTAGGCGACCCGGACCGGGGACGACCCCATCCAGGCGCTGACTCGCGAGGCCAGCCCTGAGTGCAGGGGCCAAGGGAGATCAGGGGCCGCGACCTCTGCCCCTCTGCAGCAGGGAGTCCAAGGGTCGCCTCCCGCTCGGCTGCCAGTCCCCGCCGCCCCTGAAGCCGCGGGTTGCCTCTGGTACCCGCGGAGGCGGGCTTGTGCCCACGCTCGAGGCTCTAACCTGGAAAGGTGCTTCAGGATCTGTTTCTTGATGAGCCCAGCCATGGTGCCGAGGCGGGAGGCGCCGCGCTCTCTCTCCGTTCTTCACTACCTCCTCTCTTGGAGGCAGTCTCCTCTTTGTCCGGATTCACCCGGCCGGAGGAGAGGCTCCTGAGCACTCACGCCCGGGACAGACCCGAGGCCCCGGCCGAGGCCACAGCCGCCACCGCTGCCGCCAAGAACCCGGAGCATTGCGCTCAGGCAGCCTCGGCCGTCGCCGGCGCCATCTTGGCTGCAGCATCACCTAAGAGACCTGGGGGAGGGCCGGGGAGCCACGGGCGTGAGGCGGGGCGGGGCGGGGCGGCGCGAGGCGGGGCGGGGGGGGGGGGCGCGAGGCGGGGCGGGGCGGGGCGGGGCGGGGCGGGGCGGGGGCGGGGCAACGCAGGCTCGGGAGGCTTGATGTCCCGCTTCTCTTGCAGAGTCTCGGTCCGGTGTCCTACCTGTCCCTGACTCTCTTGAATGGTTTGACTCCCAACCCCAGAGCCTTCTGGGTTTTAGACCTCCATCCTCAGGCTCTAGTGTCCTTCACGGAGTGCTTCGTCCATATCTCACTTTTCTTTTTCATTTGCCTGTCAGAATTGACTCCACAAAGTGCTGATTGCGTTGCTTTCTTTACTTACTCAGTTTTCTTCATATTCTTCTTTGCTTAGATATTCTGTGTTCCCCTGGCCAAATGCTATAATTTGATGTTTCCTCTAGAAATTCTAAGGAAAATGAAAGTTGTTACGATGTGTTTATATAGAGTCCAGGAGCTGGACATTAGAAGGCTAAATTCTAGTTTGGGCTCTAGTATTTTCTAGTTATATTAACCTGGAGAAAATAATTTCTTGCTTTTAGCCTCAGTTTAATTATCTATACAATAGGTTAATATCAGCCTTACCCAACTCACTAGGTTGCTGTATCTAGAGAAATAAAGGTGTAAAATTTCACTTTAAAATTTCTATGAAAAGGAAGGAAATAGTTGAAATCAGGGAGAGCTATTACAGCTCTGCACCTTCACTCGACCCAGCCCCAAACCAACACTTTAGAGAGATGAAAATGACCATCCAATGACATCTGAAAGGGGGGGGGGGAGGGTGGCTTACACTAGCTCTGAGGGATGTATCAGAAAAGTCTGTGGGAGTGTATGGGAATGGCAAGGGGATAGTTTACATATAGTCCTGACCCTTTTAAAGCAAGGGAAAGCAGATACTTGTGGATTGAGTATTTACTCATTTATAATGCACTACAAATAAGGGACTATTCAAGTAACTAGGTAGCCTGAACAAAAACAAACTTTTCCTGTCATCAAGAAGTTAATTAACAGCCTCAGATGAAAGATAAATTCCTATGCTAAGACCTTGAGCTCTGTAATTAGACTCTTGTTCAAAGGCTGACTTGGTCACTTTGTAGGCAGAGTGTAAACTTGGGCAACTTATTTCAATCTCAGCCTCAGTACCTCATCTATTGGAAATAAAAGTATCTCACAATTTTGTGAGGATTAAACGCATATACAGTGTTCAACAAAGTACCTAGCATATGTCAAGCTCTTAATGCTATTATTATCCTTGGCATATTGGAAACAGAAGAAAAAGGTCATGAGAACACAAAGGATGGAGTGATTCTATCTTGTTTAGTCAGAGATGGAATTTTGGTGGAGATGTTATTTCAATGGTGAGAATGTCAGCTTAATGTTAAATGAACTGGCTCCAAAGTCAGAGTTGAATTTGAAACTTCACTCTATCAGCTGAGCCACAAGGGAAGCCCAAGAATACTGGAATGGGTAGCCTTTCCCTTCTCCAGTGGATCTTCCCAACCCAGGGGTCAAACCGGGGTCTCCTGCATTGCAGGCAGATCCTTTACCAACTGAGCTATCAGGGAAGCCCTAACATTAAATGAATGGGCTCCAAAGTCAGCCTTGTATTTGAAACTTCACTCTGTGGATTTTTAGCTTTGTAATGGTAGGGAAAGTACCGAACCTCTCCAGCCCTGTGGTATTATTTACCTTCATGAGGTTGTTGTGAGGATTAACTAAGCTAATGCAGGTTAAATACTTAGAGAGTGCCAGACACAACAGAATGTTGGCTATCATTACTAACTCACTAGGATGTTTCAAGTAGGGGAACATAATTATGAAAAAGGACAGAAGTGTCAAAGTCCATGACTTCTAAATGGCAAGTAATCTAATGTGCTGGAACCACATGAAAATTCCTTTTCAAAGTAAGAACTATTAAAGAATATTTCAGGTTAATAAGTGTAGTTACAGTATCTTTTTCTTTAGAAAACACGTGGCAATAATTTCAACTTGAATCTCCTTTAACTGAGAGAACACCTATCATAAACCCACCATAAATTCTATGGTCTAAATTTATGTTTTTGTTCATTGCTACTTAATTTTCAAAAAGTTAAAAACATGACTGTCATACAAATATATAATGAATGTGCATCAAAAATTTAACTCACATTAATGCAGGAACCAGCAAGATAGGATATAAAGTTAGTTCACTTATTAATGCAACTTGAATATTTGCACATGTTCAGTATGTATATCAGAGTGATATTTTTAACCCTTTTAAAATTACACACTGCCAAAATATACATGTATTTGAAAAGTAATAGTCACAGGCTTGAGATTACGTGTACTAAAACCTGGAGGGGTGAGAAGAGAGATTGCATGGTGTGAAGGTGAATGCAGTCAGAGCTTTTACTGAACAGTCTGTGCTGAAGTTGCCTCAACTTCATACTCAGCCAGTTCATACTGGCTCATAAACCAGTTGTGCACGTCTCTTTCCAACTGTGTGTTCCAGTGTTTGGTAACTTCAGGAAAGCTTGTAATCAGCCATTGTAACAGTATTTTCATTGTATAAAATGGTAAACACTAAAATCCAGACTTTTTCCCCTGGAGATCCAGTTGTTAAATATTTACCAGCAGACAATGTAGGATGGGTGGAAAAGAGATGAGATTGCAAATGCATGGACATTACTTCATAGGCAGTGTCAAGCCTTGGAAAACTATGGTGATTGAATTTGGTAAATATGATGAGATCTCTGATTTAGAAAAATATTTCTGATAGTCATACTGGCAGTATAGAGGACAGAACATATTGAGAAGAGATGGAAATAGGAACCTTGAGAAGCTTGTAACATTACTATTTCTGGTGAAAGATGAAGCAGTATCAGTAGAGGCAAACAAACAACCAAAAAAAAAAAAAAAAAAAAAACTCAAGTAAAAATTCCAGGAGTAAGTGAAGGATTGCAGTTGAAGGTAATTGAGGCTTCTAGTTTGAGGCACTAGGTAGATACTGGGGCATACCACTAATTGAGACAAGTAATAGAGGTGGAACAAGCAGTTTTGGAGATAAAATTGTTTTGAATGTTACCTTTAAGGTTATTTCACACTGTCTGGATAGAAACATTCAGGTTGCAATTGGGGGTGGAAGTTCTTCTTTAGAATTTGTTCAAGGATAGCTGAAGCCAAGAACAAAAATAATCTTGATGCGGGATCAGGGGAAAATGAAGGAAAGCAAAAAGAAAAGCTTAAGTGAGAAAGGGCTTAAAACCAGTAGAGATGAATGGAAAGAGCCTATTTTAAAAGATGAGAGGTGAATAGAAATGGTGACCACTCTGTGATGTAAGATTGATAAAATATTTTTTACATGAGGGAGGCTATCAATTTAATATTGTTAGAAAATTGATTACTAAAATTGGATACAACTAAATTTGAAGTTTCAATGACTTTTTTTTACAAAGAATTATAGACACCAGTAGAGTGCCTGAGGTGTTGGAGAAGACTCCTGAGAGTCCCTTGAACTGCAAGGAGATCCAACCAGTCCATCCTAAAGGAGATCAATCCTGGGTGTTCATTGGAGGGACTGACTTTGAAGCTGAAACTCCAATACTTTGGCCACCTGATGAGAAAAGCTGACTCATTTGAAAAGACCCTGAGGCTGGGAAAGATTGAGGGCAGGAGGAGAAGGGGACGACAGAGGATGAGATAGTTGGATGACATCACCGACTTGATGGACATGGGTTTGGGTGGACTCTGGGAGTTGGTGATGGACAGAGAGGCCTGATTGCTGCGGTTCGTGGAGTCACAAAGAGTCGGACACTACTGAGCGACTGAACTGAACTGAGAGTGCCTGACTTTGAGAAGTTAGTCATGGCAAAGGCAATAGGATGATCATAAAATAAAAGGATGATGATGGCAATGAGGATGATGATTACTACTACCAGGTACTTGAGTTTTATCATTTACTCTTCATGAAAGAATTCTGCAAGGGGGAAATTATTAGAGTACTCCATTTTACAGATAAGGAAACTAAGGTGTAGAGAGGTTAACTAACCTGTCCAACACATGTAGTGGCAGAGTGAGGATTTGACCCAAGAGTTTGAAAGAAGAAACAGCACTCTTAACCACTATCTTTGATTTCAGTAATAGGCTTCTAAGTCACTTCAGTCGTGTCCGTCTCTGGGGTCACACCGCCCCCCCAGGCTCCCCCGTCCCTGGGATTCTCCAGGCAAGAACACTGGAGTGGGTTGCCATTTCCTTCTCCAATGCATGAAAGGGAAAAGTGAAAGTGAAGTCGCTCAGTCGTGTCCGACTCTGGCGACCCCATGGACTGCAGCCTACCAGGCTCCTCCGTCCATGGGATTTTCCAGGCAAGAGTACTGGAGTGGGGTGCCATTGCCTTCTCAATAATAGGACCTACTTCAAAAGATTAAATTAAGATTGCTATGCTAAGTCACTTCAGTCGTGTCCGACTCTGTGCCATCCCATAGACGGCAGCCCACTAGGCTCCTCCGTCCCTGGGATTCTCCAGGCAAGAACACTGGAGTGGGTTGCCATTTCCTTCTCCAATGCATGAAAGTGAAAAGTGAAAGTGAAGTCGCTCAGTCGTGTCCGACTCCTAGCGACCCCATGGACTGGAGCCTATCAGGCTTCTCCGTCCATGGGATTTTCCAGGCATGAGTACTGGGGTGGGGTGCCATTGCCTTCCCCGAAATTAAGATTAAAGATTAAATTAACTTCAAGATTTAAAAATACACCCAAAACTCAAAATTTAACCACATGCATTAAATGTTGTGTAAGTATTAACCCTTATCTTCATCACCCAAGATTACACAGCCATTTTGTGGCAGGGTCCGGATTCCGATTTAAAATTAATTCTCTTAACTAATACGATACTGTGGAGTGAGCCCAAGTCATCACGGGAACACACAGGAGGAATACCTAATTTTAGGAAGGAGAACGGAGAGGGAGTGTGTCAGGTGTCGATTAGCTTTTTTCGGTAAGACACAAAGCTCGGTCCAGAAGACCAAGCGGAGATGGAAGAGAGTGAGTAAAACAGCGAGGCGGTTGACGAACAGCGTATTTGTAACAAAGTGACTGGATCCAACACTCGGAAGCAGTGGCGCATGATGAAGCTGAAGAGTCTTCATACCCAATTCCATGCTGCGTATGGTTTTGCAAATGTATTCTTCAAAAGACGTCACTGAATAATACTATTCGAACACACAACCTTTCCTCCCAACCCTCCCACAGAGATGGTTCGTTATAGGCGTTATAAGAAACTTCCAAGAGCAACTCAAATCTACAAAAGTAAAGAACAATCACGCATTGAAAGAAAAAAAAACTTTAGCATCTTCTCTCTTATTGGATCTGGCCAAGAAGTAAAAACGTTAGGATAGGAAGGAAGTACGGTATGACTTGCGAGCAGGTAGGGCGGCAGTGCAAGCTCTGGTTTCCGGCGTCCTCGGTTGCTAAGGGAGACCGGAAGCGCCCGTGTGCTCCGTAGATGCAACCATAGAGTGCCGGAAGCAGTAACAACAGAGTGCTGGGAAAAGCGTGAGCAGAGGGGTCGAAAAAGAAGGCTGCTGCGACTTTGTTTACGCTGAAATGACGACGTTAGTGCTGGATAACGGAGCTTACAACGCCAAAATCGGTTACAGCCATGAAACTGTCTCGTAAGTGTTCGCTGCCCGCGAGAGACAAAGCATATATGCTTAGTAGTTACATGTGCTACGCTTCATTTTGGGACCTCTGTAAACTGCAAACGCCGCCGCGCATCTCTCACTGTTAGAGGGATGCTCGGCTTGGAACTGGGTAGCTGGGAAGCTTTGAAGTGGGGCTTGGGTTACTAATTTTGGAATTTGTGGCCCCGGAAGTGGGATGTGTGTTTCGTTTCGTAACAGGAAATAGGAAAGTAGGCTTCTAAGGAAGAGGTTCCCAAATGAGGGAACTGTACACAAGGTTCCTGAGCCGTGAGGAATCGTGGGCAACGTTTTGCGTGTATATGCATTTTTGCTGGGAAGCAGCAGTTACGGCTTCCGTCAAATCCTCCACGGGTTCAATGCTCTCCGCCCCCACCCCAAGTGTAAAAACGGCTGTGTCAGTGACTGAAGACTTTGAAGGCTTTGTATTCAAGCCCTTCTAAGTGCTCTCTGACTGACTTGGTTGATTTAGACTCAGTTAAACAAAGCAGGAAATGGCAACCCACTCCAGTATTCTTGCCTGGAGAATCCCAGGAACGGGGGAGCCTGGTGAGCTTCCGTCTATGGGGTAGCACAGAGTCGGATACGACTGAAGCGACTTAGCAGCAGCAGCAAACAAAGCATCACTACGAACAAAGCTAGCGGAGGTGATGGAATTCCAGTTGAGCTATTTCAAATCCTGAAAGATGATGGTGTGAAAGTGCTGCAATCAATATGCAAGCAAATTTGGAAAAAGCAGTGGCCACAGGATTGGAAAAGTTCAGTTTTCATTCCAATCCCAAAGAAAGGCAATGCCAAAGAATCCTCAAACTACCGCACAGTTGCACTCATCTCACACGCTAGTAAAGTAATGCTCAAAATTCTCCAAGCCAGGCTTCAGCAGTATGTGAACCGTGAACTTCCAGATGTTCAAGCTGGTTTTAGAAAAGGCAGAAGAACCAGAGATCAAATTGACAACATCCACAGGGTGATCGAAAGAGCAAGAGAGTTCCAGAAAAACATCTATTTCTGCTTTATTGACTATGCCAAAGCCTTTGACTGTGTGGATCACAATAAACTGTGGAAAATTCTGAAAGGGATAGGAATACCAGACCACCTGACCTGCCTCTTGAGAAACCTATATGTAGGTCAGGAAGCAACAGTTAGAACTGGACATGGAACAACAGACTGTTTCCAAATAGGAAAAGGAGTGCATCAAGGCTGTATATTGTCACCCTGCTTATTTAACTTCTGTGCAGAGTACATCATGAGAAATGCTGGACTGGAAGAAGCACAAGCTGGAATCAAGATTGCCAGGAGAAATATCAATAGCCTCAGATATGCAGATGACACCATCCTTATGGCAGAAAGTGAAGAAGAACTCAAAAGCCTCTTGATGAAAGTGAAAGTGGAAAGTGAAAAAGTTGAACAAAGATGTTGGCATCCCGTCCCATCACTTCACGGGAAATAGATGAGGAAACAGTGGAAACAGTGTCAGACTTTATTTTTGGGGGCTCCAAAATCACTGCAGATGGTGATTGCAGGCATGAATTTAAAAGATGCTTACTCCTTGGAAGGAAGGTTATGACCAACCTAGATGGCATATTGAAAAGCAGAGACATTAACTTTGCCAACAAAGGTCCATCAAGTCAAGGCTGTGGTTTTTCCTGTGGTCATGTATGGATGTGAGAGTTGGACTGTGAAGAAGGGTGAGTGCCGAAGAATTGATGCGTTTGAACTGTGGTGTTGAAGAAGACTCTTGAGAGTCTCTAGGACTGCAAGGAGATCCAACCAGTCCATTCTGAAGGAGATCAGCCCTGGATGTTCCTTGGAAGAAGTGATGTTGAAGCTGAAACTCTAGTACTTTGGCTACCTCATGTGAAGAGTTGACTCATTGGAAAAGTCTCTTATGCTGGGAGGGATTGGGAGCAGGAGGAAAAGGGGACGACAGAGGATGAGATGGCTGGATGGCATCACTGACTCGATGGACGTGAATTTGAGTGAACTCCGGGAGTTGGTGATGGACAGGGAGGCCTGGTGTGCTGCAATTCATGGGGTCACAAAGAGTCGGACGCGACTGAACTGAACTGAACTGAAAGAAAGCCATCATGGTCAACAAAGGAGTCCGAAATGCAGTACTTGGATGCAGTCTCAAAAACGACAGAATGATCTCTGTTCATTTCCAAGGCAAACCATTCAGTATCACGGTGATGCAAGTTTATGCCCCAACCAGTAACGCTGAAGAAGCTGAAGTTGAACGGTTCTATGAAGACCTACAAGACCTTTTAGAACTAACACCCAAAAAAGATGTCCTTTTCGTTATAGGGGACTGGAAGGCAAAAGTAGGAAGTCAAGAAACACCTGGAGTAACAGGCAAATTTGGCCTTGGAGTACGGAATGAAACAGGGCAAAGACTAATAGAGTTTTGCCAACAACGCACTGGTCATAGCAAACATTCTCTTCCAACAAAACAAGAGAAGACTCTGCACATGGACATCACCAGATGGTCAACACTGAAATCAGATTGATTATATTCTCTGTAGCCAAAGTTGGAGAAGCTCTATACAATCAGCAAAAGCAAGACAGGAAGCTGACTGTGGCTCAGATCATAAACTTCTTATTTCCATATTCAGACTGAAATTGAAGAAAGTAGGGAAAACCACTAGAGCATTCAAGTATGACCTAAATCAAATCCCTTATGATTATACAGTGGAAGTGAGAAATAGATTTAAGTGACTAGATCTGGTAGATAGAGTGCCTGATGAACTATGGATGTAGGTTCGTGACATTGTATAGGAGACAGGGATCAAGACCATCCCCACGGAAAAGAAATGCAAAAAGCAAAATGGCTGTCTGGAGAGGCCTTGAAATAGCTGTGAAAAGAAGAGAAGTGAAAAGCAGAGAAAAGGGAAGATATAAGCATCTGAATGCAGAGTTCCAAAAAATACCAAGGAGAGATAAGAAAGCCTTCTTCAGCCATCAGTGCAAAGAAATAGAGGAAAACAACAGAATGGAAAAGACTAGAGATCTTTTCAAGAAAATTAGAGATACCAAGGGAACATTTCAGGCAAAGATGGGCTCCATAAAGGACAGAAATGGTATGAACCTAACAGAAGCAGAAAGATACTAAGAAGAGGTGGCAAGAATACACAAGAGAACTGTACAAAAAAGACCTTCACGACCCAGATAATCATGATGGTGTGATCACTTGCCTAGAGCCAGACATCCTGGAATGTGAAGTCTAGTGGGCCTTAGAAAGCATCACTACAAACAAAGCTAGTGGAGGTGATGGAATTCCAGTTGAGCGATTTCAAATCCTGAAAGACGATGGTGTGAAAGTGCTGCATTCAATATGCCAGCAAATTTGGAAAACTCAGCGGTGGCCACAGGACTGGAAAAGGTCAGTTTTCATTCCAATCCCAAAGAAAGGCAATGCCAAAGAATGCTCAAACTACCGCACAATCGCACTCTTTTCACACCTAGTAAAGTAATGCTCAAAATTCTCCAAGCCAGGCTTCAGCAGTACGTGAACCGTGAGCTTCCAGATGTTCAAACTGGTTTTGGAAAAGGCAGAGGAACCATAGATCAAAGTGCCAACATCCGCTCGATCATGGAAAAAGAAGGAGAATTCCAGAAAAACATCTATTTCTGCTTTATTGACTATGCCGAAGCCTTTGACTGTGTGGATCACAATCAGCTGTGGAAAATTCTGAAAGAGATGCAAATACCAGACCACTTGAGCTGCCTCTTGAGAAATCTATATGCAGGTCAGGAAGCAACAGTTAGAACTGGATATGGAATAACAGACTGGCTCCAAATAGGAGAAGGAGTATGTCAAGGCAATATATTGTCATCCTGCTTATTTAATCTATATGCAGAGTACATCATGAGAAACGCTGGGCTGCACAAGCTGGAATCAAGATTGCCGGGAGAAATATCAATAGCCTCAGATATGCAGATGACACCACCCTTATGGCAGAAAGTGAAGAGGAACTAAAAAGCCTCTTGATGAACGTGAAAGAAGAGAGTGAAAAAGTGGGCTTAAAGCTCAACATTCAGAAAACGAAGGTCATGGCATCTGGTCCCATCACTTCATGGGAAATAGATGGGGAAACAGTGGAAACAGTGTCAGACTTTATTTTTGGAGCTCCAAAATCAGTACAGATGGTGATTGCAGCCATGAAATTAAAAGACGCTTACTCCTTGGAAGGAAAGTTGTGACCAACCTAAATAGCATATTGAAAAGCAGAGATATTACTTTGCCAACAAAGGTCCGTCTAGTCAAGGCTATGGTTTTTCCAGTGGTCATGCATAGATGTGAGAGTTGGAATGTGAAGAAAGCTGAGTGCCGAAGAATTGCTACTTTTGAACTATGGTGTTGGAGAAAACTCCTGAGAGTCCCTTGGACTGCAAGGAGATACACCTAGTCCATCTTAAGGGAGATCAGTCCTAGGTGTTCATTGGGGGACTGATGCTGAAGCTGAAACTCCAATACTTTGGCCACCCCTTGCGAAGAGTTGACTCATTGGAAAAGACTCTGGTGCTGGGAGGGATTGGGGGCAGGAGGAGAAGTGGACGACAGAGGATGAGGTGGCTGCATGGCATCACCGACTTGATGGACATGAATTTGGGTAAACTCCAGGAGTTGGTGATAGACAGGGAGGCCTGGCGTGCTGCGATTCATGGGGTCACAAAGAGTCAGACACGGCTGAGCGACTGAACTGAACTGAAACAAATAATCCACTGGCATTCATAAACTACGTATGAGTAAAAACTAAGCAAATTTAAAGACTCGCTTTCCTGTAGCGTATTCACAGGGGACCTGGGGACTTTTTTTTACTTCCTCCTTTCCTTTTTTTTTTTTAAACTGAGTCAAAAGTAAATTGTCACAGTCTTATTTCTGCAGTGTGTATTATTGTACTTATCTTTTAACAGCAAGTCTCTTAACATTTACTTAAGGACTAATTTAAAAGTCTTGATAAGAGTAGGTGCAGAATACTGAGGCTTCCCTGGTGCTCAGACAGTAAAACATCTGCCTCCAATGAGGGAGACCTGGGTTGGATCCCTGGGTCAGGAAGATCCCCTGGAGAAAGAAATGGCAATCCACTGCAGTACTCTTGCCTAGAAAATCCCACGGGCTGAGGAGCCTCCATACAGTGACAAAAGGGGTGGGGGAAGAAGCAAGCTAAGTAATCAAGGATAGTACATTGACTAAAATAATATTATAGCCATAATATTGACTATTATGCAGGGTTTAAAAATCATGTCCTGAAAGATTATACACTTTCTGTATTATCTCAATTAATGCAAGGATTTTAATTGCCTTTAGTGCAAAGTAACCCTCAGGCCGTAGTGGCATATTTGAGTGTGGCAAATTCTGCTCCCCCTCACTTTCTCTCTATCCTTCCCTCTCTATATATATTAATCTATCTATCTATCTATATATGTGCAGATATGTATGATGGATAATGGCTCTAGTTTGTTTTCCTAACCAGATTGTAAGTTCATGGTGGGCAGCAACTATATTAAAACTACCTTCTACTCCTGTACAAGGACATCACCAGATGGTCAACACCGAAATCAGATCGATTATATTCTTTGTAGCCAAAGATGGAGAAGCTCTATACAATCAGCAAAAACAAGACCAGGAGCTGACTGTGGCTCGGACCATGAACTCCTTATTGCCAAATTCAGACTGAAATTGAAGAAAGTAGGGAAATCTACTAGACCATTCAATATGACCTAAATCAAATCCCTTATGATTATACAGTGGAAGTGAGAAATAGATTTACGGGCCCAGATCTGATAGATAGAGTGCCTGATGAACTATGGAATGAGGTTCGTGACATTGTACAGGAGACAGGGATCAAGACCATCCCCATGGAAAAGAAATGCAAAAAAGCAAAATGGCTGTCTGGGGAGGCCTTACAAATAGCTGTGAAAAGAAGAGAAGCGAAAAGCAAAGGAGAAAAGGAAAGATATAAACATCTAAATGCGGAGTTCCAAAGAATAGCAAGAAGAGATAAGAAAGCCTTCTTCAGTGATCAATGCAAAGAAATAGAGGAAAACAACAGAATGGGAAAGACTAGGGATCTCTTCAAGAAAATCAGAGATACCAAAGGAACATTTCATGCCAAGATGGGCACGATAAAGGACAGAGATGGTGTGGACCTAACAGAAGCAGAAGATATTAAGAAGAGGTGGCAAGAATACACAGAAGAACTGTACAAAAAAGAGCTTCAAGACCCAGATAATCATGATGATGTGATCACTGACCTAGAGCCAGACATCTTGGAATGTGAAGTCAAATGGGCCTTAGAAAGCATCACTACGAACAAAGCTAGTGGAGGTGATGGAATTCCAGTGGAGCTATTCCAAGTCCTGAATGATGATGCTGTGAAAGTGCTACACTCAATATGCCAACAAATTTGGAAAACTCAGCAGTGGCCACAAGATTGGAAAAGGTCAGTTTTCATCCCAATCCCAAAGAAAGGCAATGCCAAGGAGTGCTCAAACTACCGAACAATTGCACTCATCTCACACGCTAGTAAAGTAATGCTCAAAATTCTCCAAGCCAGGCTTCAGCAATATGTGAACTGTGAACTTCCTGATGTTCAAGCTGGTTTTAGAAAAGGCAGAGGAACCAGAGATCAAATTGCCAACATCTGCTGGATCATGGAAAAAGCAAGAGAGTTCCAGAAAAACATCTATTTCTGCTTTATTGACTATGCCAAAGCCTTTGACTGTGTAGATCACAATAAACTATGGAAAATTCTGAAAGAGATGGGAATACCAGACCACCTGATCTGCCTCTTGAGAAATCTGTATGCAGGTCAGGAAGCAACAGTTAGAACTGGTCATGGAACAACAGACTGGTTCCAAATAGGAAAAGGAGTACGTCAAGGCTGCATATTGTCACCATGTTTATTTAACTTATATGCAGAGTACATCATGAGAAATGCTGGACTGGAAGAAACACAAGTTGGAATCAAGATTGCTGGGAGAAATATCAATAACCTCAGATATGCAGATGACACGACTCTTATGGCAGAAAGTGAAGAGGGGCTAAAAAGCCTCTTGATGAAAGTGAAAGTGGAGAGTGAAAAGGTTGGCTTAAAGCTCAACATTCAGAAAACGAAGATCATGGCATCTGGTCCCATCACTGCATGGGAAATAGATGGGGAAACAGTGGAAACAGTGTCAGACTTTGTTTTTCTGGGCTCCAAAATCACTGCAGATGGTGACTGCAGCCATGAAATTAAAAGACGCTTGCTCCTTGGAAGGAAAGTTATGACCAACCTAGATAGCATATTCAAAAGCAGAGACATTACTTTGCCAACAAAGGTTCGCCTAGTCAAGGCTATGGTCTTTCCTGTGGTCATGTATGGATGTGAGAGCTGGACTGTGAAGAAGGCTGAGCACCGAAGAATTGATGCTTTTGAACTGTGGTGTTGGAGAAGACTCTTGAGAGTCCCTTGGACTGCAAGAAGATCCAACCAGTCCATTCTGAAGGAGATCAATCCTGGAATTTCTTTGGAAGGAATGATGCTAAAGCTGAAACTCCAGTATTTTGGCCACCTCATGCGAAGAGTTGACTCATTGGAGAAGACTCTGATGCTGAGAGGGATTGAGGGCAGGAGGAGAAGGGGACGACAGAGGATGAGATGGCTGGATGGCATCACTGACTCGATGGATGCGAATCTGAGTGACCTCCGGGAGCTGGTGATGGACAGGGAGGCCTGGCGTGCTGCGGTTCATGGGGTCGCAAAGAGTCGGACACGACTGAGCAACTGATCTGATCTGATCTCTACTCCTGTACCCTATAGTATCTTGCAACTGAAGATCTTTGACTCAATGGAAACTTAATTTTATGGTCAGATTTTTGAACTTGCTTTTTTTTTTTTTTTTAACTAGAATGGTATTAAGTTTTTTTCAGAAACTTTAACTTTACTTCAGCCCCTCTTCACCTGTGTGCAGTGGCAGAATCAATGCCCACCTGTAATAATATCCTGAGGATTATTTGAGGAAGATAATGGGTCCAGTGCAGAACCTGATATATGGTGAAAGTGAAAGTCCCTCAGTTCTGTCCGACTCTTGCGTCCCCATAGACTATACACTCCATGGAATTCTCCAGGCTAGAATACTGGAGTGGGTAGCCTTTCCCTTCTCCAGGGGATCTTCCCAACCCAGGGATCCAACCCAGGTCTCCTGCGTTGCAGGCGGATGCTTACCAGCTGAGCCACAAGAAAAGCCCAAGAATACTGGAGTAAGTAGCCTACCCCTTCTCCAGCGGATCTTCCCAGTGGAGGAATGAGAACCGGAGTCTTCTGCATTGCAGGCAGATTTTTTACCACCTGAGCTATCAGGGAAGCCCTGATATGTGGTAGAACATTTTTTTAAAAGTCATTTTTAAATATTTTGAAGACAGAATGAGAAACACTGGTTCTGGAAAGTTTCATGTTCTTTCTTTTAGAAAGTAAAAGTGGTTGTCAGATCAGATCAGTCACTCAGTCGTGTCCGACTCTTCGCGACCCCATGAACTGCAGCACGCCAGGCCTCCCTGTCCATCACCAACTCCCGGAGCTCACCCAGACTCACATCCATCGAATCAGTGATGCCATCCAGCCATCTCATCCTCTGTCGTCCCCTTCTCCTCCTGCCCCCAATCCCTCCCAGCATCAGAGTCTTCTCCAATGAGTCAACTCTTCGCATGAGGTGGCCAAAATACTGGAGTTTCAGCTTTAGCATCATTCCTTCCAAAGAAATCCCAGGGCTAATCTCCTTCAGAATGGACTGGTTGGATCTCCTTGCAGTCCAAGGGACTCTCAAGAGTCTTCTCCAACACCACAGTTCAAAAGCATCAGTTTTTCGGCGCTCAGCCTTCTTCACAGTCCAGCTCTCACGGTAATTGTATTTTTAAGAACTAAGTATTTAGAGAATAATTACATTATTTGTTTCTTTATAGAGTTATTCCAAACTGTCAGTTCAGATCAAAAACAGCACGTCTTAAAACTTTTACTGCTAACCAGATAGATGAAATAAAGGACCCTTCTGGACTTTTTTATATTCTTCCTTTTCAAAAGGTAATCCAACTCTATGACATTTCTAGCATTAAGGACCTACATTTAAAGATAATTTGAAATGTATTGTAAGATTTTGTATGTTTGAAAATATTTTTAGATCTCTGAGAAAGCATTATTTAAAGTTGAATTAAGAGCTTATTAAAACCAAAAATTGAATTTAAATTGTTATGTTAAAAAATAGCCATGAGTAATTATACCTCTATGAAAAAGAATCAACTATACTTCAATAAATAAAATAAATGACCATAGTTTAGTTACTGATTGTGGGTACTGAATTTTACTTGTTTGTGTTAAAGCTAAATGAAATACAAGCATTAAAATAAATATAGAGGAGCATCTCTACGTATTGGTATGTCTTTTGAGCCCTTTGATGTTTTGGTTATTGTTAATTTGTAATGTTTTGAATTTTTAGAAGAAGAAAAATATATCGATACAATAGCTTTGAGATTCAACTAGTATTAGAGTGGTAAAGAGAGTAATTAAGAGATAGTAATCAGTGATTTATAATGTATTGATCTGATTTTTTAAAATTCTACAAATATTTTTGATAATTCATAAAACAATTTTTTTAGGGCTACTTGGTGAATTGGGATGTTCAAAGACAAGTTTGGGATTACCTTTTTGGAAAAGAAATGTATCAGGTAACAAGTTGGAGTATGTATTCAAATTTCTATTTCCATGTCTCAGTCAAGTGAAAAATTAGAAGTTATATTTTAAGATTTATAACTTTTTGAATGTTTCTTACAGTATTTAAGTCACCTAATCTACTGTGCTTAGCTTTGATTTTCTAAATAAGTGCAAGTGCATAGAATTTCTATTGTGAAGTGGAATTTGAGGTTGAGAAGAGCTAATCTATATGAAACTTAAGATTAAAATTTTACTTAGATATCTACTATTCTCAGACCACTTTATTCTCTCATTTTTCACAATAAAGTTTTTTTACTCATATATCTGAATGTGTGAATGATGCAATGTTAGAATTTTGTGCTCTTAATATCTTTAGTGTGACTTTAGGTATCCTGAGAGAATGTTTATATTTTAATGCTTCTTTAAGAGTATGTAGGAGAGAATTGTGTAAACATTAAATATCCCAGAGCTTCTCACCTTTTACCTTTTATTTTATACCTTTTAACTTTTAAAAACAAAATACCAGTTCCAGTGCTTGTAGTTGTATCATTCATTACTTTTGCATAATTATCTTTAAACAATTTGATGGTTCCATTTTATCAGTGCTACCATTAAGCGAGTTAAATAATAGTTGAAGACCATGAATGCTGTAACCAGACTTCCCAAGTTCAGTCCTAAGTTTGTCATTAATTAGTTATATGAACCTCGGTAACTCACTCAGCTCTTCTGTGTCTCAGTTTGCTCACCTTTCAAAAGGGGACAAGAGAAAGACATGTCTACTAGGGTTATTGTGAGAATTAAATAGATGTATGTACATAAAGCAGATGTTTATAACTATAAAGCTACAAAACTGGGAATTTTTTTTTCCTCTTATAGGTTGACTTTTTAGACACTAATATTATTATCACAGAACCATATTTTAACTTCACTTCAATTCAAGAATCAATGAATGAAATCTTATTTGAAGAATACCAGTTTCAAGCAGTATTAAGAGTAAATGGTGAGTTAAAGTTCTGATTGAAATTGAGTTATGTGAATATGAATAAATACTTTAAGTCCAAAACTATTGAGTGACATTCTTTTAGATTTGATGAAATTTAAAACTAGATGAAGCCTTGAGCTTATTAGTCTGACTTCTCTCGCTATATCTTTTTAATATGGTATTTCTCCCTAATGAAGTTAGCTAGCAACGTATTTCTAATCTCTGAAAGTTTATTTTTTCTGAGATAGTTGTCTTTTCTATCACTGATGTGTTTGCTATTCTTATTATTGTTTGAAATAATGTTAATAGCTCAGACTGCCAATATGAGGAAAAACAATCTATAAATATCATCTAGAAGTTAGTTTTTTAAAGGCTAGAATTAAATGACTGTACAAAGAAAGTATTCACCTATTTAGCATGTAGCATTTAAGTCTGTATAAACAACAATATACTGTAATGGTTAGGAACATAATCTCTAGAACAGTGTTCTCAACCAAGAGTGATATTGCTCCTGGGGACATTTAACAATGTCTGGAGACATTTTTCATTGTCACAACTGGGACGGTGCTTCTTGCATCTAATATATAGAGGACCATGATGCTGCTAAAACAGTGCACAGTAAAGCCCCCAATGCTGGGCAGGTATCTGACCCACAATGTCAGTAGTTCTGAAGTTGAGAAAAACTGCTGTAGAGTCATACTGCTTACGTTTTATTCCTGGCTCTGTTACTTTCTAACATGTGATCTTGGGCACATTATTAACGTCTCTGCTTCAGTTTCGACATCTGTAAAAATGGGATTGTTGTGAGGATTAAAACATATATACTCATGGAGTTTAGAATAGTGCCCAGTATGTAATAAATGCTCAGCAAAATTATTTGCTGTTAAAATAATTATTGTGAAGTAAATATTTACCTTCAAAGTTGATCACAAAGTTTTTATCATTTTCCACAGAAATACCATGTTTTAATGTTTAAATATCTGACAGAATTAGGAATGTTATTTTAGATTAACTTTTTTTTTTTTTTTTACAAAGGAAAATTTCTGTCTTCCTGTTTGCTTTAGTTTGCTGCTTTTCTTTACTTATTGTTTTAAATTGTACTTTTATTCAGTGTGTTTATTTTTTCTTTATCTTTTGTTTTCTTAATAGCTGGGGCTCTCAGTGCACACCGGTATTTCCGAGATAATCCTTCCGAGTTATGCTGTATCATTGTAGATAGTGGATATTCCTTTACACATATAGTTCCTTACTGTAGAAGTAAGAAGAAAAAAGAAGCAATTATTCGGTGAGTTGCATTCAATTTTCATCTTATTTCTTATAATAAAACTGGATGAAATGTGTGATAAACTGAACTAAATTTGAATTCTTCCTTTTTAGGATAAATGTGGGAGGAAAACTCCTAACCAATCATCTAAAAGAAATCATATCTTATAGGTAATACTTAGCTTTGATTCTATGGTAAGATGAGATGCTGGGGGTGAAATTTTTAAAGTAGTTTAAAATTATTCCTTGCCTTTAGTTCTGATTTCAGGTGACAGTTCTGAATTATTGCTTTAAAGACTGTATTACATAGATACTGAGTTGACCAAAAAGTTCATTTGGGTTTTTCTGTAACACCTTATGGAAGAACTTAAATGAATTTTTTGACCAATGTAAAAAAGTTGTAAATCAGTAAATACCAATGATGTTCAAGTTAAAAAGCTTTCTGACATATGAAATGGTAGTGTCCACCAAAAAGACATTTCCAATTTCTCAGGAGTTTAATACATTAATAATATTTTAAAATTGCAAATGTACATATACCTTGTAAAACACTTTACAATGCATATAAGGATATAAGGGTCTAAAAAGAAAATAAATCTCTGCTTCCCTTTTCCATTTCTCTTGTCAGTTCTCCATACACAGTATAATACTTGAACTTTATCTATCTTTTATCCTTTTTTAACCTTTAAAAGCCTTAATAATGTGCGCTGCCATGTATAAAACAATAGCTAGTGAGAATACTGTATAGTATAGGGAGCTCGGCTCAGTGCCCTGTAATGACCAAGAGGGATAGGATGTTGGGGTGGGTGTGGGAGGGAGGTCCAGGAGGGAGGGTCTATATGTATACATATAGCTGGTTCACTTTGTTATATAACAGAAACTAACACAACATTGTAAAGCAACTATCAGATCAGATCAGATCAGTCGCTCAGTCGTGTCCGACTCTTTGCGACCCCATGAACTGCAGCACGCCAGGCCTCCCTGTCCATCACCAGCTCTCGGAGGTCACTCAGACTCACATCCATCGAGTCAGTGATGCCATCCAGCCATCTCATCCTCTGTCGTCCCCTTCTCCTCCTGCCCTCAATCCCTCCCAGCATCAGAGTCTTCTCCAATGAGTCAACTCTTCGCATGAGGTGGCCAAAATACTGGAGTTTCAGCTTTAGCATCATTCCTTCCAAAGAAATCCCAGGGCTGATCTCCTTCAGAATGGACCGGTTGGATCTCCTTGCAGTCCAAGGGACTCTCAAGAGCATACCCACCCCCAAAGAAAAATACATACATAGATATGTTTCTGGATTAGCTGATATTAGTTGACTATCCACTATTAGAAGATTAGAATTAGTGTACTTAATCACCTCCCAAGGAGGGCGTAGCAACCCACTCCAGTATTCTTGCCTGGAGAATCCCCATGGACAGAGGAGCTCTGTGGGCTACCATCCATGGGATTGCAAAGAGTTAAACATGACTGAGTGACTAAGCACAACTTAGATAAGATAATGGAATGGGTATTCCATAAAGTTAAAAATACTTTACACATTCAAAAATTTAATACTTTTTAAAGATCAGTTACCTGGAAATTTAATTCCAAAAAAATACTTTCAATGATAAGTTGCATTTAAATTTTTTTCATTTCACATTACCATTTTTATTTCTGTTTAGGCAGTTACATGTTATGGATGAAACACATGTGATTAATCAAGTGAAAGAAGATGTATGCTATGTGTCTCAGGATTTTTATAGAGACATGGATATTGCCAAGTATGTATAATGGTAGCCTAAGAATTGGAAAGTTGATTCTTGTCTAATGTTAAGCATAGTTAAAATACTTCATAAGTCTCTATTTTGTTTTCCAGGTTGAAAGGAGAAGAAAATACAGTAATGGTAGACTATGTTTTGCCTGACTTTAGTACAATTAAAAAGGGCTTTTGTAAGGTAATTTTTAAAAAATTTTATTTTGTATTAGCATGAAGTTAATTTATAATGTATTAGTTTCAGGTGTATAATAAGTGATTCAGCTATACATTATTCTTTTTCAAGTGTTTGCTCTCTGTTATTATAAAATATTAAGTAGAGTTCCCTGTGCTATACAGTAGGTTCTTACTGATTATTTATTTTATATATATTGTGCATGGAGGCATACTTAGTTGCTTCAGTTATTTCCAACTCTTTGTGACCCCAGGACTGTAGCCTGCTAGATTCCTCTGTCCTTGGGATTCTCCAGGCAAGACTACTAGGATGGGTAGCCATTCCCTTTTCCAAGGGATTTTCCTGACCCAGTGATTGAACCCGAGCCTCCTGCGTTACAGGCAAACTCTATACTGTCTAAGCCATCAGGGAAGCCTGTAGTAATTCCATGGACTGTAACCCGCCAGGCTCCTCTGTTCATGGAATTTTCTAGGCAAGAATACTGGAATGGATAGCCATTCCCTTCTCCAGGGGATCTTCCTGACCCAGGGATTGAACCTGAGTCTTACGTTGCAGGTGGATTCTTTTGACCATCTGAGCCACCTATATAGAAGTGTATGTTAATCCCAATGTCCTAATTTATCCTTCTCCCCACCTTTCTCTTTTGACAACCATAAGTTTGTTTTCTAAATCTGTCATGTAAGGTAATTTTTAAGTTTTTCTTCAGGCTACCACTCAGGTTTGATGGAATGTCAAGTTGTTGATGATAGCCTTCTTGCCTGTTGGCCATTTCTGTAGACACAAGAGTATGAATGAGTAATTAATATTTGTATTAAATTTATTTAGAAAAAGAACTATCCACTGTGATAGCTTATGGGACAAATCTGGAGATAAACAGTAACTTTACCTATATTATGGTTTACCCATTTCTGTTTTCTTAAGAATTAGTGTAAGTCCAGTTAGAAGTAGATTATTTGCCTGTTGTGAATGTTATTGACATAGCAGACCCAGGGCTATGGTATCAGATTGTAGTTGAAAAGGGCAAAATCCAATGCACTTTGAAAATGTTGAGAAGAGTTTATCTTGGATGTCAAAACAATATAATCTCTCCCTATCTTTGATCAGCTCAGTTTTATGTTTGGGTAAATGTGAAGTTTGCCCTTACAGTTACTGGCTTGGTGAGGACTTTTACAAGTTAAAAGTCTTTGGTCAGAAACCTAAGCACACAGAAATATTTTCACGAGACATTTATGGTAATGTTCATTGCAGTATACATTGAGTGAAAAATTGGGAAGAGCCTAAATACTCACTGATGGAAGAAGAATAAATTTTTATTTATTCATATTATAAGTGAAAGTGTGAAATCACTCATTCGTGTCTGACTCTGCGACCCCATGGACTGTAGCCTACCAGGTTCCACTATCCATGGGATTTTCCAGGCAAGAATACTGGAGTTGGTTGCCATTTCCTTCTCCAGGAGATCTTCCCAACCCAGGGATTGAACCCAGGTCTCCCACATGGTAGGCATTGTAGGCAGACGCTTTACCCTCTGAGCCACCAGGGAAGATCCTCATGTTATAAAATAAGCAGTAAAAGTATAGTAAGAGGTATGCGATCATCATGGATAAATCTCAGAAATCTATTTCTGTTTAGAAGACTACAGAGTCAGACACGACTGAAGTGACTTAGCAGCAGCAGTAGCAGAATAATTCTTTATATGTGGGCGTTTATAAAAATGAGGTAAAAGTATAAAAACTGTGTGTGAATGATAACACATTTAAAATGGGAGTGTTATCTGTGAAGTTACGTTAAACTGACAGATGAATACATGGGTTTTATACAATTATTTATACTTATTTCTATGCCTGAAATTTAAAAAATAATTTTTTGGCCAGATTTTTAAGGTGAAATACAAATCAGAATTCAGAGAAGGCTACCCAAGTCCTTATAAAATCAGTATCATCCTATAATGGAAGGACAGAGGCTGACTTTAAAAAGTGAGAATTATGACAGATTATGGAATCTGGTTATCTGGACATGAACTGGGGAGAGGAACTGGAAGCCTGAATCCCACATAGAATATGGAAGATGTATTTTTTTCTTTATGAGACAAGGAAAACTGCCCCAAACATATAGATAGCAGGCCTCTTTCTCATCAGGTATGTTTGATCATCCTCATACAACTATAGCTGTTTAAAGCAGTCCAGTGATATAAACACCTTATAGAGAATTTACAGCACTCTGAACTTACGATGATAAAGTAGTCGGTATTTCTACCAGGATGGACCCTGAGTGATGGACCCTATGTCTCTAAACCTGACTGAAAATCACCTGGGCCACTTAAAGAACAATTGATGTCCATGTTCTTTGTTCTGTCCCTGGGAATATTTAGTACCTAAGTTTCAAAACTTAATCTCTAAAAGAGAAAAAAATCTCTTCCAGGTGATTGGACTATTAGCTAGGCTTGGAAATCTTTCTCTTTTGTAAAACATAGTTCTCTCCTGCCCTACAAATGACAGCTTACCAGTTTATTGGACATTATCTGCTGAACTCTGCCAGTTTCCTTCCCAAATCATAAGCCTTAATTTCTCGGCACTGCACCGCACATAGTGAGCTAGTAGAGGTGTGGTGGTCCCATCAATTGACTATTGTATTGCCTCTCATCAGAGAAAAAAGGCAAAAGCCACATTGTACTGTTTGCAGCTCTTTTATTGACTTTTGGACTTGTGATCAGAATCTTGGTCTGACTGCACTTCCATGGACTCCTTGTTACATGTACACTTTAATATCAATTGAGTGGACATAGTTGGACTGGACTTTTACCAGATGATGGAATGTTACCTCAAGTGTCTCTTTAAAAAATAACGATGTAATTTCTACTTTGCCAATTAATATTAAAATTTATATTTCACTACTTGTTAAATTGTGTACATTGTAATAATTTTTAAGGTTTAGAAATGACTATATTTTTTACATGTTAGGATTACTCCTAAAATGTATCTTTTTAAATTTAATACTTGATTAACTTGTTTTCATTGTTGCCTGATAATCAAAATCTTTGATGAAAGCTAATAAAATATGTTTGAAATTAGAAAAGCCACACTGCATAAAATGAAAGAGAATTTGTTTCAGAGTCTTTATACTTAGAATGTTGTTAAAACTTAGACCTCGATTATTTATTCAAGAATATGTTTAAATACTCAGAAAAAAGTTACAACCTTGATTTTCTAGTATTGATGACAGCAATAAAGATGAGGTGTGTAATATTGTTACTGATTACAGCTGATAGAAATTCCAGTTTTATTCTTTAACAGAAAGAAAATGCCTACTAAAGTGTAATGAATGCTTTACTGACCTTAATTGAGAAAATTAACAGTTACTTAAGAGTTACCAGTTGCCACTTTTAAACATTTTTTTCATGCTATCAGAATGAAATTTATGAGGACTGTACAATCAATCAGTGGAATTTATGAGGACTGTACAGTCAATCATGGCCTGCATTAACTAAAATAGCAACTCCCAGCAGCCCTTTTAAATTTCTTCATCTGTGTCTAAAACAAAAGTCATTTTGGAATTGTACTCTTAGAAACAGAAACTGCTTGTAGTTCCAGATTACATATTAACAATGACTTCAGAGCTAACATTCAGCAAGGATTTCTACTTCTGGCTCTTTCCCCTAGTTAGATATTTGACCCTGGGTCAGTCATTTGATCTTCTGTAAAATTAGGAGTGTGGACTAGAAAACTTATTTTTTGTCAAATGAAATTCTCCATATCTGTATCTGTCTCAAATTATTTTGAGTGTTGACAAGATGAGTTATAGCCTGTACACTCAAACCAATATCATTTTTAAATGAATTTGTAAATTTATAGGAAGTATTTTCCATTCTTCTTGAGAAGGAAGAATACTTTACCTGTGAAAAAATAATATTCTTCTCCTTGCCAGTGTAACAGTAGTTTAACTGGGTAAAAAATGATGTGTAATTTTCCTTGTTCTTCCTAGAGTATTGTGAATTTATTGTAGTTTTTAGGATATTTTTATTTAAAAATAATGTTTCAAATGAGAAATTTCCAAATGATAGCAATCAGAATCATTCATATCCAGGTTAGGAGTAGCAGTGTAGTGCATGCATGCTGAGTTGCTTCAGTTGTGTCAGACTCTGTCCATGGGATTCTTCAGGCAAGAATACTGGAGTGGGTTGCCATGCCCTCCTCCAGGGGATCTTCCTGACCCAGGGATCGAACCTGTGTCTCCTATGGAATGTAGTAGGAGGAAATACTGTGTGTTTCGGGGTTATTAGCCGAATGATCTTGAGCAAGTCACATAATCTTGCCTAGTCCAGTTGGATCGTTAATAAAAGGAAAATATGCCTGCCTTACTGGGTTATATGAGAATTCAGAGTAATAATGTATGAAAAACGCCTAAAGATAATTCCACATTGTTGGCTTGCATCCTATACTGGGTAGCACATTTGTGATGGTGAACAATATGGACAACAAAGGATAATGGAGGATAATTACTGGAGGGACCTTTTATTTGGGAGGCAGAAAAAGCCTCTCTGACAAAGCCGAAACCTGAACAGAGAATGGATGACTGATTACATTGAGGAATCTGTTACAGTCTTTATATACTTTACTGTCTAACAACAAATTAATATTTCTCTTCATACATTTTAAATAGCTTTATATTTATATAAAGGATTTGGATATAGTCAGTTACAGGTAAAAATGCATATATGAGTCAAATGAAGTTTATGTCTTCAACCATCTAGAAGAGCTGCTGATTCTTAGTACAATTGAGAGGAACCATTATTTTAATGGTGTAGAATGTTATAAAAGAAAATTATTTTTTTCCTGGGCCCTTCAGGAATTACAGCTCACAGAGTTGGATGGGTTAGCAGAAAATAACAGAAGAATTTCAGTGATAAAGTCCATTTATTTGTCTAAATCATTTGGTAACTGATTTTTGAATAGAAGATTGAATGCATAATAAAAAAAAAATTTAAGTATGTTCTTTGTTCTTTAGAAAGTGGATTCACTCTATTACAGGTAGATTATGAAATTCCTTCTGCTCTATTATCCTTTTCTTTCTTTGTTTTAAAATGTGTGGAATAAAGCCAGCACATCTTTGGGGGAATAGCTGCATTAAGAATAAATAATCACTTAATTGTGTGGTTTAGGTAACAGGAGAGAAGATCACATTTTTCTAACTTTTGAGACTCCTGAAACTTCCAAGAACATGGTTAATATATTGGTATTTCATAGTATTAAGATTACTAAATGATATTCATTATATGAGCTAGATAATGTAGCATATTTTTCATCTTATTTTTCTTTAAGCCAAGAGAAGAGATGGTGTTAAGTGGAAAATACAAATCTGGGGAACAAATTCTTCGTTTGGCCAATGAGAGATTTGCTGTTCCAGAAATACTCTTCAATCCTTCTGATATAGGCATTCAAGAAATGGGGATTCCAGAGGCTATTGTCTATTCAATTCAGAACTTACCTGAAGGTACATTAATAAATTAATGAGGAATAATGATATCCTTGTTGCTCAGCTGGTAAAGAATCCGCCTGCAGTGTGGGAAACCTGGGTTTGATCCCTGAGTTGGGAAGATCCCCTGGAGAACGGAAAAGCTACCCACTCCAGTATTGTGGCCTAGAGAATTCCACATACTGTATAGTCCATGGAGTTGCAAAGAGTCAGACACAACTGAGTGACCTTCACACAATGATATTTTTTAAAAATTATAAGCTCTCTGAATCCTAAGAAGTCAATTGTTTTCTTTTGAATAATTTGAACAAATGGCTACTTTATTTGCAGAGACTTCAGATCCAGTAATGTACTTGAATGATTCTTAATTGGTCCCAGATGATAAATTTGATAAAAGTAATTATGGTCTATTTAAACTTAAAGTAATTCATCTCTTTAAGAGTATTAAATTGCTATATCCCTTTTAGAAAAGTTTTAAGCCAAATTTGCACAGAATAGAAATTTATAATTTAACAATTTAATGGTTTTTAGTTGTTGATGAGAGTGGTTTATTCTTTCTGTTATATTTAGATTAATATACTGGAAGTTAGGGTTTGTTTTTTTTTTTTTTTTGGAAGTTAGTTTTATTGAAATTACAGTGCTTCACAGTGTTATCTGGGTTCTCTTGAAGCATGATTTAATGAAATAATGTTCTAGAGTTTTGGAGTACTTTTATACCTTGAAAATGTCTCCCTTCTTAAGGAACAGTTTAGGCATTGTAAAAAATCTTGCACATGCAATGCCCTTTCCTCTCATTAAAAAAAAAAGAACAAGAAAAAGATAATGCCATTACCTTAATATAGCTTCTCCAGTATATCTTTTCAACCCAGAGATCAAACCCAGGTCCCCTGCATTGCAGACAGATTTTTTACCATCTGAGCCATAACTAGCCAGTTGTTTTATTTAATACAGCTATTTTACAGCTATTTTCATATTAATATTTCATGTTGATTTCTCATTTCATATGAACAGTATTTTTCACTATCATTTGTATTACACAGTAAGTATGTGTGTCTCAGTGAGATAACATGGAAACTTGAATTCTCAAGTTAAAAATGGACCTCCCTTTTATCTTTACACCAGCTAACCATCTCAGCCTACATAAAGACCTCTTCGATTTTATGGAAGAACAGTTATAATTTTCATATGTCTGGTGCTAGAATTTTACTCATTTACATAAAGCTTATGTGTATATGTAATAAATTGCTAGTAGTTCAGCCCCTTCACTTTTGCCTTGCTTTTAAAGATTTATGAGGTCATATTTCTGTTTAATGTATTTATTTGTATAAATGATAATCTCATTACAACATCTTATAATTTATATGGTTGTTAAAAAAAATAAATGGTTTCCCAACTAGTAACTTGAATTCCTAATTGCTTTTACCTAAGCCCACCTCCCTTTCTCCAGAAAGATAAGTAAACATTTTCTAATGTCTCTTTTCTCTCTCTTTTTTATCTCTTTTAAAAGAAATGCAGCCACATTTTTTTAAGAACATCGTTTTGACAGGAGGAAATTCCCTTTTCCCAGGATTTAGGGATCGAGTTTACTCAGAAGTTCGATGTCTCACTCCAACAGATTACGATGTTTCTGTTGTGCTGCCTGAAAAGTAAGTCTTGGCTTATATAGAAACAAGTCCTGGAAGTTAGTTTGTAGATAAAAGAGGTCTATGGGCAGACTTGAGTTTAAAGCCTAGTTCTACCATGTTGGCAGGTTTATTTCACCTTTGGGATGCTCGTTTTTCTTTTCTTGAAAATTGAAACGACAAAACTTACATTTAAGTGGATTAAAATGGGGTGAAATATGTAAACTGACCATCATGTTTAGTAAATAACAGGTGCTCAGTTAGTTAATATAAGATCACTTCCCTGTAGTCAATCAGTCCTCATTCCTAAGAAATTTTTACAGACAAAGCAGTTAGGTTATTATCTATTCAATTTCTCTGAGCTGTGATTTTTTGAGAGTTTCTATCAAAAATACAAATATGAGGATTTAACCAATAAGATAAATTATGTCAACTGATAAGTTGTTTTAAAATAATTTAAAATATTTAAAATAAACTTTTATATTTAAGTAGTCTTTTTTTAAAAAAAATTGAAAGCTATTTCACATGTACCCCCTATCCTATTTTATGAGAAAAAGCAGATAATTAAGGTAGAATTTTAGAACTGTCAGAAAGGCTTACAGATCTGTCTAGTTCTATGTACTTACTTTCTAAATAAACAAGGGCTGGTGAGTTAACAAAGGCCTTATGGTAAGTTAATTGCAGTAACCAGACTAAAATTTAGTTCTCTTTATTTGGAGGCAGGAGTTCTCACCAAATTCCAGTAATCCCCCCTCACTGCTCCACTGTAGCAGAGTTGAAAACAAGACTGCACACACCCGATACGGGCCGCAAGGCACGTTGGATCTTAGTTCTTCAACCAAGGGTTGAACCCACATCCCCCTGCATCAGAAGTACAAAGAATCTTAACCACTGGACCACCAGGGAAGTCCCCCACATACCTGATTTTTAATTTTAGGATTTTATTTTAAAGCTAAAGTAGATTTTTTAAAAATCAGTAGCAGTTAATAGAAGGCCCTCATCTGGTCACTTAATTTGATAGCCATCAGATAAAAGAATAAACAACCATTAGATGTTGGAATGATTTTTATCAGTATTAATGTTCATATACTCTTTTGAATATGAAGTATATTGAATTTTTATCCTGAATTTTAAAATGCAAGTCATGAACACACATTATGGATATGAAAAGCGAAATAGTTTTTATTATTTTATCCATCAGATCTTTTTTGCATATCTTTACAGATCTAGATACAGATTTAGTTTTTTAAGGTTAGGAAATGCAATAAATACAATAAGGAAAATTTTCTGTATCATTTTTCAGGTTTAAAATTGAACTAGGGGAGAAGAGGGGAAGGCAATGGCGCCCCACCCCAGTACTCTTGCCTGGAAAATCCCATGGGCAGAGGTCCCTGGTGGGCCGCTGTCCATGGGGTCGCTAAGAGTCGGACCCAACTGAGCGACTTCACTTTGACTTTTCACTTTCATGCATGGGAGAAGGAAATGGCAACCCACTCCAGTGTTCTTGCCTGGAGAATCCCAGGGACGGGGAGCCTGGTGGGCTGCCGTCTATGGGGTCGCACAGAGTCGGACACGACTGAAGCGACTTAGCAGCAGCAGCAGCAGGGGAGAAGAATAGTAGAATAACACAAAGTATAACCAGTATAACCTTGGTTGTACATAAATTGAAAGTCTGATGTGCTCTGTTCACTTAGTGCCCTTTCCAACCGTGTAACAGGTTTGTCATGCACTGTGCTTTTTTTTTCTTTTCTTCCTCTTATTACCCCCTCTCCTGCACTGCACTATGTTTTCTAAATGTCTCATTTATTAGAGGGAACAAAGTATAGGAGCAAAAGCACAGACTGTGAAAACAACTCCAAGTTGAATCCTAGTTTCAGTCTTAAGCTCTTGGAACCTCATTTTCCAGATATATAAAGTGAGTTTATAATAGCAGTTCGTCGGTTGTAGGGTGAATTATCTTTGCCGCATAAAAAAGTTAGACTCAGATATATTCCATTTTTTTTTTAATGCATTTTTGATCTTTTGTTTGTATTCTTGATTTTCTTAGAAGATCTATAAATTCAGAGCACAGGGAAAAATTAAGGAAGATCTATTTGTAGTGGTAACCAAGTTTCCTTTCTTTATGAGTTTCTTTACTTCTTTGAAAGTGAAAAGTGAAAGTTAATCACTGTTTGCAACCTGATGGACTATAGCCCTCCAGGCTCCCCTGTTCATGGAATTTTCCAGGCAAGAGTACTGGAGTGGGTTGCTATTTCCTTCTCCAGGGGATTTTCTTCTCCAAGAGATTGGACTGAACCCAAACTCCTGCATTGCAGGCAGATTCTTTACCATTTGAACCACCAGGGAAGCCCCTCTGAAGTTTATACTTAATTTTCACACTTGAAATGATTTTCTGTTAAATCAAGTTGGATAAAGATTGCCACATTTTAGTTACTGATTAATGTTTCTGGCATTTCAGTTCTGTAAAATCATCTAAGTTCATTTATTTTACCTTTATTTTTAGCCCTATTACTTATGCCTGGGAAGGTGGAAAATTGATATCAGAGAATGATGATTTTGAAGATATGGTGGTAACAAGAGAAGATTATGAAGAAAATGGACATAGCATCTGTGAAGAGAAATTTGATATTTAAGAAACATTTCTGAAAGTTCTGACTTACTATGACAAAGGTTTAATTTTCAGTGTTCTTTTTAAAGGAAATTAAGGACCTGTGTTAGCTTTGATCCTAAGATAACATCTTGAACGTATGTAAATACTTTGATCCATGGCTAATTTTCAAAGGTTTCTTAGCTAGGTTAGTAAGTAAACTGTAACTCACCCCATATTTTCATTTAGGAGCTAGACTTTTTCTAACAATGCTTATGCTGTTTCTGAGAGTAAGTTATCTTTCATTAAAAGATGAAAAATTGAGTGTAATTTAAGTTTAATTCTTTATAACCAAAAACACAAACGTAACTGTCTCACTGCTCAGGTTTCCTTAGAAGGTAGTTTTATGTGACTGACTCAGAATTGACCAGTGTGTGTTCATCATTTCCCTTCACCAGTGGATATACAATTTCTCTCTTTTTAAAACTCAGTATTTTATTTTTAACTTGTCATTTTTATTTATATATACTAAAGTTGGAAAAACTAATCTATGTTTGTATCATGTTTATTTTTTACTTGGTGTTAGTGTGAAAAGATGACAATCTAAACCAATTTAGTCGAGTGTTTTTTATCACTACCATGTTTCAGAAGTGTATTATTTCACTCATAGAAACACTATACCATTTTTTGTTTATTTTTCTCATATACCATTTTTCAGGATGAAATTCTTATGTCATTGGGCTCCTGAATCAAATTCCTACCAGTCTCTCTACCTTAGCTAAAATCTTGTGCCTACCCCATGGCTTCAGGGATTTTAACAGCCTAGAGTGAAAGAAGGTAGTTTTCAAAGGAAAATTAAGATAGACAGACGGATGCTGGGCAGGGTGAAAGAACTGTCCACTACAATTACATCTAGATTATATGGATGGTCCCTGACTCAACAGTGGTTCAACTTAATGATTTTTTTGACTCTGCTGCTGCTGCTAAGTCGCTTCAGTCGTGTCCGACTCTGTGCGACCCCATAGATGGAAGCTCACCAGGCTCCCCTGTCCCTGGGATTCTCCAGGCAAGAACACTGGAGTGGGTTGCCATTTTTGACTCTACAATGGTGCAAAAGCAGTATGCATTTAGTAGAGACTGTTCTTCAGATTTTGCAGATTTATTTATTTTTGGCTGTACTGGGTCTTTGTTGCTTTGTGTGGGCTTTCTCTGATTTTGGCGAGCAAGGGCTACTCTTCACTGCAGTGCGTGGACTTCTGATTGCTGTGGCTGGTTGCAGAGCACAGGCTCTAGGCGCACAGGTTACAGAAGTGTGACACTTGGACTCAGTAGTTGTGGCACTCAGCTTTAGTTACTCTGCACATGTGGGATCTCGCTGGGCCAAGGATTGGAACTGTGCCCTCTGCATTAGCAGATAGGTTCTTAACCACTAGACCACCAGGAAAGCCCCTGTTCTTGGAATTGTGAATTTTGATCTTTTCCCGACCTAGTGATATGTGGTATGTTACTTTCTTGTGATGCTGGGCAGCATTTGGGCACATGGGTATTCATTATATTAGAATCTTATCTCATAGTTTTCAAGTCTCTGATCCACTAGTTCAAACTTGAGCCGTCATCGCCAGCCATATCTTCATGCAAGTTGAACAACCAGAAACGCTGCTGTCAGTTGTGCTCTGGCATCATTTCCCTTCCCCAGTGCAGGTTAGGCTTGTTCAGTGGCATGCCGTGTCAAGTGGAAGTGCTCTATATAAGACTGGACTCCGGATGGATAAGTTAATCACAAGAGCTCACACTTAGAGCGTTTATTCTTACTGTACTGTTTACCTTTCTCTCAACCCACATCTGACCAAAGAGAAAAAATTCAGGCCTAGTTTATGAGTGGATTATGCATGATGTGGCTGGCAGTAGCCAGAAGTGGAGTGCTGGCAAAGATTAAAAGTTGAACTATCACACCCATAAATAAAGAGTTGCCTCATAGTATCACTGGTCAGAGTTAAGTGACAGAGTTGATCGGCAACAGCAGCCTTTTGGTTTTTATGTTCAAAAACCTTTTTAGCACATAAGCAATTACACAGAAAAGAGGTCTCAAGAACGGCTTTCACATTAAAAAGAATGAAATGCCATTTGCAGCAACATGTATGAACCTAGAGATTGTCATACTGAGTTGAACTAAGTTGGACAGAGAAGGAGAAATATAGTGTGACATACTTTATGTGTGGAATCTAAAAAGAAATGATACAAATGAACTCACAAAGCAAACAGACTCAGAGAAGGAACTTAACAGTTGCGGAGTTGGGGGAAGGGATAGTTCGAGAGTTTGGGATGGACATGTACACACTGCTATATTTAAAATGGATAACCAACCAAGACCTACTGTATAGCGCATGGAACTCCTCTCAGTGTTACGTGGCAGCCTGGATGGGAGGAAAGTTTGAGGGAGAATGAATACATGGACATACATAGCTGAGTGCCTTTGCTGTTCACCTGAAACTATCACAACATTGTTAATCCACTATACCCTAATACAAAATAAAACGTTAAAAAAATGTAGAAAAGAATGGTTTTCAGTCTTGAACATTTTTTTCAATTAATTACTTACTTTTTTATTTTTGGCTGTGCTGGGTCTTTATTGCTGCACATGGGCTTTCTCTAGTTGTGGCAAGCGGGGGCTACTCTCTAGTTGCAGTGTGGGAACTTCTCATTGTGGTGGCTTCTCATTTTACTTTTTCTAATTTATTTTAAATTGGTGGATAACTGCTTTACAGAGCTTCTCGCTGCAGAGCACAAGCTGTACGGTGCATGGGCTTCAGTAGTTGTGGTTCACAGGCTTAACTGCCTCACCACACGTGGAAAACACGTGGAATCTTCCCAGACCAGGGATCGAAACCATGTCCCCTACATTGGCAGGCAGATTCTTAACTGCTGGGCTGCCAGGGAAGGCCACTGAACATTCTTTATGTATGTAAATTCTATGAGATAGAATTTTTATCTCAACATTTATTTCTCCAAGTTAAATAATATTTACCTGAATAGGACCTAAAAATGTGAATAAGAAGTCTAAGAAGTGTTAAGCAGGATGAATCATGATGTTAATTGTCATGAACATAATTTACTGAATATTCTTATAGGAGATAAGCTTTTCAGTGATTGGAAATGGATTTTATTTAGTCTAAAATTGAATGACAGTACCCTTGGGAATTTGCTTTAAGCCTGATAAACTGTATGGAGCTGACACTAGGTGGAGTAGCTGGGATAAAAATTTCTCTTTAGGAATTAATGCCCCAGAACCTTCAAAACCATTCAATAAAAATCATTTTACTTTTTAAACAAGTTTAATTGAACAGTAGTATATTCAAAGTAGTCTCCATTAGGGAATGCTATAGGATATGTCATTCAAATTAAACATTTCAAGCACTAGTGATTCTCCTATTTCTAAATTGGATTTTATCTCAACCCAGGGTTCTCACTTGCTAACATTTTCCCTTATGAACCCAAATAGGTCAGGTAGTAAATCCAGATCTCTGACCCCAGAGCGCAGACCCTTGTTCCCTACCACACTGTCGCTCAGACCTTTGATATTTCTGGTCCAGTCTTATAAACACAAATTATGCATGTATATTTTTATTCTAGAGACTAAAAACAAAACAAGGCTCAGAAGGAAGATATCTGTTCAAGGTTATAAATAATCTGAGCAGCAGATCCAAGGACACAGTAGTATCTTTAACACATTTCTCAAAGTGCCATCCATTCTTGGTGGTAGCTAGCAATTCTCCACCTGATTAACACGCAACATTAAAATGGGGACTCCTAATAAGGAGACGTTCCCCTGCACCCGACTAATAATGAGGGTTGGGCTGCATGTTTCCACTTTTTTCCTGTCTAGAATCACCCTCTCAGCTCTTGCACTGGAGGTATACTAATTTCCTCCCCAATTCAAAATAACCATGTACATGAGGACAGTTAACATCTTCTAATGTCAGAATAGTTCTGACAAATAGTTTGTTTTTGTTTTTCTTTTAAAGTCACAGAAATTTAGAATTCATCTAGCTAATGCTCTAAATTTTAACGTAACACTTTAGCATGTAGGCCAATAGTTTATCCACAAAGTAAGAGCAAAATTTGGAAAATATATAAATATAGGTCATTAAGGGCTGGGTTCCCTTACCCTACTGCTCTCCACCCAGGTGCCTTTTCCCAATAAAATCTCTTGCTTTGTCAGCACATGTGTCTCCTCGGACAATTCATTTCCAAATATTAGACAAGAGCCCAGTTTAGGGCCCGCCTTCCTACAACAAATGGCTGACTCTGGTGGAATTCTTCTTCACTGAGACTGACACCCTGACCACTCGGGATACTCAGGGGCCAGCTTGCCTGCCAATGGACCAGACCCAGCGGCTGCAACTGGGACCCTTTTGTCCCTGGTCTCCTGACGTGGACAACTGGCCAGAGTGCCCCAACTGTAAGGAACAAGAGACTTTATTGACCTCTCTCCCCTTCCCTCTCTTTCCTGTCCTTAACCTTTCCTATCCTTCCCCGTTTTCTAGTCCCCCGGTCCTGGACGCAGGAATCTGGTCGAAGGGCCTTCAGCCTGAGCTGAGGATTGGAGACTGATCACCTCCTCTTGGCAGAGAACTCAAATTCTGGTTCTGGTCTGGTAGGGCCGAGTTCCAGTCCTCCTTCTCTGGAGGCCCAGGGAAAAGTCCCATAACACCTGGGTATCTGTAGGTGGCAGGAGATGTCTGTAAGGCCACCCCTTTCACCCCCCTCTCCCGCCTCCTCCCCCTTCTTTCAACCTGGCTTCCTTTCCTCTCTTGAAATCTTTGATGTTGGTACTTGGATCTGAAGTTCTGTGTCTATAGGAGGTTTTCTGAGAGACTATTCTTGTATTTAAGGGCTTCCCTGGTGGTGCAGAGGTTAAAGTGTCTGCCTGCAATGTGGGAGACCTGGGTTTGATCCCTGGGTCGGGAAGATGCCCTGGAGACGGAAATGGCAACCCACTCCAGTATTCTTGCCTGGAGAATCCCATGGACGGAGGAGCTTGGTGAGCTACAGTCCAGGGTCACCAAGAGTTGGACACAACTGAGCGACTTCACTTTAAGGGCCTTAAGTGTATTCTCTGAAGACAGAATAAATAATGATTCTCTAACCCAGTGGTTCTTAATGTGCTTCACTTATAATTCCCTTGGAGAATCTAGAGGAAAGCTATGAATCTTCTTCCTAGAAAAATAAACACATACACTCACAAAGTCACATACAATCCCAGAAAGTACACTGTACTTCAGCACTCTGAAACCTGTTCATAGACTCTTAGTTGAGAATGTTGACTAAGCATTCAAATTCAACCCAACTGTTACAGTTTTTACACAAAAAGATAAAACTGATGACATTAGTTATATAAGTTTCAAGTACTTAACGATACACACCTCTTCCCTGTGATCAAGGCATAAATTAAGACCACAGAAGAATGTACTTTTGTGTAAGCTGCAACAGACTGAATCCTCAACCTGTGTCACGTTTGGAGAATGATCCCATAAAGTAAACTAATCAATTTAAAAACAGGGAGAAAAGAAGAAAACCATAAATTCCTTGATGGACTAAAAAAGAATCAGAAAGCAAAATCATGGTTTTAGATATTCATGAATTTTAAATTTGTAGCTTTAAGTCTTCTGCTTAATAAGTCTTTTCCTTCTTAGATGATTCACAGCATTTAAGTTACAGTAGCCTAAAGCAGTAATCTGTATGCAGGTCAGGAAGCAACAGTTAGAACTGGACATGGAACAACAGACTGGTTCCAAATAGGAAAAGGAGTACATCAAGGCTGTATATTGTCACCCTCTTTATTTAACTTATATGCAGAGTACATCATGAGAAATGCTGGCCTGGAAGAAGCAAAATCTTGATTGTCCTGGAATCAAGATTGCTGGGAGAAATATCAATAACCTCAGATATGCAGATAACACCACCCTTATGGCAGAAAGTGAAGAGGAACTCAAAAGCCTCTTGATGAAGGTGAAAGTGAAGAGTGAAAAGATTGGCTTAAAGCTCAACATTCAGAAAACGAAGATCATGGCATCTGGTCCCATCACTTCATGGGAACTAGATGGGGAAACAGTGGAAACAGTATCAGATTTTATTTTGGGGGCTCCAAAATCACTGCAGATGGTGACTGCAGCCATGAAATTAAAAGACGCTTACTCCTTGGAAGGAAAGTTATGACCAACCTAGATAGCATATTGAAAACCAGAGACATTACTTTGCCAACAAAGGTCCGTCTAGTCAAGGCTATGATTTTTCCTTTGGTCATGAATGGATGTGAGATTTGGACTGTGAAGAAAGCTGAGCACTGAAGAATTGATGCTTTTGAATTGTGGTGTTGGAGAAGACTCTTGAGAGTCCCTTAGACTGCAAGGAGATCTAACCAGTCCATTCTAAAGGAGATCAGCCCTGGGATTTCTTTGGAAGGACTGATGCTAAAGCTGAAACTCCAGTACTTTGGCCACCTCATGCGAAGAGTTGACTCATTGGAAAAGACTCTGATGCTGGGAGGGATTGGGGGCAGGAGGAGAAGGGGATGACAGAGGATGAGATGGCTGGATGGCATCACTGACTTGATGGATGTGAGTCTGAGTGACCTCCGGGAGTTGGTGATGGACAGGGAGGCCTGGCGTGCTACAATTCATGGGGTCACAAAGAGTCGGACACAACTGAGCAACTGAACTGAACTGAAAGAGGTAGCTTAGAAGTAGTATGTACTAAGGAAAATACATGCTTTCTTTGGAGAACTCATATATGAAATATTCTTTTTCTGTGGAAAAAAAAATTCTAAGGAAATTAACTGTATCAGATCCCTAATAATAGCACCACATTTAATAAGCAGCATAGTAATTAAATGAATCAGCATACAAGAATTTAACTTACATTCCCTTTTAAAGATAAAAAAATCCTTTACAGTTTTTTAAAGATCTACTCTCTTAGCAACCTCCAAATACTAACTAGAGTATTGTTAACTATAGTTGCTATCAGATCAGTCACTCAGTCGTGTCCGACGCTTTGTGACCCCTTGAATCGCAGCACGCCAGACCTCCCTGTCCATCACCAACTCCCAGAGGTCACTGAGACACGTTAAATCCCAGGACTAATGTATTTTATGACTGGACATGTATACCTTTGGACTCTTCCTTAACAAAGTTTAAGCATAATTACACTTAAAATATTTATAGGCTATCCTTTCTCTGTAGTGTGGGTATTGGCAGTTTGAGAAAACTACCAAAGGAGTTCTTTATATTAACAAATTATAGTTTCCTATCCCATAAACGTTAGTGCAAAACTTCTGGATGGTGTTTTTGGAATTCTTTAATTAATTTATTTTTTCATTTTAAAGAAATACTAGGGTTACTATTAATCTCAAGAGCCAACTGGTGAAGATATTGGCTTGTCCTTTCCTTTTGTTTTTCAAACTCCATGTAGGTCAAGCATTGGCAAGATGTGAAACCTGGAAAAAAAAAAAAAAGTAAAATTGAAAAAGCAAGTTAAAAAAAGAAAATCATGAAAATGTATCTATTCAAACTGGTGTTATACTGGACTTTTTTCCTCAAATATGGTAGATAACATTACTTATATTTTCTTTGCTTCAGATTAATACTGTTTCTTTACATGTGCTCTATAGCAAAACATACCTTGTCTTATTTTACATACATTGTTTGATTTTATTTCCAAAATAAGTCCATGAAGTAGGAGAACCAGTGTACTACTATTCTAGTTTCAAGTGGAACACACTGGAATTTAAGTGACATGACTCACAAATTGAAGGTGAAGGGGAGGAAAAAGTTTTCCTTGACTTTCTTAGGGCCCCTGGCTAGGTCTGAGAAGTAAACCAATAAATACAAAAACTGGAGAAAAAGCATACAAATGTATTAAATAAGTTTTATGTGACATGCTGCTGCTGCTGCTAAGTCACTTCAGATCAGATCAGATCAGATCAGTCGCTCAGTCGTGTCCGACTCTTTGCGACCCCATGAACCGCAGCACGCCAGGCCTCCCTGTCCATCACCGGCTCCCGGAGGTCACCCAGACTCACACCCATCAAGTCAGTGATGCCATCCAGCCATCTCATCCTCTGTCGTCCCCTTCTCCTCCTGCCCTCAGTCCCTCCCAGCATCAGAGTCTTCTCCAATGAGTCAACTCTTCGCATGAGGTGGCCAAAGTACTGGAGTTTCAGCTTTAGCATCATTCCTTCCAAAGAAATCCCAGGGCTGATCTCCTTCAGAATGGACTGGTTGGATCTTCTTGCAGTCCAAGGGACTCTCAAGAGTCTTCTCCAACACCACAGTTCAAAAGCATCAATTTTTCGGCGCTCAGCCTTCTTCACAGTCCAGCTCTCACATCCATACATGACCACAGGAAAGACCATAGCTTTGACTAGGCGAACCTTTGTTGGCAAAGTAATGTCTCTGCTTTTGAATATACTATCTAGGTTGGTCGTAACCTTTCTTCCAAGGAGTGAGTGTCTTTTAATTTCATTGCTGCAGTCACCATCTGCAGTGATTTTGGAGCCCGCAAAAATAAATTCTGACACTGTTTCCACTGTTTCCCCATCTATTTCCCATGAAGTGATGGGACCAGACGCCATGATCTTCGTTTTCTGAATGTTGAGCTTTAAGCCAACCTTTTCACTCTCCACTTTCACTTTCATCAAGAGGCTTTTTAGCCCCTCTTCACTTTCTGCCATAAGAGTGGTGTCATCTGCATATCTGAGGTTATTGATATTTCTCCCAGCAATCTTGATTCCAACTTCTGTTTCTTCCAGGCCAGCATTTCTCATGATGTACTCTGCATATAAGTTAAATAAACATGGTGACAATATGCAGCCTTGACGTACTCCTTTTCCTATTTGGAACCAGTCTGTTGTTCCATGACCAGTTCTAACTGTTGCTTCCTGATCTACATACAGATTTCTCAAGAGGCAGATCAGGTGGTCTGGTATTCTCATCTCTTTCAGAATTTTCCATAGTTTATTGTGATCTACACAGTCAAAGGCTTTGGCATAGTCAATAAAGCAGAAATAGATGTTTTTCTGGAACTCTCTTGCTTTTTCCATGATCCAGCGGATGTTGGCAATTTGATCTCTGGTTCCTCTGCCTTTTCTAAAACCAGCTTGAACATCAGGAAGTTCACGGTTCACATATTGCTGAAGCCTGGCTTGGAGAATTTTGAGCATTACTTTACTAGCGTGTGAGATGAGTGCAATTGTGCGGTAGTTTCACTAAGTCACTTCAGTTGTGTCCAACTCTGTGTGACCCCATAGATGGCAGCCCACCAGGCTCCCCGTCCCTGGGATTCTCCAGGCAAGAACACTGGAGTGGGTTGCCATTGCCTACTCCAATACATGAAAGTGAAAAGTGAAAGTGAAGTCGCTCAATCATGTCCGACCCTCAGTGACCCCATGGACTGCAGCCTACCAGGCTCTTCTGTCCATGGGATTTTCCAGGCAGGAGTACTGGAGTGGGGTGCCATTGCCTTCTCTATTATGTGACATAGGAGCCTTCATAAGGAAATGAAGACTCAAAGAAACAGACCTATATACCTATATGCTAGGTTTGATGAAGAATTGGAGAAGGAAATGGCAACCCACTCCTGTACTCTTGCCCTGGAAAATGGGGTCCATGGGGTCGCAAAGAGTCAGACATGACTGAGTGACTTCACTTTCTTTTCTTTGATGAAGAATACACAGTCCCAGAAGAATGTTGCAAGGTAAGGTATGAGGTAATTGTAATAAACTGGGAAAAGTTAGCAAAGCCTGTTTGTTCAGATTCTTCTTGACTTCCCTTTGCCTTGGGAGATAAGGATAGTCCTTTGCTCCTGGTGTAGAGAGGGCATCATTCATATGAAGGTGTTACAGCCTATTTCAGGGAGAAATGGCAAAAGAGGAGTAGGTCAGAGCAACCCTCCTGCTTCTGCCATTTTTTCAAACTCTTTCAGCTTAAAATATTCAATGTCATGTCCATGTTTTGGGGTAGTGTGTCCTGAACCATCAGAAGCATGTACAAAACATGAACAAAGAATTTCATGAACATGAGCAGTCTTTTTTGCCTGGCCCCGTGAGCTGTCTTAGCATATATAGTCAACTAAGCCTCTCTCTATGCTGATCTACAAATGGGGACACCTTAGTCTCCAGACACAGCAAAGCAATTCTCAATCACGGAAACTTCTGAAATCCTACAGCCCATTAATATTAGGTTTTGTGGGGTTTTTTTTTATGTTTTCACTATAATGGCCTTTGCTTAATCACACGTGGTGACACCCTGGAATTACATTGCCTCTGAAAACTTAAAATCCTACACCTAACTCTCTATGAAGTCAAGTGGGCCTTAGAAAGCATCACTACGAACAAAGCTAGTGGAGGTGATGGAATTCCAGTGGAGCTATTCCAAATCCTGAAAGATGATGCTGTCAAAGTGCTGCACTCAATATGCCAGCAAATTTGGAAAACTCAGCAGTGGCCACAGGACTGGAAAAGGTCAGTTTTCATCCCAATCCCAAAGAAAGGCAATGCCAAAGAATGCTCAAACTAACGCACAATTGCACTCATCTCACACGCTAGTAAAGTAATGCTCAAAATTCTCCAAGCCAGGCTTCAGCAATATGTGAACCGTGAACTTCCTGATGTTCAAGCTGGTTTTAGAAAAGGCAGAGGAATCAGAGATCAAATTGCCAACATCTGCTGGATCATGGAAAAAGCAAGAGAGTTCCAGAAAAACATCTATTTCTGCTTTATTGACTATGCCAAAGCCTTTGACTGTGTGGATCACAATAAACTGTGGAAAATTCTGAAAGAGATGGGAATACCAGACCACCTGATCTGCCTCTTGAGAAATCTGTATGCAGGTCAGGAAGCAACAGTTAGAACTGGACATGGAACAACAGACTGGTTCCAAATAGGAAAAGGAGTACATCAAGGCTGTATATTGTCACCCTGTTTATTTAAGTTATATGCAGAGTACATCATGAGAAATGCTGGACTGGAGGAAACACAAGTTGGAATCAAGATTGCTGGGAGAAATATCAATAACCTCAGATATGCAGATAACACCACCCTTATGGCAGAAAATGAAGAGGAACTAAAAAGCCTCTTGATGAAGGTGAAAGTGAAGAGTGAAAAGGTTGGCTTAAAGCTCAACATTCAGAAAATGAAGATCATGGCATCTGGTCCCATCACTGCATGGGAAATAGATGGGGAAACAGTGGAAACAGTGTCAGACTTTATTTTTCTGGGCTCCAAAATCACTGCAGATGGTGACTGCAGCCATGGAATTAAAAGATGCTTACTCCTTGGAAGGAAAGTTATGACCAACCTAGATAGCATATTCAAAAGCAGAGACATTACTTTGCCAACAAAGGTTCGCCTAGTCAAGGCTATGGTTTTTCCTGTGGTCACGTATGGATGTGAGAGCTGGACTGTGAAGAAGGCTGAGTGCCAAAGGATTGATGCTTTTGAACTGTGGTGTTGGAGACGACTCTTGAGAGTCCCTTGGACTGCAAGGAGATCCCACCAGTCCATTCTGAAGGAGATCAGCCCTGGGATTTCTTTGGAAGGAATGATGCTAAAGCTGAAACTCCAGTATTTTGGCCACGTCATGCAAAGAGTAGACTCATTGGAGAAGACTCTGATACTGGGAGGGATTGGGGGCAGGAGGAGAAGGGGACGACAGAGGATGAGATGGCTGGATGGCATCACTGACTCGATGGACATGAGTCTGAGTGAACTCCGGGAATTGGTGATGGACAGGGAGGCCTGGCGTGCTGCAATTCATGGGGTCGCAAAGAGTCGCACATGACTGAGCAACTGATCTGATCTGATCTGATCTGAACTCTCTGTTCAGAATCTACTGCCCTTCAAATAATAATATAATAATAGCTTACAATGAATGTTTACATATATCAAACCTTTTGTACTTTTTCTCACTAAATCTTCAATGTTCTAAGGTGTAGAGTTGTTGGCATTATTATTAGCATATTGGCATATTGTTGGCATATATTATTAGCCCTGCCTTATCAATAAAGAAACAAGCTTGGACCACATGGCTGAGCTAAGGTCTGAACCTGGGATCTCCCTACTCCCAGGGTTTGAAGTCTCTATACTATACTATACTGCCTTTAGCCCTGTCACAACTCACATCAGTCTCAGAACACGAAAACCTGCCATGCCATTTTTCTTTTTTCCATCCTTGCTACTGCTAAGTCGCTTCAGTCGTGTCCGACTCTGTGTGACCCCATAGACGGCAGCCCACTAGGCTCCTCTGTCCCTGGGATTCTCCAGGCAAGAATACTGAAGTGGGTTGCCATTTCCTTCTCCAATGCATGAAAGTGAAAAGTGAAAGTGAAGTTGCTCAGTCGTTCCCGACTCTTAGTGACCCTATGGACTGCAGCCTACCAGGCTCCTCCGTTCATGGGATTTTCCAGGCAAGAGTACTGGAGTGGAGTGCAAGTCAAACACATATCTGATCATCTGAACTACTTTCTCACTCAGTTGATTTTAAATGTTTCTGATATCAAATATATATCCCTGTGTTTATAATCAAGACAACACAGGTAAAGCCCTATAATAGGAAAAAGCTTGGCTTCTTTGAGATTCCCTATTATAAATACCCCCATCTGGAAGCAGCAATGAGATACAGAAAGTATTTACCTTTTTAGAAGAAAGGTAATCAAACAGACAGCTTCCAAAAAGAACTAGAGAAGAACTTACTCTAGAGATATTTAAAAATAACCTTAATGTAACCACCTTTTATAGCATTATACATTTATTACATACTCACCCTTGTTTCCCTTCCAACTTATGTGACTATAACAGTAACTTAATGATATAGAAAGAATAAGTCTGAGTCAATACCTGATATGGCATCTGGATCTTCTCCATGCAGAAGCTTCTTAAATTTCTTACTAACCAGATCCAATAAAGTAACTGGTGTCTACATGAGTGAGTGAGTGAGTGAAGTCACTCAGTTGTGTCCGACTCTTTGCGACTCTTTGCGACTCTGTGGACTGTAGCCCTCCAGGCTCCTCCTCCATGGGATTCCATGGGAATCCATGGGATTCTCCAGGCAAGAATACTGGAGTGGGTTGCCATTTCTTTCTCCAGGGGATCTTCCCAACCCAGGGATCAAACCCCGGTCTCCTGCATTGGAGGCAGACACTTTAACCTATGAGCCACCAGGGAAGCCCTACAGTAAATTCTGATTTTATATCTACATAAAAACAGATATTTTCAAGTTTCTAATAAGAATTTTTCTAGCCAGTAATCTAATATATGGGGCTTAATCTAATATAGAGGGCTTCCCTGGTGGCTCAGATGGTAAAGAATCAGCCTGCAATGCAAGAGACCCAGGTTTGATCCTTGGGTCAGGAAGATCCCCTGGAGAAGGGAATGGCAGAAAAAATCTCAGTTTTTTTGACCCAATGCATAGGGGAAGAGGATTACAGATGGGGAAAGGGGGCGGGCAGCAGAAAGCCTCTGAATTATAAAGGGTATATAAATACTTGAAACTTTTTTAGAATTCTTAAAATTCTATTTTCTACTTCCACATATGTGGTATATCTGAAACTAGGTTAACCAATCACTAGTACAGTGTTCTACTATAATAAAAATTATTTGTACTTCCATTAAAGCGTCTGTCTGCAATGCAGGAGACCTGGGTTCCATCCCTGGGTCGGGAGGATCCCCTGGAGAAGGAAATGGCAACCCACTCCAGTATTCTTGCCTGGAGAATCCCATGGACTGAGGAGCCTGGTGGGCTACAGTCCACAGGGTTGCAGAGTCGAACACAACTGAGCGACTTCCCTTTCGCTTTAACAGCACTGGACTAGATAATCTTGCACTGTAATCACATGATCTATATGTAAATAGTAGCTCTAAAATACATAATAATATCATTCTCTTAAAACAGATATATACTCTTTTTCCAGTCTTAATTATTACACAAAGGAAATCCCAGTTTACAACATGTATCTGGGGAAAAAATTCCTCAGCTAACATTGTTATAGAAGGTAGACCTACCAACGTTGAACCTCATATCCACGTAGCTCCTTCATCTTGAGCCCCAAGGTAGGTACCTTTCCATTAGCTTCTATTGTCCTGAAAATTTACAAACATGAAGCCATCCCCATCAATTCATTCTGTCATGCAACAAAAATTTAGTAAGTGATTTCTAGGACAGTTCTAGGTGATAAATAAGCACATCAAGTCTGAACTCATGGAATTTGCATTCTCAGACATGACAGCACATGAGATAAAGACAATTTCAAAAATCAGCAAATATATAACTTCAGGTAGTGATAAGTGCTATTAAGAAAGCATAAAGCAGGATACAAAGCTAGAGTGAAGAAGATGGATAGCTATCTTAGTTAGAGAAGATAGAAAGATACCCCTCTTAGTTACTGAGAGACTATCATTTTGAGCAGAGGCCTGAAGTGATGTGAAAGAGTGAGGCCATAAAAAGACTAAAGAGAAAATGTCCCAGACATAACCAAGACAGCACAAGGAAAGCCCTGTAACAGGGAAAAGCTTGGTTTGCTTGAGATCCAGTATCATAAATACCCCCATCTCCATTTCCCTGAAATACTTCATCCCCTAATCTCCAGAAACCAGTCACCGGAGCCACTTCTCCCTGCTTCCTGAATTCCATACCAGCACATCCTCCAGCCCATGTCAAGTTCCTTCTCCCTTTCAGTCCTGCTACCAAATTTGAACCAGTATCTTTCTTTATGACATTGCTAGTTCTGACACGAGGGGGAGGTAAAAAAATCCTTTCTAACTTCTCAACCATATGTAGCAAAGTGGAGAATTCATTTACCTAGAGGAGGAGGCAGAGTGAGAAGAAAGTGGAGATGCTAAGTGTTACCACTTAGCAAGGAAGAGGAGGAGAGAAAACATTCTTTATAAATTCCCGGTTGGATCTTTTTATAAGTAAGGAATAAACATGAATTATGGTTTAGTGACTACAGAATTAAACATTTATGTAACCACTGCCCTAATCTCTATTTATTATATTTTATGATGAAAAATAAGGTGCAGAGTAACAACTGATTTTTAAATGAGCTTTAGAATATATTTCATTCAAAAGTCATAAAAGAGGGACTGCTTCCATTGTATATACTTAGTACCACCTTTTTCTCTGAAATAATGGAAAAGAAACTTCAGTTAAGGGTGAGAGAACTGCTACAAAATTCAAATCAATGTGTTTCTAATGACATGAGATACATTTTTCACACACAAAAAATTGAGAAAGGAACAATTTGTTTTACATATATCTACACTCTCCCAAAATCCCCTCTCATCCAGTTGAGAAGGGAATATTTCTTTACAGAGGCTTTGGAGAAATAATGCCACTAAAAGTGCCAGTGTCTGGTACTAAAATATAGTAGTGAGGCTAAAAGTTTAAAAGGTAATCTTTTTCTAAGATTACCTTACAAAAAGGTAAACTTTTTTCTTATGTTAGGAAAAAAATTTTTTCTAAGATCTCCTTCAAAATATATCAAGAATTTGACAATGGCTCACCAACTCTATTGCTACCCCTTTGTTTCAAGTCACCACATTTCTTGCCCAGATTATTACAGTCGCCTCCTAAAAGATTTTTCTGCTTCCTTCCTTCCCCCTTTATAATCTGTCCACAACACAAAAGCCAGTTATCTTCATAAATATCAGTCAGATGAGCCCACTGTTGTGCTCAAAACCTCTCACGATTCCCCATTTTATTCCAAGAACAGGCAAGGTCTCTCCAATGGTCTACAAGGGCCACCTCCTCTCCGCCCTCATCTCTCACTACTCTCCCCTCTGCTCACTGCTTCCTTTCTCTTGCTCCTCAGCACCTAGGCAAGCATCACCTCCAAGGCCTCTGCTCTTGGAACCATTTTTTCTGCCCCAAACCAACCCCCCAACCCTCATGGCCATTTAGTTGACTGTCCTCGTTCCACTGTCTGTTCAAATCTCACTTTCTCAGTGACCCCAACCTTGGCCACACCATTTAATACGATAAGCTCCCACTAAACCCCACCCTGGCACCTCAAAATTCCCTTAAACTGCTCTTTTTTTTTTCCTATTGCATTTGTTGCTTTACATCAAACTATATGATGGTAACTTATTGAGTGTGTTTTTATTTTTGTCTGCACCACGCAGCCTGTGGAATCCTGGTTCCCTGACCAGGGATCGAACCTAGGTCCCTGAAGCAAAAGTGAAAAAGGGCCTGCATCTTTGTGTTTTGTTTGCTAATGTGTTCCAAGTACCTAAGACAGTGTCTGGCATATAGTAATGCACCAGAAATAGGTTGAAGAAATTAATCAGTATACTTGTAAATATCAACTAAATACCAACGTTGTTTTGAATCTGCTTCCTTCTCTTTAGTGGGTGTGGGGAGAGAGCATTCCTTCAATCTTTGCCCATTATAGGTACTCAGTAAATCATTTATTAAGTGAATGCTTTGCTTTTTCATCTGACACAAATAGCTTAGTAATAAGTGTGTCCAGGCAAAATGCCAGACATAGCTTGAAGAGCTCATAGTGGAGCTCCAGTAGGAATAAGACTAGTTGTCCTGCCTGTACTTTTAATAGTGACTTGGATTACAAAACTGCTTTGGCAAGAGTTTTCAGGACCACCATTTTGTTATCAAACTGTAAACAAAAAGATTGATTAGCTTGAATTGGTTTTAAACAAAATAAATAGAAGGTTTTAAAACTGTTGTTGCAATTTTTTTCACCTTTTTTTGGTAACTTTTTGGCATTAGCTTCTGATGCAATTGCCATGAAAGTAAGTAGGCATAGTAATTCTTCTCTAAAGTTGGACAACAATCTTAGATATAGTTGTGTTGCTTCAAGTGCTTCTGTTCTTATTTCATTTTCTGTTACATGGCTTTACAAAGAAGACAAAGCAAGGGGGAAAATTAAATGCAGATTATACTACTTAGCAGTCAATTAAAATGCTGTGATGCTGTATTTGATTTGCAGATTCATTTTTACATTCAAAAAGTTTTTATTATAAAATATTTCAAACATATAGGAAATTATCTATATAATATGCCAAACACATGCATAATTATATCCAGCACTGTCAAACATTAATTTCTTTTTTTTTGGCTGCATGCCACAGCCTGTGGAATTTTAGTTCCCTGACCAGGAATCAAACCTGCACCCTCTGCACTGGAAGCCCAGAGTCTTAATCACTGGACCACCAGAGAAGTCCCCTTAATTTGTTTTTAATGTGAAATTATATGGCCACCTACATAGCTAAAAAAAGACATGATATGTCACTCAATTTTTATTTTACTAAAAGATCACCAAATTAATACATCAGAAATTAATATTTACAGATACCTCAATTCTCTAGTCCTGTGAAAGTGAAAATCGCTCAGTCATGTCCAACTCTTTGCGACTGTATAGTCTATGGAAGTCTCCAGGCCAGAATATTGGAGTGGGTAGCCTTTCCTTCTCCAGGGGATCTTCCCAACCCAGGGATCGAACCCAGGTCTCCAGCATTGAAAGTGGATTCTTTACCAGCTGAGCCACAAGGGAAGCACCTCTTTAGTCCTGTAGTGTATCAAAATATTTCTTAGAATGTCCCTATGAGAGAATTACCTTAGATCTAATTCCTACACTGCATTATTACATTTGACATTACAATTTACATGACAGGCAAAAAGTACTGAAAAAAAAAGTGAAAAACTCTATGAGGGAATTTGCTGGTAATCTAGTTGTTAGGACTCGGTTCTTTCACTGACAGGTCCCTTGGTTTAGTCTGTGGTGGGGGAACTAAGATTCCATAAGCCATGGTCTTTGGCCCCCCACCCCCACCCCCCAAAAAAAAGACTCCATGAAGTAATTTGACACCATACAAAAAAAAAATATTAAAGTGCAACATTCAGGGAATTCCATGGAGGTCCAGTGGTTAGGAATCCATGCCTCCACTGCAGGGGGCATGGGTTAAATGCCTTCTTGGGGAACTAAGATCCTACCTGCTGCAGAGCACAGCTGAAAAAAGCAATACTCATATAATACATTTCCGCCAACTCATATCTTCAGGTTTTATTATTATGCAAGAAAACTGAAGTTTAAGCATCACTTAACTAAAAGTTCAATAATTCCTGAATAAATACCAATATACTCTTCAGTTAATAAGCAGCCTCTCTCCTGATTTGGAAAACTCAGCAGTGGCCACAAGATTGGAAAAGATCAGTGTTCATTCCAATCCCAAAGAAAGGCAATGCCAAAGAATGCTCAAACTACCGCACAATTGCACTCATCTCACACGCTAGTAAAGTAATGCTCCAAATTCTCTAAGCCAGGCTTCAGCAATATATAAATCATGAACTTCCAGATGTTCAAGCTGGTTTTAGAAAAGGCAGAGGAACCAGAGATCAAATTGCCAACATCTGCTAGGTCATTGAAAAAGCAAGAGAGTTCCAGAAAAACATCTATTTCTGCTTTATTGGCTATGCCAAAACCTTTGACTGTGTGGATCACAATCAACTGTGGAAAATTCTGAAAGAGATGGGAATACCAGACCACCTGACCTGCCTCTTGAGAAACCTATATACAGGTTAGGAAGCAACAGTTAGAACTGGACATGGAACAACAGACTGGTTCCAAATAGGAAAAGGTGTACGTCAAGGCTGTATATTGTCACTCTGCTTATTTAACTTCTATGCAGAGTACATCATGAGAAACGCTGGATTGGAAGAAACACAAGTTGGAATCAAGATTGCCGAGAGAAATATCAATAACCTCAGATATGTAGATGACATCACCCTTATGGCAGAAAGTGAAGAGGAACTAAAAAGCCTCTTGAGGAAAGTGAAAGAGGAGAGTGAAAAAGTTGGCTTAAAGCTCAACATTCAGAAAATGAAGATCATGGCATCCGGTCCCATCACTTCATGGGAAATAGATGGGGAAACAGTGGAAACAGTGTCAGACTTTATTTTTCTGGGCTCCAAAATCACTACAGATGGTGACTGCAGCCATGAAATTAAAAGATGCTTACTCCTTGGAAGGAAAGTTATGACCAACCTAGATAGCATATTCAAAAGCAGAGACATTACTTTGCCAGCAAAGGTTCATCTAGTCAAGGCTATGGTTTTTCCTGTGGTCATGTATGGATGTGAGAGTTGGACTGTGAAGAAGGCTGAGCGCCAAAGAATGATGCTTTTGAACTGTGGTGTTGGAGAAAACTCTTGAGAGTCACTTGGACTGCAAGGAGATCCAACCAGTCCATTCTGAAGGAGATCAGCCCTGGGATTTCTTTGGAAGGAATGATGCTAAAGCTGAAACTCCAATACTTTGGCCACCTGATGGAAAGAGCTGACTCATTTGAAAAGACCCTGATGCTTGGAAAGATTGAAGGCAGGAGGAGAAGGGGATGTTAGAGGATGACATGGTTGGATGGTATCACCGACTCAACGGACATGAGTTTGGATAGACACTGGGAGTTGGTGATGGACAAGGAGGCCTGGCGTGCTGTGGTTCATGGGGTCACAAAGAGTTGGTCATGACTGAGCGACTGAACTGAACTGAACACCTGATTATAATATTTTACTATGACATCAAAGAGTAACTTCTTCTGTGTATTCAGTCTTATCTCTTCGTTTCTGTGTTGTACTAACTGCTGGCCAACAGTAACTATTAACTGACCAGGGAAATATTCCAAGCATTCAATTGCTGCATTAATTAAGCCAATTATCCATCCTGGAGGTAAAAAACAAGATAAATCAATGGTTGATGTTTACATTTATCTACCTAAAACATTCTTGATAAAGCATAATGAAATCTAGCTTATAATTAACAATCTAAGAAGAGACAATTAGAAAATCTTTTCAGTAATTATTTTTGGATGACTGAGGGAGTAAGTAGATGAGAAGGAATAGATTTTTCCTTACTAGATACCACCATACTTTTCTCTACCTTGACTTTCAGGGAATTATAATATCTGGGAGCCACCATTTCATTATTTGTTTCTACCTTTGTTAGATTTTGTGGAGAAGAGTTCATCTGTACCATTTTATTCCGTTGGTGGTTCCTTTCTCATTTCCCGCTCTGATCATTAGGTGCATATGGTTGTATTATTATTTGAAAATAAGATACTAAATGCTTTCCCATCAAGATGAACTGTTTAAATCCCACTACACACTCTTCTCCCCTTTTTTATCTCACAACCCCAATAGATAAGAAATTTAGGGGACTTCAGTGGTGGTCCAGTGGCTAAGATTCTTCACTCCAATGCAGGGGGACTGCTTTTGATCCCTGGTCAGGGAACTAGATCCCACATGCCGCAACTAAAGATCATGCATGCTGCAATAAATATCAAACATCCCTTGTGCTGCAGCTAGGATACTGCACAGCCATATATATGTATTTAAAAGTCTCTGAATTCAGTATTTCTTTATAAAATAAAAGAAATTTAAGATTCTTTCACTCCTCCCTCCCTTCAGTGACGACTTTGGAAGGCCTATAATTCCCCCTTCTCTGCATCTGCCACCTTCCCAACCCCAGATTTTGCTGATAGGTTAGTATTTATTATAATTTCCCTTAACACGATGTACCTTCTTTGTTGACATCATATTTAGCACTTACACTTTGTACATTCTCACACAGTTTTACCTTATCAACTTGGAATTTATGTGTGTATGTGTATCTATATGCATGAATATATGTTTGTACCCATGCATGTATGTTTCTATGCATGCACATGTGTGGGTACAAAATTAGGGAGAAGAGAAAATAGAGCACCCAGACCAAAGTTCATTGCTTACCAATATTTCCTCCTTCTTCATCGGTCTCCACCTTGGGGTTCTGGCTATTTCTTTGTAAACAGATTAAAATGTATCTTCAAATATTTTCTTACGATGGGGTTCCTAAGTGATACATGGTATGAATTCTTGATGATCCTGAAATATCTTTCCTTCTTCTCTTCACTTCCTTTTCCTTCCTTCCTTCTCTTCCCTGCCCCCCTCTACCCTCAAGGTAAATGGAACATATTGCTTAAATGTGCAGCTCATTATTTTTCAGCTCCTAGTGTTGCAGGTGAAAAGATTAAGGGTAGTTGGATTGCATTTTTCTTGCAGGTAGCCTACCTTTTCTGCCTAGAAGCTCATAACGGCTGACTGGCTGCTGTCTGATTCCTGCAGAGGCTTCTAAAAAAATTGTGTTTCTTTGTTGGTGTCCCTATATGCTCTCTGACTCAGGGGCTGGGGAAATCTCAGCCACTTGTTGGGTCGTTCTTGGCCTATTATAAATTAGGAGCAAGCATGTCATGTGCAAGGGCCTTCCCAGGTAGCACTAGTGGTAAGAGCCTGCCTGTCAATGGAGGAGACATAAGGGACACAAGTTTGATCCTTGGGTCAGGAAGATCCCCTGGAGGAGGGCACGGCAACCCACTCCAATATTCTTGCCCGGAGAATCCCTTGGACAGAGAAGACTGGTGGCCTATGATCCATAGGGTCACAAAGAGCTGGACACAACTGAAGTGACTTAGCACACACACACACACACACACACACACACACACACACACACACATGCATGTCATGTGCAAACAGGACCATGGTTGATTAAGATGGTTCACAGGTCTGTGATCACCAAACTCTTCCTAGGATCTGAAGCTTTCTGGTTCCCAGGCCTGGAGTCTGACATCTTTTCTTGTTTGGCCCACGTGGGAGAAAGCATCATATCAGTTTTCTCTGCCTGAATCCCAGAAGTACCCAAGGTCATATACCTATGGTTCCTAGCAACTGGCTTACCAGGAGTGACAAATACCTTGGATTTGGGAGTGTAAGAGAAGGGACCTCATTCAGGTTACAGGGGTCTTGGAACATCTCCACAAATGAGGCTGCTTTATGATAGGCCTTACTTCATTGTACTGTAATGTTTTGTTTCATGAACATCTCCCCTACTAGACTGTGGCTTCTTTTAAAGCAGGGATGAATAAACCAGTAAAAACCATCATGGTTGTTATTTTATGGTTATAAAATAGAAATAATAGAAATGTGGAAAGACACTCAGGGCTGGTGCAGGGAAAGAAGATTGACATATCATGACTGAGCTCAAATGAATGAAACCACTAAGATATCCAATCATCTTCTCATAGGTCATAACCAGGGACTTTCTATTTTAGATCAAAGGAGAATTCAGTGATTAATTTCTAAATCAAAGATGGTGTTTGCTCATATATAAGATTATGTTCTCATACTTTTAAAAAAACAAGGGTAAAAGATGTGAAAGAACATTTTAGTTATAAATTGACAATAAAAATGGTCACCTAAAGCTAAGATAATGGCATCCAGTCCCATCACTTCATGGCAAATAGGTGGGGAAACAGTGGCTGACTTTATTTTTCTGGGCTCCAAAATCAGTGCAGATGATGACTGCAGCCATGAAATTAAAAGATGCTTATTCCTTGGAAGGAAAGTTATGACCAACTTAGACAGCATATTAAAAAGCAGAGACTTTACTTTGCCAACAAAAGTCCATCTAGTCAAGGCTATGGTTTTTCCAGTGGTCATGTATGGATGTGAAAGTTGGACTGTGAAGAAAGCTGAGCACCAGAGAATTGATGCTTTTGAACTGTGGTGTTGGAGAAGACTCTTGAGAGTCCCTTGGACTGCAAAGAGATTCAACCAGTCCATTCTAAAGGAGATCAGTCCTGGGTGTTCATTGGAAGGACTGATGGTGAAGCTGAAACTCCAATACTTTGGCCACCTGATGCAAAGAGCTGACTCATTTGATAAGACCCTGATGCTGGGAAAGACTGAGGGCAGGAGGAGAAGGGGATGACATTGGATGAGATGGCTGGATGGTATCACCAACTCGATGGACATGGGTTGGGGTGGACTCCGGGATTTGGTGATGGACAGGGAGGCCTGGCGTGCTGTGGTTCATGAGATCGCCAAGAGTTGGACATGACTGAGCAACTGAACTGAACTGAAGATCTCATAACACTGGGCTTGAATTAATGCCTGACCAAAGTTAGCTAATATAAGTTAGTGGCTACCCTATTTGCACTGACATGTCATTTCCAGCTCACCACAAACCCCACCACTTCCTGCTGCTGCTGCTGCTGCTGCTAAGTCGCTTCAGTCGTGTCCGACTCTGTGCGACCCCATAGACGGAAGCCCACCAGGCTCCCCCGTCCCTGGGATTCTCCAGGCAAGAATACTGGAGTGGGTTGCCATTTCCTTCTCCAATGCATGAAAGTGAAAAGTGAAAGTGAAGTCGCTCAGTCGTGTCCGACTCTTAGCAACCCCATGGACTGGAGCCTACCAGGATCCTCCAACCATGGGATTTTCCAGACTGTCAGCTACCATTTTCATGGTATCATGCTATTGGTTTTGCTACAGTAGAAATTAATTTCCCTAGAGTTATATCTCTGTCTTAAGCAGGAAAAGGAAAAACAGCCAATGGGGCCATTGCTTGGCAAATCCCATGGACAGAGGAGCCTGGTGGGGTCACAAAAGAGTCAGACACAACTTAGAGACTAAACAACAAGGGCCATGCATTTCAAGCAAAACGACAGTATATATTTTTCCTACATGTTTGAAAATGAAATACTCACACGCTGTCTGATCTGCTTGGCTCCTAAAGGCATCTGAGTTTGCTATTGCTGAGTTACTGACCAAAATAAATCAACAATCTTTTAGTAAAGACCTGAGATCATTTGTTATTGTTCAGTCTGTAAGTCGTATCTGACTCTTTGTGACCCCATGACCTGCAGCACTCCAGGCTTCCCTGTCCTTCACCATCTCCCAGAGTTTGCTCAAACTCATGTCCACTGAATCAGTGATGCCATTCAACCATTTCATCTTCTGTTGCCACCTTCTCCTCTTGCCCTCAAGCTTTCCCAGCATCAAGGTCTTTTCCAGTGAGTCAGCTTTTCATATCAGGTAGCCAAAGTATTGGCACTTCAACTTCAGCAACTGTCCTTCCAGTGACTATTCGAGGTTTTATTTCTTTTAGAATGGATTGGTTTGATCTCCTTGCTGTCCAAAGGACTCTCAAGAGTCTTCTCCAGCACCATAGTTGGAATGTATCAATTTGTCAGTGCTCAGCCTTCTTTATGGTACAACTCTCACATCCATACATGACTACTGGAAAAACTATAGTTTTGACTAGATGGACCTTTGTCAGCAAAATGATGTCTCTGCTTTTTAATACACTGTCTAGGTTTGTCATAGCTATTCTTCCAAGGAGCGAGCATCTTTTAATTTTGTGGCTATAGTCACTGTCCGCATTGATTTTGGAGTCCAAGAGAATGAAAACTGACACTGTTTCCACAATTTCCCCATCTACTTGCCATGAAGTGATAGGACCAGATGCCAGATCTTAGTTTTTTGAATGTTGAGTTTCAAGCCAGCTTTTTCACTCTCCTCTTTCACCTTCATCAAGAGTCTCTTTACTTCCTCTTCACTTTCTGCCATTAAAATGGTATCATCTGCATATCTCAGGTTGTTGATATTTCTCCTGGCAATCTTGAGTCCAGCTTATGATTCATTCAGCCCAGCATTTCGCATGATGTATTCTGCATATAAATTAAGTAAGCAGGGTGACAATATACAACCTTTGATGTACTCCTTTCCCAATTTTGAACCTGTCTGTTGTTCCATGTCTAATTCTAACTGCTGCTTCTTGTCCTGCATACAGGTTTCTCAGGAAAAAAATAGCCTCTAATCAGTCAGTCCATATTTGTTAATAGCAACCTTTGGGCATAGCACTGAATCAAGTGCTAGAAAAAGATATATATAACAATAATGACCCTTCAGCAGCCATCCATAAGTGAGGAGGAAAGGATAGCCACACATAAAAAGGATGAAGGCAAATTTTATCAAGTCACCAAGGAGCATGAATAGATTCTTACGAATAAATCCAAAAGTAGAAAAAAGACTATTCAGCAATAAATAGCATCAAGACAGAATATTCATTTACTCAACAAACATTTTGAGACCTATTTTGTATTATACACTGTTCTAGGTTCCAGGGACATAGTGGTAACCAAAACAGGTAAAATTCTTGCCTTAATGGAGCTTATAGTCTATGGGGAAGAGGGAGGCAGACAATAAATAACAAAAAGTTAAATATGTCTGTGTCAGTTTGTATTAAGTTCTCTGGAGAGAAATGAAGGGATAAAAGGAGATCAGACTACACTATGGGATTAATGTTGTGATTTTAAATAAGATGTGTGGGAATTATCATCAGGAAGATGATATTTGAGTGAAGACCTGAAGGAGAGGGAACAGAGAAATGTGCATGTCTAGACATACTAGCCAAGTGCAGAGCTGATAAACAGAATAGCTAGCTCTACGTGAGGAAATTAAGACTCAAGAAGGATGTTCCGGCAACACATACAGTCACCACCGTATTCTTAATGGAGCATTTCTTATCCAATCATCTCTGTACTGGGTGAAAGGGATACAAGGGGACACACTTTGCATTTGAAGAGCATACAATCCATCTAGTGTTTAGGATAGCCTAAACACAAACATGGGCTTCCCTGGTGGCTCAGACAGTAAAGTGTCTTTCTGCAATGCAGGAGACCCGGGTTCGATCCCTGGGTTGGGAAGATCCCCTGGAGAAGGAAATGGCAGCCCACTCCAGTATTCTTGCCTGGAAAATCCCATGGATGGCGGAGCCTGGTAGGCTACTGTCCATGGGGTTGTAAATAGTCGGACACGACTGAGCGACCTCACTTCAGTTCAAACACAAACATATGTACAGATGAGTGTATGTGTATATATGTATAAATAAAAAGAAAATTTTTATAAAATGAGGAGGCAGTATATGAGACATTCATTCGCTAAATGTTACATACCAACAGCTAAGCACTGGGCCATTCAACGGGAGATATAATGGTGAACAAAGATGAAGACTGTCCCTAAGTACCTTACACTCCAGTAGGAAATAAAATCAAGTCAACAGGCAATTTCATTCAGTGTGTAAATGTTTTGGTGGGAGAAGTACACTGTGTTCCATAGGAATCACGCTTCACTTTGACTAAGGAAATCTTCGTACAATGTATTCTTCTGGAAGTCAAGTAAAACTGATGAATAGTGGAATTGCTCTAGCCAATCTGGACATTCCCCTCAGGAGAGAGGGAGAGTACCTATATCTTTAGAATCCCTAACATTTCTAAAATATATTTCAAAAATATTAGTATATTAGCTTCAAAATATTAGTCATTATATTTTTTATATTTCTAATACATTTTGCAGGTGTTATCACAAAGGTTCGCCTAGTCAAAGCTATGGTCTTTCCTGTGGTCATGTATGGATGTGAGAGCTGGACTGTGAAGAAGGCTGAGCGCCCAAGAATTGATGTTTTTGAACTGTGGTGTTGGAGAAGACTCTTGAGAGTCACTTGGACTGCCAGGAGATCCAACCAGTCCATTCTGAAGGAGATCAGCCCTGGGATTTCTTTGGAAGGAATGATGCTAAAGCTGAAACTCCAGTATTTTGGCCACCTCATGCGAAGAGTTGACTCATTGGAGAAGACTCTGATGCTGGGAGGGATTGGGGGCAGGAGGAGAAGGGGATGACGGAGGATGAGATGGCTGGATGGCATCACTGACTCGATGGATGTCAATCTGAGTGACCTCCGGGAGTTGGTGACGGACAGGGAGGCCTGGCATGCTGCAGTTTATGGGGTCGCAAAGAGTCGGACATGACTGAGCGACTGATCTGATCTGATCTGATCAGAAAGAAACACCTGTAAAAAATAAACAAATCTCAGCAAAGAAACACATCTCACCTGTAAAAATAAACACATCTCAGCAAAGGTTCACCTTGACTCGACTAGTCACACAAATGCAAATTTGCAAGAAGCCTGCAGTCCTGGCTTTATCACTGCTGGCAGAATTTTCGACTCAATTCAAGTGAAGTAGGTTTCTCAGTTTTGGGGGAATTAAGGAATGACCTTTTTAAAAACAAAGAAAAGAACTTGATACTTTTATGTCGTGGCCGACATTTATACAGGTGTATTGCCAACTGCATACCTTTAGCCGGCCATATTTTCCAAATAGAAAGTAGCCTAGATTTTCTTGTGGTCCAGCTAATTATTTAATTTTATAAAACCAGACAGTTTTATATGTGTTGATACATCTGAGGGGGTGTTTTTGTGCTTTAGAATCACAGAATAGTCAGGTTTCAGTGGATTATAACAATAACAAAAGCTCCAACCATGCCTGATTTCTTAGAATTTAGAGAAACTTCCAAATGCATTTTTCCAAAAATTTTGGTATGAAAATTTTTAAAAAGTGATTTTTTTACTCATTAGATATAAGAATAATCAATTTTAAAGTTAGTTTTCTTTTGCAAGCCCTTTTACAAAACAAAAAACAACAATAAAAAACCTACTTTAGTGGATTTAGTAGATTTAAGACTGTCAAAGATAAAGAGATCTGTTATTAGTAGCTTATGAAAGAGTACCTCTTTTAAAACTATGTTTTATTAGAAAGAACAACTAAAATAGGTTCTCTGTCTCTGTATTCTGAAGGCTGACACGTTCAGTCGGAACAAAGAGCAAACATACCAACTACACATATTTCACCTGTACCCATTTAATAGTTTACAATACTTTGTTGCAACAATAATGATAAGACACTAGGTAAAAGTATGGAAATCTAGGTGTGAGTCCTTTTTAAAAATTTATTTATTTTACTGTGTCGAGTCTTAGTTGCAGCACATCAGATCTTCTGGCACACCATGAAGCCCACAGGCTTAGTTCCTCCAAGGCATGTGGGACCCTAGTTCCCTGACAAGGGCTTGAACCCCCATCCCCTAAAGTGCAAGGTGGATTCTCAACCACTAAACCACCAGGGAAGTTCCCAGGTCTGAGTCTTGATGCCATTAGTTAACTGTGGAAACTTACTTTTCTGAGTCTCAGTTTCCTTGTCTATAAAATAAATAGTCTAAACTAAAGTAAAGTAGAGGCTCCCAGACTTGGCTGATTTTTGTTTTAACATAAAGTCTCCTCTTTTAGGGGATTCCCTGGCAGTTCTCAGAACTGCAGAACTCAGAACATTTACTGCCATGAAAGTGAAAGTCACTCAGTTGTGTCCAACTTTTTGCATGGATAGTCCATGGAATTCTCCAGGCCAAAATATTAGAGGAGGTAGACATTCCCTTCTCCAGGGAATCTTCCCAACTCAGGGATCAAACCCAGGTCCCCCGCACTGCAGGTGGATTCTTTATCAGCCGAGTCACCAGGTAAGCCATTACCCAGGTTCAGTCCCTGGTAGGGGAACTAAGATCCCACAAGATACACAGTACAGCCAAAAAAATCTCCTTTTTTAAAATGTAAAACTTAATAATTATATTGATTATTAAATAAATAAATAATAATAAAACTTAAAAAAACATTGTTTTGTAACAATATTTAAAATATCTGGCTAAACACAAAAGTGTTAAAACTAAAGATATTTCTATTTTCACCTAACATATTTTGTTAAATATGTTATTCATAGACGAGTATATAAATGCATGTGAACCATTTAAAGTATTTGGGGGAAAATGCAAGAAAAAGAAGAGACATAAACCTATTTTCCTTTTTAGAAAATTAATAGATGTCTGTAAAACTGAAAAAGCATGAAGCAGCAGTATAAGCATGACATTTAGAGACATGAGATACATTTATAACATACGTGAGTTACAATATAGAGAATTGCAAATGGTTGTCTTTAGAGAGGGGCAAATGCATAAGACGGAGAAGGCAATGGCACCCCACTCCGGTACTCTTGCCTGGAAAGTCCCAAGGACGGAGGAGCCTAGTGGGCTGCAGTCCATCAGGTCGCAAAGAGCTGGACACGACTGAGCGACTTCCCTTTCACTTTTCACTTTCATGAATTGGAGAAGGAAATGGCAACCCACTCCAGTGTTCTTGCCTGGAGAATCCCAGGGACAGTGGAGCCTGATGGGCTGCCGTCTATGGGGTAGCACAGAGTTGGACACGACTGAAGTGACTTAGCAGCAGCAGCAGCAGCAGCAAATGCGTAAGAGAAGAAGGGTAGGAAACTTATTTTTTGGTGAGAAAATCTGTAGGACTACTTTAATATTTTATATTATGTATATGTATAACAAAGATAAAAATAAAAATATTTTTTATTTTATTTTTTTTTTCGGTGAACAAGGCCCCTCACTTTATTTTTCAAAGTAGTTTTTATTTTTATTTTTATTATTATTATTATTTTTTTTTATTTTACTTAACTTTACAATATTGTATTGCTTTTACAATACATCAAGATGGTTCCGCCGCCAGTATACACGTGTTCCCCATCCTGAACCCTCCTCCCTCTCCCCTCCCCACACCATCCCTCCAGGTCGTCCCAGTGCTCCAGCCCCAGGCATTTGTTATTGGGCATCGTACCTGGACTGACGACTCATTTCGGATATGATATTATACATATTTCAATGCTATTCTCCCCAATCATCCCACCCTCTCCCAGTCCCAGAGTCCAAAAGTCTGTTCTATACATCAGTGTCTCTTTTGTTGTCTCGTAAATAGGGTTATTTTTACCATCTTTCTCAATTCCATATATATGCGTTAGTATACTGTATTTGTGTTTTTCTTTCTGGCTTACTTCACTCTGTATAATAGGCTCCAGTTCCATCCACCTCCTTAGAACTGATTCAAATGTATTCTTTTTAATGGCTGAGTAATACTCCATTGTGTATATGTACCACAGCTTGCTTATCCATTCATCTGTGGATGGACATCTAGGTTGCTTCCACGTTCTGGCTATTGTAAACAGGGCTGCTATGAACATTGGGGTACACGTGTCTCTTTCAATTCTGGTTTTCTCAGTGTATATGCCCAGCAGTGGGATTGCTGGGTCATAAGGCAGTTCTATTCCCAGTTTTTTGAGGAATCTCCATACTGTTCTCCATAGTGGCTGTACTAGTTTGCATTCCCACCAACAGTGTAAGAGGGTTCCCTTCTCTCCGCACCCTCTCCAGCATTTATTGCTTGTGGACTTTTGGATAGCAGCCATTCTGACTGGCAAAAATATTTTTTAAAGTACATAAGAGTGCCATCTTTCTTTCCCTTACCATGTCTATTTATTTATCCTTTTGAGTCTGTTTCCCCAACTATAAAATGAAAGTTCTACCCTCACTTTACAGGTCTATTGTTAAATTATAGATAACAAATATAAAATGCATTAACAAGTTACTTGGCCCAGAGAAAAGTCCAACAAATGAAAATTACTTTTATAAGCATCTTCACTGATAAATTATAGCCATCTTTAGTTAGGAATTTCTTTTTGTTTTTGTTTAGTCACTAAGCTGTGTCTGATTCTTTGTAATCCCATGGATTGCAGCTCGTCAGGCTTCCCTGTTCTTCACTATCTCCTAGATTTTGCTCAAACTCATGTCCACTGAATTGGTGATGCTTTCTAACCATCGCATCCTCTGTTATCCCCTTCTTCTGCTGCCTTCAATCTTTCCAAGCATCAGGGTCTTTCAAATGTGTCAACTCTTTGTATCAAGTGGCCAAAGGATTGAAGCTTCAGCATCAGTCCTTCCAATGAATATTCAAGGTTGATGTACTTCAGGATTGACTGGTTTGATCTCCTTGCTTTCCAATGGACTCTTGAGAGTTCTCCAGCACCACAATTTGAAAGCATCAAGGCTTCAGCACTCAGCCTTCCTTATGGTCCGACCCTTACATCCATACATGAAAGTAAAGTCGCTCAGTCGTGTCCGACTCTTTGTGACCCCGTGGACTGTAGCCTACCAGGTTCCTCCGTCCATGGGATTCTCCAGGCAAGAATACTGGAGTGGGTTGCCATTTCCTTCTTCAGACAGCTTTGACTGTACAGACCTTTGTCAGCCAGGTGATGTCTCTGCTTTTCAATACATTATTTAGATTTGTCATAGATTTCCTTGAAGCAAGTGTCCTTTAATTTCATGGCTTGAGTCACCATCTACAGTGATTTTGGAGCCCAAGAAAATGAAATCTGTCAGTTTCCACTTTCCCCCCATCTATTTGCCATAAAGTGATGGGACCTGATGCCATGATCTTTGGTTTTTGAATGTCGAGTTTTAAGCCAGCGTTTTCACTCCTCTTTCACCTTCATCAAGAGGCTCTTTTGTTCCTCTTTGCTTTCTGCCATTAGGGTGGTGTCATGTGCATATCTGAGGTTACTGATATTAATGCTTCTTGACCTGCATACAGGTTTCTCCAGAGACAGGTAAGGTATCCTATATCCTCATGGGAAAATGATGAGACAAGTTTTTCTTTTTCACTCATAATAGGTAAAAATTGAATTTTTGTTGGTTCCTCTTTCTCAGCCTGTTCTCTAAATATTCATCTTTCTCAGAGTTTTCTTCTAGCTCTTCTCTTCTCATTTGAATCCTTTCTTTGGGCACCATGCATTTCTCTTCTCACACTCATCCTGGTTATTGTTGATAACTTTTGCTCCTCCAGTGTGCAAATCATGCTTGTTTTGCTTCTGTCATGGTTTGACCACATGCAGTATAGTATGTAACCATTATGAATTGTGATTGCATCCCTCCTAACTGCCCTGGGCATGGGGCTCTTCTTTCTACTGTTAAGTGGCATTATAAGCACAAAACCACAAGTAGATGAAGTATTGGGGAAGGAAGGACAAATTCCTTGATGGCTAATAAAAAAATCCGCCTGCAGTGCAGAAGATTTGGGTTCGATCACTGGGTTGGGAAGGTTCCCTAAATGAGATAATGGCAACCTACTCCAGTATTCTTGCCTGGAGAATCCCATGGACAGAGGAGCTTGGTGGGGCAACAGTCTATAATGTCGCAAAGAGTTGGACACGACTGAGCAACTGAACATAAAGAGCATTTACAGAGCCGTGAAACTATTCTGTATAATACTATAATGGTGGAACAGTCATCAGACATTTGTCAAAACCCACATCATAATATACACCACCAAGACTGAACACTGATGTAAATCATGGGCTTTGAGTGATAATGATATGTCATGTAAGTGCATGGATTATAACAAACAACCACTTCGGTGTAGGGTGTTGATAGTGGGGGAGGCTGTGTATATATGGGAATTTCCTACACTTTCTGTTCAATTTTTCTGTGAACCTAACAATGTTCTAAAATAGGTCTATTTTAAAAAGTCAGTTCTTCCTTAAAAGTTCTGAAAAGAACTAGTGGAAACTGAAATTACCTTTTGAAAGTGGGAGAACAGGTTTGTCAACTGTAATGCTTATAGGTAAAGCCAGAGTCCCACTCATTGTGTCACTAAGTTCCTCAATTCTTTCCTCACAATCTCTTGTCCTAGAGGATTTGAAATCATTTCATCTTCTGGTCAGTTGAAAGAAACAATATGTGAATTTCTCTATTATATATAGGACCAATATTTCAAATTCACGACCCAGATAATCATGATGATGTGATCACTGACCTAGAGCCAGACATCTTGGAATGTGAAGTCAAATGGGCCTTAGAAAGCATCACTACGAACAAAGCTAGTGGAGGTGATGGAATTCCAGTGGAGCTATTCCAAATCCTGAAAGATGATGCTGTCAAAGTGCTGCACTCAATATGCCAGCAAATTTGGAAAACTCAGCAGTGGCCACAAGATTGGAAAAGGTCAGTTTTCATCCCAATCCCAAAGAAAGGCAATGCCAAAGAGTGCTCAAACTACCGCACAATTGCACTCATCTCACACGCTAGTAAAGTAATGCTCAAAATTCTCCAAGCCAGGCTTCAGCAATATGTGAACCATGAACATCCTGATGTTCAAGCTTGTTTTAGAAAAGGCAGAGGAACCAGAGATCAAATTGCCAACATCCGCTGGATCATGGAAAAAGCAAGAGAGTTCCAGAAAAACATTTATTTCTGCTTTATTGACTATGCCAAAGCCTTTGACTGTGTAGATCACAATAAACTATGGAAAATTCTGAAAGAGATGGGAATACCAGACCACCTGATCTGCCTCTTGAGAAATCTGTATGCAGGTCAGGAAGCAACAGTTAGAACTGGTCATGGAACAACAGACTGGTTCCAAATAGGAAAAGGAGTACATCAAGGCTGCATATTGTCACCATGTTTATTTAACTTATATGCAGAGTACATCATGAGAAACGCTGGACTGGAAGAAACACAAGTTGGAATCAAGATTTCTGGGAGAAATATAAATAACCTCAGATATGCAGATGACACCACTCTTATGGCAGAAAGTGAAGAGGGGCTAAAAAGCCTCTTGATGAAAGTGAAAGTGGAGAGTGAAAAGGTTGGCTTAAAGCTCAACATTCAGAAAACGAAGATCATGGCATCTGGTCCCATCACTGCATGGGAAATAGATGGGGAAACAGTGGAAACAGTGTCAGACTTTGTTTTTCTGGGCTCCAAAATCACTGCAGGTGGTGACTGTAGCCATGAAATTAAAAGATGCTTACTCCTTGGAAGGAAAGTTATGACCAACCTGCTATAGATAGCATATTCAAAAGCAGAGACATTACTTTACCAACAAAGGTTCGCCTAGTCAAAGCTATGGTCTTTCCTGTGGTCATGTATGGATGTGAGAGCTGGACTGTGAAGAAGGCTGAGCGCCGAAGAATTGATGCTTTGGAACTGTGGTGTTGGAGAAGACTCTTGAGAGTCCCTTGGACTGCAAGGAGATCCAACCAGTCCATTCTGAAGGAGATCAATCCTGGAATTTCTTTAGAAGGAATGATGCTAAAGCTGAAACTCCAGTATTTTGGCCACCTCATGCGAAGAGTTGACTCATTGGAGAAGACTCTGATGCTGGGAGGGATTGAGGGCAGGAGGAGAAGGGGACGACAGAGGATGAGATGGCTGGATGGCATCACTGACTTGATGGGTGCGAGTCTGGGTGACCTCCGGGAGCTGGTGATGGACAGGGAGGCCTGGCGTGCTGCGGTTCATGGGGTCGCAAAGAGTCGGACACGACTGAGCGACTGATCTGATATAAAGCTTACTTATACATTTCCTATTTTCAAAAAGATGTCAGGCAGCTTACAGTAAAAGGTACAAGTGAAGAAGTGAAATCGCTTAGTTGTGTCCATCTCTGCAACCCCATGGACTGTAGCCTATCAGGCTCCTCCGTCTATGGGATTTTCCAGGCAAGAGTGCTGGAGTGGATTGCCATTTCCTTCTCCAGGGCATCTTCCCGACTCAGGGATCGAATTTGGGTCTCCCGCATTGCAGGCAGATGCTTTATCATCTGAGCCACCAGGGAAGCCCATAAGATACAAGTAATAAATTTATTAGATAACAGAATATCACCAAAAGAGGATGTTAGGATTGTAAATAAACAGAAAAATATATATGTTAATTCTAAGGTTCTCATGGTTTCTATAACAGAGTAGAAGACTTTTGCTCTAGTTTCCATAACTTTATCTACTTTGGTTAAGTCACTTTTCAAAAACTAGGAAGCACACAATTCATCAGAGGAGATAAAGTTTTTCCTGGTATAAATTCTGAAGTATTTATGTGATCATTTCCTCATAACTGTTTTAGAGCAAATGCAGAAATAGATTAATTTATATATGGCTATTGAGCGCGGAAGAATTGATGCTTTTGAACTGTGGTGTTGGAGAAGACTCTTGAGAGTCCCTTGGACTGCAAGGAGATCCAACCAGTCCATTCTGAAGGAGATCAGCCCTGGGATTTCTTTGGAAGGAATGATGCTAAAGCTGAAACTCCAGTATTTTGGCCACCTCATGCGAAGAGTTGACTCACTGGAGAGGACTCTGATGCTGGGAGGGATTGAGGGCGGAGGAGAAGGGGACGACAGAGGATGAGATGGCTGGATGGCATCACTGACTCGATGAATCTGAGTCTGAGTGACCTCCGAGAGCTGGTGATGGATAGGGAGGCCTGGTGTGCTACAGTTCATGGGGTCGCAAAGAGTCGGACATGACTGAGCGACTGATCTGATTTCTTTTATTAATTTCTGAAAAAACTTGAAAGTAGAATATTTAAGGTTCACTCAATGAAGACTGTTCTGCCAGCATCTAAACACAAAATACTACAATATCTTGGTTAACACTAACCTTGAATGTTTCTTTGTTTTTATTTCATCAGTTAACCAAGTCCCAGAATTCTTTTTTCTTTTGCAAAAAACATAAGATGATTTATTGCCTAGAAACCTGTAGAGTCTATTGTTTGAATTTTCAAATTCCAATTCCTTTTTATTTTTGAATAGCTTTGTTCCTACTGGTTAAAATACTTTATGATTCATTAGAACTTGGCAAAGACAAACTCCTTTAAGACGAGAGATGTCATTACTACTTAGGCACATATTTTGCATCAGATGACTTAATACTGCATTGACAGCATAGGAACCGGTAAAAGTCTTTTATGTTTGCAAATGCTGCATCCTTCTTTTTCTTTCTACTTGAGTCTGAAGGGAGTAAAAAATACCATCTCATAGCTGAGTAGCTTGAAGGGGACCAGAGCATCATGAAAAAAAATTTAAACATATGTTTCTAGCAAGTTTAGATTACACAAAAATATATACGTTTTTTTGCAACCTTATGCTTTTTATGTCATATCTGCTGCCAATGCCTTTCTCAAGTTTCTTCTCCTCACATCTTATGGAAACTATAACAGGTTTACTAAGGTTGCACATGTTCACCTTCCAATAAAATCAGAGTAAACCTAGGAATTTGCTCTACTGATGAAACATATACTATTATGTGAATGTATAGTCTTGAAGAATATTAATTTAGGATACATTCAAAAGGAATGCACACACTAACTGAAATCTTGCTTATTACAGAGCTGTGGCTTCATCAGACTCTGTTTTTATTTCTTCTTTTTGACTTTTTGAACAATGACAACCTTTGCATGAAAGAAATCTAGGGCAAGGAGCTGAAAAAACTGATTTATCTGTCAGTTGTTCTTGTTGAAAAAGAAAACTTAGGAATAATGAAAACCTGAAGACAGTAAAATGTCCAGCACATGGGGAATAGTTAAATAGATTATCAGATCAGATCAGATCAGATCAGTCGCTCAGTCGTGTCTGATTCTTTGCGACCCCATGAACTGCAGCACGACAGGCCTCCCTGTCCATTACCAACTCCTGGAGGTCACTCAGACTCATATTCATCGAGTCAGTGATGCCATCCAGCCATCTCATCCTCTGTCATCCCCTTCTCCTCCTGCCCTCAATCCCTCCCAGCATCAGAGTCTTCTCCAATGAGTCAACTCTTCGCATGAGGTGGCCAAAATACTGGAGTTTCAGCTTTAGCATCATTCCTTCCAAAGAAATCCCAGGGTTGATCTCCTTCAGAATGGACCGGTTGGATCTCCTTGCAGTCCAAGGGACTCTCAAGAGTCTTCTCCAACACCACAGTTCAAAAGCATCAATTCTTGGGCGCTCAGCCTTCTTCACAGTCCAGCTCTCACATCCATACATGACCACAGGAAAGACCATAGCCTTGACTAGACGAACCTTTGTTGGCAAAGTGATGTCTCTGCTTTTGAATATGCTATCTAGGTTGGTCATAACTTTCCTTCCAAGGAGTAAGCGTCTTTTAGATTATAGTATAGCTTTATTGCAGAATATTAAAAACCCATTAGGAAGAATGACATTTATAGCAAGAAGGATTTCATTAAGTAGTAAAAACAGAGTTGGGCAGAACAATTTGTATACTATTAAAATCATCCTAGTTATGCAAAAATAAATTCCCAACCTATACACAAATATATGAAAACAGAAAAAAAGGTCTGGAAGGATAAAATTCAAACTAACCTTTGGGAAATAGACATAATGAAAGCATGTTCACTTTTCAGCATACATATTTCTGATTTTTATAATGTACATATATAAACTTTTTCAATTAATTGGAGACAATAAAATTTAAAAATTTAGATATAATTTACATTTCACAAAATTCACTCTTTTAAAGTGTACAGTTCAATGACTTTTCATTCACAACTCTGTGCAGCCATCTCTTTCATCTAATTCCAGACCATTTCATCACTTCAAAAAGAAGACTTCATACAGTTAGCAGTCACTCTTCATTCCCTCCTACCCCAGTGAATTTTTAATAAAAAATTTTTAGTAAGATAAGGGAATAAATTGAATATCTAGAACGTTGTTTCTAGATTTTTGTTGTTAGAATCCAAGAATTTAAGGTCTTTCTTCCTTTGCCTATGAATAACTGGAAGTTCAATTCTGTTCAGTTCAGTCGCTCAGTCGTGTCTGACTCTTTGCGACCCCAAGGACCGCAGAACGCCAGGCCTCCCTATCTATCACCAACTCCCGGAGTTTACCCAAACTCATCTCCATTGAGTCAGTGATGCCATCCAACCATCTCAGCCTCTGTCATCCCCTTCTTCTCTTGCCTTCAATCTTTCCCAGCATCAGAGTCTTTTCAAATGAGTCAGTTCTTCGCATCGGGTGGCCAAAGTATTGGAGTTTCAGCTTCAATATCAGTCCTTCCAATGAACATTCAGGACTGATTTCCTTTAGGATGGACTGGTTGGATCTCCTTGCAGTCCAAGGGACTCTCAAGAGTCTTCTCCAACACCACAGTTCGAAAGCATCAATTCTTAGGCGCTCAGCTTTCTTTATAGTCCAACTCTCACATCCATACGTAACCACTGGAAAAACCATAGTCTTGACTAGACAGACCTTTGTTGGCAAAGTAATGTCTCTGCTTTTTAATATGCTGTCTAGGTTGGTCATAACTTTCTTCCAAGAAGTAAGTGAGTAACAGGAAACTGGATGCCAATTTTACATAATGGCGTGATGTTTAAAGCAAAGAAAGTCACCTTCAAACGCCTTCTGTAGCAGAAGCTGTCTATTCTTGAACTATTACAGCACGAGACCTTGTGGACAGTGCGTAGACAGGAGCAGGGGGAGGAGGGCAGAGTGGAAAAGGGGAACGTTTGAGGAGTAGAAGCAACTAGGGTCGAAGTTAGGGTAGGGTGGGGTAGATAAGCCTAGGAGTCTATGAGCGGTGGAGACTGAGTTATTTTCCAAGGACCATCTGCCTCGCTAAGCGTCATTAAACAAGAGGCCAGGTTAAAGAAATAGTCCTTGAGCGCAAGGACTTGAAGCATTGGCATCATCTTATGAACGTCTTAGAAACATAGACCGTCAGACCGTACTCTTGAATCCACGCTGCATTTTAACAACATCCCCAAATCATGCGTCCATGTTAAAGTCTGAGAAGCACTACTTTCCAGGACTCCCCAAGAAGAGTAGCTTCTGAAAAGACCCAGAGGCGGTCCTCAGTCAGACTGAGAGGATAGATGGGCGGGGAAAGGGGCGGATACAGGAAAGGGGCGGGCCCCAGAGGCCTGAGCTCAAAGTCCAAACCTTCGCTCTCCTCAGCTGTCCCCCTGTTTAGGGCACATTTGGCTAGGCTCTAAAGGACTACCTGTCCTTCTTTTCCTGGAGCCTCTAAGGCTCACGAAGCTCGATCCGTTCCGCCCAGGGCCGGGAAGCTGGATCTGGCAGTCAAGGCAAGGTTACGGAACCGCGGAGTCAAATGAACTGCCATAAACTCGTCCACCGAGCTCCGCCTCCGGCCCGTGACCCCGCCCCCACTTGGCCGTCTTGGGGGGGCGGGGTTAAAGACGTCCCGGTCCCTCCCCTTCCGAACAAGCCGGAAGTGACGTCATGCCAGGACCGACTGGTCTTTCGGTCTTCTTCCCCCCTCCTTTACTCTTCCTCCCCACTCCCGCCCCTCCCCTCCCCTTTCCCCTCCTCTGGTTCCAGCCTTTGAGGCCGCACGAGTGTAGGAGGCTATGGAGTAAGCCGGCGGCAGCGGCCAGGCGCAGAGGCTGAGCAGGAGCAGCCGAGAAGCGTTTGGGGGGCGGGGTGGGGAAGAGCCCCAGCGCCGCCCCTCCTGAGGGAGAAGGGGAAGAGGTGAGTGACCGCCCATGGGCACCGAACGACCTCCTTCACCGATCGCGCACCCGCTCGGGCTCCCCAGGCAGAGAGAAGGAATGGGGAAGGACCCGCGCCCGGGGTAGGCCTGCCAAGGTCCCCGGGGCTGGCGACTGTTGCCTGGTGACGGGCCCGCTGGCTGCAGGCGGGGCCGGCTGGGCGATAGGCGCCCTCGCTTGAAGCCGGGCTGGGGGAGCGGGAAGCTGCGGGGAGCGGATCCAGGAGGCCCGAGTCTCCCGAAGAGGCCTGGAAGCGACTGGAGACCCCGGGCTGGAGCCATCTGCTGGAGGGAGAGCCCCGTGCTCAGGCTCAGGAGCTCGGGTTTCCGCGGTGGAGATCTTGGTTCCCTTTTGGGAAATAGGACACTACTCCGGGACTGGGTGAGAAGAGCTCCCCTCAGTGCTGAGGTGCGCCTCTGATAACCTGGGTTACCATCTGAGGCCGTCCGGCCCAGCGTCCTTTTCTGACTGGAGCTTTAGTTCTGGAATGGAAGGTTATTGTTTGTGAGGTGGGTGGGGCAGGTGTTTTGTTAAATACCCTCTCCGAGGCTCCTGCGCTCCTGTTTTTCTAAGTGGGAGAGAAAGGATGGAAGAAGATTGAGACCCATGAAGCTTGCAAACTTGGGATCCGACAGAGTACATACCTGTGGTCAGTAGTTAAGGGAACCAGTGTTGTCAAGTCAGCTCCCATAACAGTCTTCCTGAGGCTTCAGTCTCAAGCGACTTAAAAACACCAAGTCAGTAGTGACACAGTTTTAAGTTGCAAACTAGTATTTTTGTAGATCAAGGTCTGGAGTCAAAAAATTTACAAATTGGATTCTATGAGTAAGAAGTTTCCTAAGTCGCATTCGCAAGCCTTTTCATTCTGGAATATTAATATGGTTTAAGGTTAATGCTCCAAACCAGCCAGTCACAATAAAACCCCCTTCAGGTTCTGGTAACAGATTGAAAGTCAGGTGGTTGAAGCTTCCTTTTGGACTTTCCAGGTTATTTGTTTGTTTGGCTTCTTATCTTTTTTTTTTTTTTAATTTTAATACTAATTTTTTTTTAAGTTTTAAAATAATTTATCAGCTGAGTGTATAAGTAGAATTCTTAAGACACTATTAAACTGTAGTCATAAAAGACAATTTTGAGGGCGTGCTTAAAGGAAAGAACCTAAAGGAAAGTAAGGACCTTCATTCTGTTCAGATCCATTTTACACACATGCAGAAACCTATTCTGTTCTGTCTGATATCCAAAAACACCCAGTAAAATACAAGCGCAATGTACACTGAAATGTTTCTATAAAAACCAATCCCATAGTTAGGAATAGCTACTCATACTCATATGTTTGAAAGTCATGACTTATCTCCCAAGAAAAATAGGTCCTCTTACTATATTTGACTCAAGTGACTAGTTTTCATCATCCATCCTTTCTATAGGAGTTCAAGTTTGACAACTTCCTGTCTCATATCAGTCTCTCCTGGAGTCTTATTTGAATATCTCTTGAGTCTGTCTACCCCTGGTCTTTACACTAGTATTTGAGTTCCAGCCACTATCATTTCTCATTTGGATTATTTACAGTCTCCTAATTAGGGTCTTCCCAGGTGGCCCTATGGAGAAGGCAATGGCAACCCACTCCAGTACTCTTGCCTGGAAAATCCCATGGATGGAGGAGCCTGGTGGGCTGTAGTCCTTGGGGTCGCTAGGATTGGACACGGCTGAGCGACTTCACTTTCACTTTCATGCATTGGAGAAGGAAATGGTGACCCACTCCAGTATTCTTGCCTGGAGAATCCCAGGGATGGGGGAGCCTGGTGGGCTGCTGTCTGTGGGGTCGCACAGAGACGTACATGAAATGACATGAAGTGACTTAGTAGCAGCAGCAGGTGGCCCTAGTGGTAAAGAACCTGCCTGGCACTGCAGGAGACAAGAGACACAGGTTTGATCCCTGGATCGGGGAGATCCCTGGAGTAAGATATGGCAACGCACTCCAGTATTCTTGCTTACAGAGTCCCATGGACAGAGGAGCCTGGCAGGCTACAGTCCATAGGGTCACAAAGGGCAGGCACGACTGAAGTGACTTAGCACACACAGAGCACACAGTTAACGTCTACCTGCATTTACTGTTGGCTTCTTCTATAGTTTTGCACATGAGACTGAGTGATTTTTCAAAATGCAGATCCGATCACATAATCTTCATGTTTGAAACCCTTCACTTTTTTTAAGAGAAACTAAAATCATTAACAGGTTGTTTGGGCAGCTCTTAATTGCCTTTGCAACCTCATCTCCACAGCGCCCTCTGGCCTCCTTTTCTTCTCCTAGTCACTTTGTTCTTTCTGTTCTGCTTCAGGTGTATGGCATTTGATTATGATGCTTCCTTTGCCTGGAAGTGCTTTTCCTTTCCTTTTCATCCAGTTAACGCCTGCTCTTCATTCAGCTTACATCAGGGAAGACTTTCCTAATTAGGATACATTCCCCTGATTATATGTTCTCATGATGCCATGGCAGAAGTGCCATACTGATTAATACTTACTAAATTAATGAGATTTCCCTCATGTCTTGAAACTGTGTAAGTGCTTAATAAACGTTTGTTAAATGTATAAATTTATTGACTACTTATGAAATGTGCCAGAAATTGTTCTCAGTATTTTGTGTGCATCATTGTCTTTAATCCTCACAACAGTTACTTGAGGCATGGGTGACAGTTTCCCTTTTTTAAAGACTGAAAATAGTGTTAGGGAGGCTAGTTGGTGGTTATAGTGCTTTTATGAAACCTGGCATTTGAACCCAGGTTTTGCTGCCACTGAAGACTATACTTAATCATGTAATTCTCATACTGCATGTCGTAATCACCTGGGGAGCTGCTCAAAATATGAATGTCTTGACTGCACATTTATGGATTCTGACTCCAAAGGCTTGAAATGGTAGCTTGGCATTTGTATGTTTTAATAAGTAGTGATTGTTCAGTTGCTAAATTGTATCCAACTTTTTGCACCCTAGTGGACTGCAGCACCCCAGGCTTCCTTGTCCTTCACCATCTCCTGAGTTTGCTGAAATTCATGTTGGTTGAGTCGGTGATGCTGTTTAACCATCTAATCCTCTGCTGCCCTCTTTTCCTTTTGCCTTCAGTCTTCCCAGCATCAGAGTCTTTTCCAATGAGTCGGCTCTTCCCATCAGATGGCCAGAGTATTGGAGCTTCAGCCTCAGTCCTTCCAATGAATATTCAGGCCTGATTTCCTTTGGGATTGACTGGTTTGATCTCTTTACAGTCCAGGGGACTCTCAAGAATCTTCTCCAGCACCACAATTTTTAGACGTTCACCAGAATTTGAAGATCATTGCTTTGAAGTTTGAAAACCATTTTTTTCGACAACACTTCTGTGCTGTATGAGTTTCAGTTTTCACACATTTCAATTTTACTGCACTGTATTTCAGATTTTTAGGTCTTGCACCCCACTCCAGTACTCTTGCCTGGAAAATCCCATGGACGGAGGAGCCTGGTGGGCTGCAGTCCATGGGGTTGCTAGGAGTTGGACACGACTGAGCGACTTCCTTTTCACTTTTCACTTTCATGCATTGGAGAAGGAAATGGCAACCCACTCCAGTGTTCTTGCCTGGAGAATCCCAGGAATGGTGGAGCCTGGTGTGTTGCCATCTATGGGGTTGCAGAGAGTTGGACATGACTGAAGTGACTTAGCAGCAGCAGCAAGGAATAATCGCAGTCTTAAGGAAATAAGCTTAGTTATCATTTTGTCTAATTTCCTAGTCAGTTATTCTTTTTCTTCTGGCTAGAGTTGCTGAATTAAAAGTAGAGAAGTCACTTCGCTGACAGAGGTCCTTATGGTCAAAGCTATGGTTTTTCCAGTATTCATATATGGATGTGAGCGTTGGACCATAAAGAAGGCTGAGCGCTGAAGAATTGATGCTTTTGAACTGTGGTGCTGGAGAAGACTCTTGAGAGTCCCTTGAACAGCAAGGAGATCAAACCAGCCAATCCTAAAGGAAATCAACTAAATAAACTAAGTATTCATTGGAAGGACTGATGGCTGAAGCTGAAGCTCCAGTACTTTGGTCACCTAATGCGAAGAGCCGACTCACTAGAAACGACCCTGATCCTGGAAAAGATTGAGGGCAAGAAGAGAAGGGGACAACAGAGGATGAGATGGTTGGATGGCATTGACTCAATGGACATGAGTTTGAGCAAATTCTGGGAGATAGTGAAGGACAGGGAAGCCTGGCATGCTGCAGTTCATGGGGTTACAAAGAGTCAGACACAACTTAGCGACTGAACAACAGAGTTGCTGAACAGTGAGACACTGCCAGCCCAGTGCTGTTTCTTTTTTTTTTTTTTAATTATAATAATTTCTAAGCCTCTGGTTGACTTTCTATAGTAAAAATTGTACTTGGTTCATGGGCTGAAAGTGCCTTCTAAAGAGTTGGATGTAATTTTTCCTCAAATTTTACTTATTGTTCAAATTGGTTATTTGATACTTTAGCATATGTTGCCTTGTAACCTCACATTCTGCTTTTAAAATCTTACTGTATACAAACTTAATGATGAAAACAATGTTTTACTTCTTGTTTCTCCTACTGTGCCTAGCCTGGTGTTTTTCACCTCTTCTGTACCCAGTAATTTATTGAGTGATGTGTGCTTCACTTTGCATTGCTAAGTCTTCTTAGTGTTTTGTTTCTTAAATCAGGGATGTCTCTTGAAATAATCGGTTCTAGCTCAACTTATAATAATTATATACTGTTTGTAGTTATAAAGAGAATGATTGTGTTCAGCTGATACAATCTTTGTTTCCCAAGTAAAACTAAACATGGTTTCTGTATAGGCCAAAAAATGTTTTTAACCATTTTTTAAAAACACTATCTTTTTAAAAACTTTAGTAATCTGTAAGCAACCCCTACCAAAAAAAAAAAGTATTTCAAAAATTCTATGGTTAGTTTACTTCTCTATCTCTTGCCACTTTGATGGTAAGCTCTTTCATGGCTTATTTTTTCTTCTTTTTTCCCCAGTTTCTTACGTGGTGTCAGGTACATAGTGGGTGCTCAATAAATATTAAATAGTTCACCAGATGAATTTTCATGTCTATTTCTACTTTGGGTACACCAGTGTTGACTCTGTTTGGCTAATGGATAGGCAACTCAAATTTGAATATTAGCTCTGAAAATATCCTTTGTTTTGATACTCAAACTATTTACAGTTTTCAAATCACATCATATATAGTCTTCCTCCCCTTCATGTCTTGGCACAGTCCTTTCTGGAAACTCCTTCACTTTTCTCCTACTTGAAAAACATTTCTCTTCTTTTTTCTTTTAAATTTTTTTACTGATTTACAAACACTTCATTTTTGAGCTCATCTTCATGTTCCCAAAGCATGTTACATTCGTACTGTAGTTAACTGGTATAAATCTTTGCAGGTCAGAGTGTGCTACTCAACTGAGTCCCTAAATAGCAGAAATATTTCCATTTACATCTGTATTCCCAACATATGACAAGTGCATGGCATGTAATACATAGCTTAGGCAGAGTTAGAGGAAAGGATATGTAGGTTTTAAATTGGATTTTAATGTCGCTTGCACCTTCCCATCAAAATCAGTAGCAGATGTTCATAGAAAACAACTTGGCTTGGCAATAAATGTTTTCATAATTCCAGTAGCAACATTTTCCAACTGCTTTGCTTTCAGAAATGCAGTATTAAATAGAAAAAGGAAAGTGAATTTTTATTTCTATTTACAGACAGTTCAAATCTTTAACAGAAGAAAGTAAGTTATATCTAAATAAATATAATTTAATTAACTGAGAAAATAGGACACAAACTAACGCTACCTTTGTCCAGTGGCCTTCTAGATATTTTTGCTTGTGTATTCTCTAATTTTGTAAGACATTGTGCTTTTTGTGCTTTAAGTTGGTAGCATCCGAATTTTCTTTTGTCAAGGGTTTAGATAGTTAACAAAGTTTCTAATTTCTAGATTATGTTTTATTTTTATCAGAACCTTGGAGTTTTTGCTTATTAATTGAAATAAGCTTGTTTTGTACACTCCTGTAATAACTATCTTGTATCTTAATAGTTCTGTGACAGATAAGGCATAGGATTTTGCTGTTAAGAACTAAAGCACAAGCCCCTTCAGAATTTCTTACCAAACTTCTTTTTGCTTTACTCTTAAGAGACTTTCAGGATTAATGTATTCTAGAACTGCATTTTCCCTTTTGGCATGCCTGCTAAGGTTTTGTATACCCAGAGAAATGCCCTATAATAAGACTGGGATGGCTGAGAAAAACATTTTACTTTGGTCAAGTGGGAGAAAATTGTGAAAAAGAGTTGGTTAGGAAAATTTGCAAGACACACGCTTGTTCTTAGGCAAATCAATTTTAGGAAAGAATACACGTGGCTTCCCTGGTGGCTCACTGGTAGAGTCTGCCTGCCAGTGTGGGAGACGGGGTTTCAATCACTGAACTGAAAAGATCCCCTGGAGAAGGAAATGGCAACCCACTCCAGTATTCTTGTCTGGGAAATCCCATGGACAGAGAAGCCTGACGGGTCCATGGAGTTGCAAAAGAGTGGAACAGGACTTAGCATCTAAACAACAACCACACACACCATGAGTGATAGGCCTTTAGACCTCTTAATGTGCTGCTGCTGCTGCTGCTAAGTCGCTTCAGTCGTGTCCGACTCTGTGCGACCCCATAGACGGCAGCCCACCAGGCTCCCCCATCCCTGGGATTCTCCAGGCAAGAACACTGGAGTGGGTTGCCATTTCCTTCTCCAATGCATGAAAGTGAAAAGTGAAAGTGAAGTCGCTCAGTCGTGTCCGACTCTTAGCGACCCCATGGACTGCAGCCCACCAGGCTCCTCTGTCCATGGGATTTTCCAGGCAAAAGTACTTGGGTGGGGTGCCATTGCCTTCCCCGTCTTAATGTGCGGTAGACCCTTAAACAATCTAGTGAAGCCTATGGACCTGTTCTCAGAGTAACATTTTCGCATCTTGTCAGTTTCTTTCTACAAAAGCCTCTGGGATTCTGATTGGATTGCATTGAGTCTATAGATTGATGGGGAAAATTGACAATATCTTAACAATATTGTACAAACAACAATATTGTCTGTACAACTTTTTCCATTTAAGTCATCTTCAATTTTTCACAGAAAATTTTATTTTCATTATGCAAGTCTTTGTGTCTTTGTATCTTTTTTAAGTCCTTGTATCTTGTTAAATTTATTCATAAGTATTTTGTGTCCTTGAGATGCTGTTTTTTCCATTTGCTGTATTTATTTGCATCAGTGTTTGTCTTTTAAATTTTTTACTTTGCATGTCAACTCTTTTTTTAGTTCCTTAATTTTTTAAATTGAAATAGGTTTGATTTACAGTGTTCACTTTCAAGCATACACCAAAGTGATTCAGTTATGCATACATACATATATATATGTATTTTCTTTCCCAGGTCATTTTCCATTATAAATTACTACAAGATACTTTCTCATAGGCCTAGGCTCCCATGAAATCACTGCTTTTACCCTTGGTTCCAGTGCTTGTGAGATTTTTGTGTGCATCCTTTAAGAGTGAAGTCTGTGGAACTCCCATGGCTAAGCCCAGCTGGCCTTCAAAGCCAAATGCTCTGGGAGTTCTTCCTCCCAGGGTACTAGAGCTCTGGGCTGGGGAGCCTGATATGGGGCTCAGAACTCACTCCTGTGAGAGAACCTCTGTAATAAAGTTTTTCTCTAGTTTGTGGGGAAATATCTCGTATCCTAGGGGAGTATGAGATTTGATTATATCGTGAGTCCACTCCTCTTACCTGTCTTGTGGTTCTGTCTTTATGTCCTTAGTTATAGAGGATCTTTTCTGGTAGATTTCAGTCCTTTTCAGTGGATTGTTTTGATTTTCATGTGCTCAAGAGAGGAGATGAGCTTAGGTTCCTTCTATTCCACTATCTTGGCCATTCCTCCCTTCAAAATGGTAATTTTGAAATTTCCATGTTCAGTTGTCTGTTTCTAAAATATAAAAGTAGTCTTTTTAAAAAAGTATTTTCATATTCTGCCTTCATGCTAACTTACATATTAATTCCAGTAGCTGTTTTTGTGGATTACTTCTGACTTTCTGTGTGTATGATCATGTTATTGAGAATAAAGAATTTTACTTCTTCTCTTCCTTCCTGTAGATATCCAGAGACACCATTTATCAGGTTGAGGAAGTTCCTTTCTGTTCTTAGCTTGCTGAGAGTTTTTATACTGAATGAGTATTGACTTTTGTCAAAAAAAATTTTTCTGCCTTAACCTAGTTATTGTTGTTCAGTAGCTCAGTTGTGTCCGAATGTTTGCCACCTCATGGACTGCATCTCGGCAGGCTTCCGTGCCTTCACTATCTCACCAAGTTTGTTCAAACTCATGTCCACTGAGTCGATGATGCCGTCCAACTATCTCATCCTCTGTTGCCCCTTCTCCTGCCCTCAGTCTTTCCCAGCATCAGGGTCTTTTCCAGAGAGTCTGCTCTTCACAAATGGTGGCCGAAGTACTAGAGCTTTCAGCTTTAGCTTCAGTCCTTCCAATTAATATTAAGGGTTGATTTCCCTTAGGATATTCAAAAGCAGAGACATTACTTTGCCAACAAAGGTTCGCCTAGTCAAGGCTATGGTGTTTCCTGTGATCATGTATGGATGTGAGAGCTGGACTGTGAAGAAGGCTGAGCACTGAAGAATCGATGCTTTTGAACTGTGGTGTTGGAGACGACTCTTGAGAGTCCCTTGGACTGCAAGGAGATCCAACCAGTCCATTCTGAAGGAGATCAGCCCTGGGATATCTTTGGAAGGAATGATGCTAAAGCTGAAACTCCAGTATTTTGGCCACCTCATGCGAAGAGTTAACTCATTGGAAAAGACTCTGCTGCTGGGAGGGATTGGGGGCAGGAGGAGAAGGGGACGCCAGAGGATGAGATGGCTGGATGGCATCATTGACTCGATGAATGTGAGTCTGGGTGACCTCTGGGAGTTGGTGATGGACAGGGAGTCCTGGCGTGCTGCGATTCGTGGGGTCGCGGAGAGTCGGACACGACTGAGCGACTGATCTGATCCCTTAGGATTAGCTGGTTTGATCTCCTTGCAGTCCAAGGGACTCTTAAGAGTCTTCTCCAGCACCACAGTTGGAAAGCATCAATTCTTTAGTGCTCAGCTTTCTTGATGGTCCACCTCTCACATCCACAAACGACTACTGGAAAACCATGATTTTGACTATATGGAGCTTTGTCGACATAGTGATGTTTCTGCTTTTTAATATGCTGTCTATGTTTGGCATAACTTTTCTTCCAAGGATCGAATGTCTTTTAATTTCTTGGCTGCAGTCACCCCATACTCAGCAGTCAACCCATATAAGCCTGGAGTTCTGTTTGTGGTAAGAGTTGTAGTTATGAAATGCATTTCTTTTACTGGGTTGGCCAGAAAGGTCATTCGGGTTTTTTCTATAACATCTTTACAGGAAATATAGGGTTATTCTGACTTTCTCTTCAGTTATGGTAGTTGTACCTTCCAAAGAATTTTTTTACTTTATCCAAGTTGTCGAATTAATTGGCTGGCATAAGATTATCCATAATAATAATACCTTATTGATTCAGAATCTATAGACTCTGTAAGGGATTAGCATCTGCAGGATTTCCTCTATTTACAATACTGGTCATTTGTGTTTTTAAAAGTTTTCTTAATGTAGTTAGAGATTTATCTTAAAAAAGTGTGTGGCTTCATTGCTTTTCTTTTTCATTTCTCTTATTAAATTAAATTCAGTCTGTGCCATTTAAGTCTGTTCTTTATTTTCTTCTTTCTACTTTTTAAATTTGAGTTTAATTCTCTTTTTTTCTAACTTCCTAAGTTGGAAGCTTATACCATTAATTTTGGAATTTTTTTCCCCTAATATAAACATTTAAAGCTATGAATTTCCTACAAGGCATGCTTTGCCTACATACCACAGATTTCTCAATTTCGTTCGTTTCCAGATACTTTAAAATTTTTTCTGTGATTTCTTTTTTAACCCTTGAGTATTTAGAAGTGTTGTTTAATTTCCAGGTATTTGCATTTTTCTAGATATTTGTCTATCACTGACTTCTAGCTTAATTTCATTGTCCTTGTTGAACATATTTTATTATATTCCAGTAGTTTCACTCATTTTGAGACTTGTTTTATGGTCCGGCATATAATCTATCTTAGTGAATATACCATGTACATATGAAAACAAAACGCATTCTGCTTTTGTTGAGTGGAGTGTTTTAGGTTAGTTTACTTGATTTGTTGTTGTTGTTAAGTTGCTAAGTCATGTCCTGCTTTTTTGTGACCCCATGAACTATATAGCCCACCAGGCTCCTCTGTCCATGGGATTTCCCAGGCAAGAATACTGCAATGGGTTGCCATTTTCTTTCTCCAAAGGATCTTCCTGACCCAGGGACTGAACCCACATCTCCAGTGTTCAGGACTTCTACATCCTTACTGATTTTCTGTCTTTTTGGTCTTTCTGTGCATCAGCCACAAAGAACAGATCTGTGAAGTCTCCAGATACACTTGAAGATTTGTCTATTTCTTCCTTTAATTCTATTAGTTTTTGCTGCATTTATTTTGAAGCTCTCTTAGTTCAGTATGTACACATTTAGGATTGTTATATCTTCTATATCTTCTTGAGAATTGACAGCTTTGTCACTGTAAAGTGTCCCTCTTTGTCTTTAAGCCTGTTCTGTTATTAATATAGCCACTCCAGCTCGGTATATTTTCACATTTTTAAACTTAGTTGCAGCATGTGGGATCCAGTTCCCTGACCAGTGGAAGCCCAAAGTCTTAACCAGTGAACCACCAGGGAAGTCCCCATTTTTAAACTTTTAAATCATCCTATAGAGTGGGTTTCTTGTAAACAGTGTATAATTGAGTCTTGCTTTTTTTAATATAGTTTGATAGTCTCAGTCATTTAACAGGGCTTTAAATCATTTACATCTAATACAGTTATTTATATGGTTGGATTTAACTCTATCTTGTTGAGTTCAGTTCAGTCGCTCAGTCGCGTCCAACTCTTTGCGACCCCATAAACTGCAGCACACCAGGCCTCCCTGTCCATCACCAACTCCCAGAGTTTACCCAAACTCATGTCCATCGAGTTGGTGATGCCATCCAGCCATCTCATCCAATGTCGTCCCCTTCTCCTCCTGCCCCCAATCCCTCCAGCATCAGTCTTTTCCAATGAGTCAACTCTTCGCAGCAGGTGGCCAAAGTATTGGAGTTTCAGCTTTAGCATCAGTCCTTCCAAAGAATACCCAGGACTGATCTCCTTTAGAATGGACTGGTTGGATCTCCTTGCAGTCCAAGGGACTCTCAAGAGTCTTCTCCAACACCACAGTTCAAAAGCATCAATTCTTCAGCGCTCAGCTTTCTTCACAATCCAACTCTCACATCCATACATGACCACTGGAAAAACCATAGCCTTGACTAGACGGACCTTTGTTGGCAAAGTAATGTCTCTGCTTTTGAATATGCTGTCTAGGTTGCTCATAACTTTCCTCCCTAGGAGTAAGCGTCTTTTAATTTCATGGCTGTAATCACCATCTGCAGTGATTTTGGAGCCCAGAAAAATAAAGTGATGAGACCCATGAAGTGATGAGACCAGATGCCATGATCTTAGTTTTCCGAATGTTGAGCTTTAAGCCAACTTTATCTCTCCTCTTTCACTTTCATCAAGAGGCTTTTTAGTTCCTCTTCACTTTCTGTCATAAGGGTGGTGTCATCTGCATATCTGAAGTTATTGATATTTCTCCCTGCAATCTTGATTCCAGCTTGTGCTTCTTCCAATCCAGCGTTTCTCATGATGTACTCTGCATAGAAGTTAAAAAAGCAGGGTGACAATATACAGCCTTGACGTACGCCTTTTCCGATTTGTAACCAGTCTGTTGTTCCATGTCCAGTCTAACTGTTGCTTCCTGACCTTCATACAGGTTTCTCAAGAGGCAGGTCAGGTGGTCTGGGATTCCCATCTCTTGAAGAATTTTCCACAGTTTATTGTGATCCACACAGTCAAAGGCTTTGGCATAGTCAATAAAGCAGAAATAGATGTTTTTCTGGAACTCTGTTGCTTTTTCGATGCTCCAGCGGATGTTGACAATTTGATCTCTGATTCCTCTGCCTTTTCTAAAACCAGCTTAAACATCTGGAAGTTCACAGTTCACGTCTATCTTGTTACTTACTTTCTATTTTTCACACTTGTTGTTTGTTTTTTTATTTTGAAAGTGAAGTTGCTCAGTCGTGTCCGACTCGTTGCGACCCCATGGACTGCAGCCTACCAAGGCTCCTCCATCCATGGGATTTTCTAGGCAAGAGTACTGGAGTGGCGTGCCATTGCCTTCTCCAGAGAGTTGGGCTTAATCAGCCTTAATGTCCATTTTTCTCTTTGGGTGAGAGAGTTCTTTGTTTTGCATAGAATGGTAGGGAGGACCTGGAGAGGAATCTTAACTCCAGGCTATTTTGAACCCTGTAACTGTCCTTCCTTCCAGACCCTAAGGAATATGTACAAAAAGAGAAAGAGAGCCGGGCACCATTAGTATTCAGGCTTCTTCGTGCTGATAAATGAGAGTCAGTGCTTTGTGGTCTGGGAGGAAGGACGTCCAAGGCCCGCAGTGTTGACTCTCTACTCTAGCCGTCAGGGTCTCAAGCAAAAAAGTCCTGACTTGGTCTCAGGAAATGGCTCGGATTTGGTCTTGGAGGAATCTCTGGAAAAGATTAAACAAACAAGGCCCAAAAGTGAGTAGGAGGATGATAAGCATGAATGGTCTGAGAAGGGGTAAAAGTTATAAAAGGAAAGGTTTCCTGTAGCCACAGGGTGGAGATGTAATCTTCAGTATGTTTGAGCAGGGATCCTTGAGGACTCGAGACCCAGATATCTGCCAGAAGTCGTTCCAGGAATAATTGTAGCCGTGAAACCAGCAGGCTCATCCATTGCCAGTTGGGGCTGCTGGAAACTGTGAGAACTTCCGAGTTGTAGGGTTTTTTCTTTTAGTATTTTTTAAAAAAATTAACTCAGTTTACTGAAGGGTTCCATTTTATTTCCACTATTGGCTGTTTAGGTTTGTCTCTTTATTATTTTAGGTATTGCTCTAGGGTCTGTAATATGTCTTTAATGTGCCACAGTCTAACTTCAAATGATATTATACTACCTCACATATAAGAATATTTCAGAAATATACTTTCACTTCCCCTCTCTTATCCTTGGTTTGTCTTGTCATATTTTTACTTTTCCATATAAGTGCAATACATTTTTGCTTTAAATAATTAGCTATCTTTTAGAGATAATGTAAGATAAGTTTTTTATATACCTGAATAATTTTTACTTTACAGTCCTCCATTCCTTTTGTAGATTCAGATTTCTGGCTGGTATAGTTTAGTATAACAGTAGAGCCTTTCAGGTTTTGTATAGTTATTTTTACTGAGAAGAAAGATTCAGACCCTCAGTACCACTTCAAGTCTTAAAGGGTCTTATAATATGCCCTATTATTATATAGTTGAGCAACGTTGACGTTAGTGTCAAGTGTGACTGTATCTTTTCTCTTATTAGTCTGTGACAGTTAAGGTTGAAGCACAGTTTGGCTCCTAGACTCAAGTATATTGGGTTCTCTGAAGGCAAAACTAACATATACCTTTGTTTCTATGGGATTGTTTTGCTTGTTGTTTGGCATATATTAAACTTTCAAAGTAAGTAATGAATAAGTGCTTAAAGAAGTAAGAACCAATGATCACTGCTTTCCTGTACTTCTATGTTTCTAGGTAACTATAACTGCCCAGAACTGCAGCCATGGAGTCCATGCTAAATAAGTTGAAGAGTACTGTTACAAAAGTAACAGCTGACGTCACTAGTGCTGTGATGGGAAATCCTGTCACTAGAGAATTTGATGTTGGTCGACACATTGCCAGTGGTGGCAGTGGGCTAGCTTGGAAGATTTTTAATGGCACAAAAAAGTCAACAAAGCAGGTAAGTTTTAATTTAGAGTTCAGCTGGAAAAAAAACACACATGCTAATAATGACCATACTGTGTATGTATGCATTTTTATTTTAAGAAATGCTGAAAGTAATCGGTTCTTTCGTTGTCATTTCATTCATCTAAGGAAATCATAGAAAAACAAATGTTTTTAAACATGCCCTTGAATGTCCTAGTTACAAATACATTATTTGATGTATCAACGCATCTTGTGATTTAATTTTGTTTACTTAATAACAAACATATCAGTTGAGCAAATGAGTGTATTAGATATTTAGCAAAATGTTTTAGAATAAAAATTCCCATGTTCCTTTTATCTTTATCAATAAGTTGTGACATACTACTCAGTTAAACTTTTCTAATGTTAAGTGCATTCTTTTTTTAAGCACTCTTACTTACCTCTTTTCTTCTATAGCCTTCTATAAAAAAGACTTCTGTAATATTTTTTCATGTTTATTAACCTGGTAGTTTTGACCATCAAAGGGCGATACATTTGTGGGATATAATCAGTAGTATGTTTTGGGAGACTGAAAAGTTATTTGGAGACTGTTCTTTTAGTGAAGAGTAATTTAAGTTGTATTTTTATTAATTTAAGAAACCAACAGATAGTTCTGAGAAATGTGGAGGATTGTTAAAATTTACTAATCACTTTCTTTTGAAATTGTTGAAGAATTGGAAAATCTCCAGGTTTAAAACCTCTGTGGAAATATATTCTTTAAAAAGAAAAATTAGTTTCCAAAAGTACTTCACTTCCCTATATGTGAAACATATAGACTTTTAAGACATGTGGGGTTTATTACACATATTTTCCAATGAGTATAAAAATTGTATAATTGTGGGTATGCATTATGACTTTTCCAAAATCAGATTATTCCCAAATAAGTATATTAAAGACTGAATTGGCCTTGGTTATCCTTTTATGAAGGAGGAGTCTTGGTTCTGTGATAGATTGCTGGTGTGTGGTTTGTACCTGACCTTAAATCTTGTTTTTATTCCCATTTGATTGGAAATCCTTAAGTCCAAAGTTGATCTATACCTTAGATATTGATTGGTCATTTTTGAACATTGTTTTCACTTTCACCAGCATCTCATCCAAAAAATAATGTTTCCTTGAGTATTTATTGACTACTTAGAAAGCTATGAATGAGATCGTTAAGTTATATAAATGACCAACCTCCAATGCCAGTACAAATTGCTTTTATAATCAGTTATATAAAGGAAAAGTGAAAGACTACCACATTTACTAAATTTTCCATTGTTTATTAAGAATGCGATAACATAATAATGTCTTTGTCCTTAATGAAAAGTGTTCAGAGTTTTTGTGTTTATATCATTAGTTCATATGCTGAAACTCTCTGTTACTATTGGAGCTTCTTTTGTTGCCATAGAATGTGAGAACCAGGCACAAATAATAGATGGTTGCTTAGGTATTGCACGTTAATATAACATTTCTCAGCAGCTGACTTTCAGAACTGAGTTCTCTTATGAAACTATACTGTACTCCTTTTTTTCTGACAAAATTATTGCTTTGAGGAAAAAAGTAGTTTGAGACTATATCATTGCTCTCTGTGGATATGATTTTGAATTTTATTTCTTTGCCTCTTTCAAACCTCAGAGGTCACAACTCTTGAGTATCCTGTCTGGAATGCTGACTGGTTACTTAAGGAAGAGCTGAGTGTCTAACCAGCTTGGCACTGAAGCCTCATTTGAATTTCTCCCTTAATTGAAAAATGTTAATTCTTTTTTCAGTAGCCTCATATTTATTAAAAGAGAATCAGAGAAAATAAATAATCTAGAGCTGTACTTAATACAATATTGGTAGCCATACGATGCATATGGCTTTTTCAATTAATTAAAATTAAGATTAAATTTAATTTTTCTGTTGTTGCACTGATCACATTTCAAATACTGCATAGCCACATGTGGCTAGTATTACCACATTGGACAATGCAGGTATAGAACTTTCTATCATCACAGAAAGTTCTGTTGAACAGTGCTGATTTTAGAGAAACTGGGAGAAAAATAATGGAAAAGGATACTCTTCTTTGTCCTTTTCTTCCCCCTTAAAGTGACCTTGAGGCTGAAGGAATCTTGCCTACCCTTTCAGCTTTTTTTTACTTAGCATATAGTGTACTTGATTGTAGTTGTGTTTTATAGCAGAATGAAAGTGAAGTGAAAGTGTTAGTCACTCAGTCGTGTCCAACTCTTTGTGACCCCATGGACTGTAGTCCGCAAGGCTTTTCAGTCCATGGGATTCTCCAGGCAAGAATACTGGAGTGGGTAGCCATTCCCTTCTCTGGGGGATCTTCCTGACCCAGGGATTGAACCTGAATCTCCCACATTGCAGGCAGATTCTTTACCATCTGAGCCCCCAGGGCAGCCCTTATAGCACAATATATTATCTTAAATTTGACTTCGAGGTAAACATCAGGTAAGATACTTTGGGCTAGGAGATTCTTATACCTGGTTTTAATAGTTAAAAATAGGAAAATGTTTTCTCTTGTTACATGGCAGTGAAACAAATACTATGATATTCAAACTATTGCATTTAAAGTTTACATCTTGTTCTTTCCTCCATTTCACATTTTACTGTTTTTTACATGATTTCAAAAAGTATCATAATTTCACATTGTATTAAAAAACACACACACAAAAAAAACACAGCAGTGTTTCCAAATATAAAGAATCCTTATATTAGTATTTTCAGGGTTTGTATACATAGCCTTTTGAGGGATATCTATGTATTTTTTCCTAGGATTGGTTATTTCAAGTTCACATTAGTAGATGATTAACAAAAAATTTCAGATTACATACAACTTTAAATTTTTTAACTTAAATGTTTGAAACCCTCTGAGAAGAGTTGTTAGAACAGCACTTAAAAACCTGATGAAAAAAGAACATATTTATGAAACCTAGAATACAGCAAGATAAGAAGACTTGGTAAATACAAAGTTACTTGTGCTTTCATTGTACCTGATTGGACATCTGTATTATTATTCTGTCTTTATGTTTCCAAAAACCAATTTCTGCTGCTCTTTATTATTTTTGAAAGACATTGATTGAAGAAGTAGCTCATAGTGAATAATTTAGGAAAGTGAAATTAAGATTTCCTAAGAATCTTCATGGCAAGTGTATATTTTGTAGTAAAATAAAGTTCTTAGGCTAGTTTTGTATATAAAATGAGCCACTGAGATTTTAAAAAGTTATTATCTAGATAAACTTAACCAAATACAACATGTAAACATGTGGAAATGGATAGATCTTCAATTATAGTTTATTAGCACTTGAAGCTACTATTTAGTCATAAGTACTATTTAGTTTCCTTTTTGAGTGTTTATTTAAAGCAGCTCTTACTTCCTAACCATTAGTCTTTCTACAATCTCTTTCTAGAGATGCTATAAAATAATTCTTGTAATGTCTAGTGGATAATTGCTGGGCTTAGAGTTTATTCTGCTATGTTTCTCTTATAGCTTTGAAACTGACTTAGTCTTTTTACAGAGTAGCATATTTAGGATTATAATGGTTATATAAACATAGATAGGATAAGAATTTTATACAGGTGATATGTGTTACCAGAGAGGGTAGTATAGTGAAGTAGTAGAAGCAAGACACAAACTAGAGATTAGGTGATAATGTCTTCTGTTGAAAAGTTTTGAGGTACAGGCTAAGTTTTTTAGAAAATCAATATGCGACCTAAAGTTTAGTTAACTAGTCACTACTTTGTTGACATTGGTTAATTTTAATTAACTGTTTGGACCAAAGAAAATATTTTAAGATAGTTGATAACCTATTCTGATCTGAAATCTTTCATCTTTGCCCTGAGACAATGAATGGATGCCTCAGAGAGTGTGTTGTTTCTTTTTCTTTATGAACTGTAGTGTTCTTTCTTCAGAGAGGTGAATCCGTAGGAGCTCAGAAGTCACATCTTTTTTTAAAGACTTAAAATATCTTGAAAAAATAAACACATTTAAATTAGATGTGTTTTAAAATGTGTTAGAACACTTACTAAAATTAGATTGTATGCATTAATAGTGAGATAGGAGCTTGAACTTGTAGGTCATTTGTTTTTAGCTCAAAATAATATTACATAATGTTCTTAGCTCCTGTTTGTTCTGTGTCTCAGACTGATTGAAAGAGCTAATTTTGTGTGTGTGTGTGTGTGTGTGTGTGTGTGTGTGTGTGTGTGTGTGTGTGCGTGCATGCCAGGCTAACTTATAAAGGCAGTATATATGTGAGTGCTATTTAAAGCTCTCACTCAAATAGTTTCCTGGAGGCATATATCACGTTTTGTTATTCAGTCACTAAGTTGTGTCTGACTCTTTTGAGACCCCATGGACTGTTGCCTGCCATCCTTCTCTATCCATGGGACTTCCCAGGCAAGAATACTTTATTGGGTTGTCATTTCCTTCTCCAGAGGATCTTCCCAACACAGGTATTAAACCCGAGTCTTGTGTCTCTTGCATTGGCAGGTGTACTGTTTACCACTGCACCAACTGGGAAGCCTAAATCTTATACCTTTAAAAATCTTTAATAGTCGTGAAGGAACCAACTTTTTGATATCAAAAAAGTATTACAGTGGTGCTAAAATTTGCATAGCATTACGCGTTTGTAGATAACGCATAGCTCAAATTTTATTACTTTTGATTAAAATTACACATTTCTTTTATTAGGAAGTGGCTGTTTTTGTCTTTGATAAGAAGCTGATTGACAAATATCAGAAATTTGAAAAGGATCAAATCATCGATTCTCTAAAACGAGGAGTCCAACAGTTAACCCGACTACGACACCCTCGACTTCTTACTGTCCAGCATCCTTTAGAAGAATCCAGGTAAATTTTTATGAAAACTTGCATTAGAGACTTCCTTTAAAAAATAGTTTTTAAAAAAACCCTTTATATTTGCATTCTGTCTACGCAACATACTTTCAGTGAAAAATTTTTATAAACTTTGAGAGTTGAGTTCTTATGGATTAATTACTTCTTTAAAATTTCCTTGCATGTGCTATGTATATATCTCTTTTTGAAGTATTAATAGGAGTTTACCCTACATTTGCCGTTAGTCTGTATGTGTTTATTCTATGCTCAAGACTACATTACTCCAAATGGAAGCTACAAGAGAAGTCCCTGCCTGAAAGAATTGGTTCTTGTTAATTTACTAGAAGTCATTGTGCCCTTTTCATTGATTCAGTGTTCATAGGTTGTTTTTATGTGTGTTCCAGGTAGTACTGTTCTGGGTGTTTTAACTTTTTACCAGGTCCTGTATGTCAGCCCATAGCCCTCAGTTAGTCCACTATCTCTGAGCCTGCAGCTCCCCTTATACTGATTTAAATATTGCAGAACTTGGGCTTTATTGGCATTCATGAAGAGAGATAATTCTGAGGTTACTTTAAGGCATTTTCATGGCTAGGTGTAAAAATTACAGTAGCATTGATGGAAATAGGAACACGTTATGGAAGAAAAAAGTAACTTCCAGTTTTTAATGACTTAATAATATGGAAATGACACTGGAATCATCCAAAAGAAATGTGCTATAGAACAGTAAGCCAGACAGAAATTCAGAGTTGGTGATGTCTATGGAGGTGAATAACATAGTGGTAGTGAAAGTCTCTCAGTCGTCTCTGACTCTTTGCGACCCCATGGACTATAGAGTCCATGGAATTCTCCAGTCCAGAATACTGGAGTGGGAAGCTGTTCGCTTCTCCAGGGCATCTTCCCAACCCAGAGATCGAACCCAGGTCTCCCGTATTGCAGGTGGATTCGCAGCTGAGCCACAAGGGAAGCCCTAGTAACATAGAGGCAGTAATTAAAACCATGGAAAAAATGAATTTCAGGAGCATGAGTCAAAAGAGCAGAGTAGTGATGACAGAACTTGAAAAGGGGAAAGAAGGGCCAGGGAAGGAGACTGAAGGAGAAATGCCATACGTGTTGTATGGCAGGAGAAAAATTGGCAGTGTGTTCAGTCAGTTCAGTTCAGTTCAGTCGCTCAGTTGTGTCTGACTCTTTGCGACCCCATGAATTGCAGCACGCCAGGCCTCCCTGTCCATCACCAACTCCCGGAGTTCACTCAGACTCACGTCCACCGAGTCGGTGATGCCATCCAGCCATCTCATCCTCTGGCGTCCCCTTCTCCTCCTGCCCCCAGTCCCTCCCAGCATCAGAGTCTTTCCCAATGAGTCAACTTTTCGCATGAGGTGGCCAAAGTACTGGAGTTTCAGCTTTAGCGTCATTCCTTCCAAAGAAATCCCAGGGCTGATCTCCTTCAGAATGGCCTGGTTGGACCTTCTTGCAGTCCAAGGGACTCTCAAGAGTCGTCTCCAACACCACAGTTCAAAAGCATCGATTCTTCAGTGCTCAGGTTTCTTCACAGTCCAACTCTCACATCTGTACATGACCACTGGAAAAACCATAGCCTTGACTAGACGAACCTTTGTTGGCAAAGTACTGTCTCTGCTTTTCAATATGCTCTCTAGGTTGGTCATAACTTTCCTTCCAAGGAGTAAGCGTCTTTTAATTTCATGGCTGCAGTCACCATCTAGAGTGATTTTGGAGCCCAAAAAAATAAAGTCTGACACTGTTTCCACTGTTTCCCCATCTATTTCCCATGTAGTGATGGGACCAGATGCCATGATCTTTGTTTTCTGAATGTTGAGTTTTAAGCCACCTTTTTCACTCTCCTCTTTCACCTTCATCAAGACGCTTTTTAGTTCCTCTTCACTTTCTGCCGTAATGGTGGTGTCATATGCATATCTGAAGTTATTGATATTTCTCCCTGCAATCTTGATTCCACCTTGTGCTTCTTCCAGCCCAGCATTTCTCATGATGTACTCTGCATATAAGTTAAATAAGCAGTGTGTTATGGAAGCCAAATAAGGGAAGAAAGGACTCCCTAACACTGGAGACCACCTGATGAAAAGGAAAGACAGGCTGAGAAGGATCATTGCATTTGGCTAGGGAGAAGTTATTAGTGATACTTAATATTCAGTAGGATGGCAGTTTGGATGCTAGAAAGGAACCCAGCAGAGAAGACATCATTATGTCCCATAGAAGGAACTAAAAGGAAATTTCAGGAGGATAGTTATGAATAACTAATATACTGAGGTAAAGTGAAGGGAAATGAGATCATTCATGTTAAATGAACTTTACTTTTTTTCAGGTAGAACGTGGATCATAGATGAGTAGTGGGTAAAAGAATGAGGAGTTAATATAAGAGGGCTATGAAGGGATATTCTTGAATGTTAAAAAATAAAAAGAGCAAGGTTAAGTATATTCTGTCTTTAGACGATGAGTTAATGAAGTCTTGGATTTTGTATTGTTGCTTCAGCTTCTGACAGAAGCAAGAAAGTAAAAGAAACCAGTGATGTTAACTACAGTGTTAAAAAGTGTTTGCTCAGTAAAGGGAGGTAAGGATGATTGTTGAGGCAGTAGGGAGAAAGAAAGGGGTAAAGTGTTGACTGAATACTTCAGACTTGTTGAATAAAGTTACTGGGAAGCTAGATTAGGTGGTGGTAGTAAAAGGTAGGAGATGAATGGTTAGTAAATACCTGTGGTTGGGGAGGATGGTCTTTGAGATGGGCTATGGTGCTTCTGGTGTGTAACTGTTTGTAACGATGATGGAAATAAATATTCATGAAAGATAATAAGGCCTTCAAACTTGAAGAATAACCAGGAATATTGATATGGCCAAGGATGATTCTGAGGACAAGACAACAAAGGAAAAAAATTAGAGTTGCTAAAATAAATGAGTCCTGGGAATCATTGAAAATTGTAGACAAACCCTAGGAGTATTTGAGCAGTTTCCCTCCAGTACAGTTCAGTGAATGAAAGCCTGGCGTCTGCTGTGTTAATAAGCTTAGTGAGGGAGTGAAGAGCAAGATCAGGATCATTATCTTTAATGGTAACTGAGCTGGCAGGACAGTGTAACCTCCTTTTTCAACCTAAGCAGCTTTGTCTTTATCTCTTATGCATATTGAACTTCTGCATATGCTTTCATTTGAAAATAGGTTCAAGGTGGGAAAAAAAAGTTACTCAATACTACTGACAGATGGAATAGCAGAAGCCATGCTTGCCATTTAGCAGTCACTGTCTAGGTGCAGAGGCTTGGGAGCTTTGTTACTACGCTGCCTTATAGTTCTTCGTTACCATAGCCTAAGCCCTAAGGCATGAAATGTTAGGACTTGAAGTCTCAGACACTTGGTAATTATAGTAGCAATTGTAAGCATTTATTGAGCTTATATTTTAGTCAGCATGTTATGTATTTCATATGCATTTGATCTTCACGGTAACCCTTCATGGTGGTTTTGCATCACCATTTTACAAATGGACAAAGTGAAACTCAAAGTGTCTAAGTGAGACCAACAAAGAATAAGGAGTCTGGGACTTGAAGTTGAGTATTTGTCTTCAGAGCTTGAGTTCTTGATCATTAATCTACAAAGCTTTATTGAATGGCAGAAAATGAAGAGGAACTAAAAAGCGTCTTGATGAAGGTGAAAGAGGAGAGTGAAAAAGGTGGCTTAAAGCTCAACATTCAGAAAACGAAGATCATGGCATCCGGTCCCATCACTTCATGGGAAATAGATGGGCAAACAGTGGAAACAGTGTCAGACTTTATTTTTTTGGGCTCCAAAATCACTCTAGATGGTGACTGCAGCCATGAAATTAAAAGACGCTTACTCCTTGGAAGGAAAGTTATGACCAACCTAGAGAGCATATTGAAAAGCAGAGACATTACTTTGCCAACAAAAGTCCGTCTAGTCAAGGCTATGGTTTTTCCAGTGGTCATGTATAGATGTGAGAGTTGGACTGTGAAGAAACCTGAGCACTGAAGAATCGATGCTTTTGAACTGTGGTGTTGGAGACGACTCTTGAGAGTCCCTTGGACTGCAAGGAGATCAGCCCTGGGATTTCTTTGGAAGGAATGACGCTAAAGCTGAAACTCCAGTATTTTGGCCACCTCATGAGAAGAGTTGACTCACTGGAGAAGACTCTGATGCTGGGAGGGATTGGGGGCAGGAGGAGAAGGGGACGCCAGAGGATGAGATGGCTGGATGGCATCACTGACTCGGTGGACGTGAGTCTGAGTGAACTCCGGGAGTTGGTGATGGACAGGGAGGCCTGGCGTGCTGCAATTCATGGGGTCGCAAAGAGTCAGACACGACTGAGCGACTGAACTGAACTGAACATTTTCTGAATTTCTTAACATCCTTATAATCAAAAAACAATAGAGAATTCCCTGGCCGACCAGTGGTTAGACTCTGAGCTTCTAATGCTGGCAGCCCAAGTTCAATCCCTGGTCTGGGAACTAAGATGCTGCAAGCCACGCAGTATGCCCAAAGCAATACAAAAAAAATCAAGAATGCTAATTTTAAAAATTGAAAACTTGTGACACCTTAAAAATGATAGATAAAAACAAAGCTGCTCTGAGATTGAGGTTGTCATAAGGCCAGTCACTCCAACCAGCATCTGGACCTAACTGCCTGGCCCTGAAATCTTCCACACGGACCTCCTAGGGAGTTCCTTCAGCTCCAGGTGTGTCCATGGGCCGTGCTCTGAACAGAACATCGTATCTCCTGGCCCCTCGGCAACCTAGGGGAGCCTTGTTGATTCTCTGCACATGGGCTCCATAGTCATTTCCAGTCACTTCAGCTCAGTTTAGTCGCTTAGTTGCTCAGTCATGTCCAACTCTTTGCGACCCAGTGGACTGTAGCACGCCAGGCCTCCCTGTCCATCACCAACTCCTGGAGTCTACTCAGACTTGTGTCCATTGAGTTGTTGATGCCATCCAACCACCTCATCCTCACTGTCCCCTTCTCCCACCTTTAGTCTTTACCAGCATTAGGGTCTATTCAAATGAGTCAGTTCTTCCAATTAGGTGGCGGAAGTATGGAGTTTCAGCTTCAGCATCAGTCTTTCCAATAAATATTTAGGACTGATTTCCTTTAGGATGGACTGTTTGGATCTCCTTGCAGTCCAAGGGATGCTCAAGAGCCTTCTCCAACACCACAAGTCAAAAGCATCAATTCTTCAGTGCTCAGCTTTCTTTATAGTACAACTCTCATATCCATACATGACTACTGGAAAAACCGAAACTTTGACTAGACAGACCTTTGTTGGCAAAATAATGTCTCTGTTTTTTAATATGCTGTGTAGGTTGGTCATAACTTTTCTTCCAAGGAACAAGCATCTTAATTTCATGACTGCAGTCACCATCTGCAGTGATTATGGAGCCCCCAGAAATAAAGTCTGTCACTGTTTCCATTGTTTCCCCATCTATTTGCCATGAAGTGATGGGCCCAGGTGCCATGATATTAGTTTTCTGAATGTTGAGCTTTAAGCCAACTTTTTCATTCTCCTCTTTCACTTTCATTAAGAGGCCCTTGAGTTGTTCTTTGCTTTCTGCCGTAGGAGTGGGGTCATCTGCATATCTGAGGTTATTGATACTTTTCCCGGCAATCTTAATTCCAACTTGGGCTTTATCCAGTCCACTGTTTCTCATGATGTGCTACTGCTAAGTCACTTCAGTCGTGTCCGACTCTGTGCGATCCCATAGATGGCAGCCCACCAGGCTCCTCCGTCCCTGGGATTCTCCAGGCAAGAACACTGGAGTGGGTTGCCATTTCCTTCTCCAATGCATGAAAGTGAAAAGTGAAAGTGAAGTCGCTCAGTCGTGTCTGACTTTTAGTGACCCCCATGGACTGCAGCCTACCAGGTTCCTCCATTCATGGGATTTTCCAGGCAAGAGTACTGGAGTGGGGTGCCATTGCCTTCTCCATCTCATGATGTACTTGGCATATAAGTTAAGTAAGCAGGGTTACAATATACAGCCTTGATGTAGTCCTTTTCTTATTTGGAATCAGTCTGTTGTTCCGTGTCCAGTTCTAACTGTTGCTTCCTGAGCTGCACATAGATTACTCTGGAGGTAGGTCAGGTGGTCTGATATTCCCATCTCTTTCAGAATTTTCCACAGTTTATGGTGATCCACACAGTCAGAGGCTTTGGCATAGTCAATAAGGCAGAAATAGATGTTTTTCTGGAACTCTCTTGCTCTTTCGATGATCCAGTGGATGTTGGCAATTTGATCTCTGGTTCCTCTGCTTTTTCTAAAACCAGCTTGAACATCTGGAAGTTCTCAGTTCACATACTATTGAAGCCTGGCTTGGAGAATTTTGAACATTACTTTACTAGTGTGTTAGATGAGTACAATTGTGCGATAGTTTGAACATTCTTTGGCATTGCCTTTCTTTGGGATTGGAATGAACACTGACATTTTCCAGTCCCGTGGCAACTGCTGAGGTTTCCAAATTTGCTGACATATTGAGTGCAGCACTTTCGTAGCATCATCTTTTAGGATTTGAAATAGCTCAACTGGAATTCTATCACCTCTACTAGCTTTGTTCATAGTGATGGTTCCTAAGGCCCATTTGACTTCCCATTCCAGGATATCTGGCTCTAGGTGAGTGATCACACTATCGTGGTTATCTGAGTCATGAAGATCTTTTTGCATAGTTCTTCTGTGTATTCTTGCCACTTCTTCTTACCATCTCTGCTTCTGTTAGGTCCATACCATTTCTGTCCTTTATTGTGCCGATCTTTGCGTGAAATGTTCCCTTGGTATCTCTAATTTTCTTGAAGAGATCTCTAGTCTTTCCCATTCTATTGCTTTTCTCTATTTCTTTACATTGATTACTGAGGAAGACTTTCTTATATTTGTCCTTGCTGTTCTTTGGAACTCTGCATTCAAATCGGTATATCTTTCCTTGTCTCCTTTGCCTTTAACTTCTCTTCTTTTCACAGCTGTTTGTAAGCCCTCCTCAGACAGCTGTTTTGCTTTTTTGCATTTCTTTTTCTTGGGGATGATCTCGATCCCTGCCTTTTGTACAGTGTCACGAACCTCTGTCCATAGTTCATCAGGCACTCTGTCTATCAGATCTAATCCCTTGACTCTCACTTCCACTATATAATTGTAAGGGATTTGATTTAGGTCATACCTGAATGGTCTAGTGGTTTTCCCTACTTTCTTCAATTTAAGCCTGAATCTGGCACTAAGGAGTTCATGATCTGAGCCACACTCAGCTCCTGGTCTTGTTTTTGCTGACTGTGTAGAGCTTCTCCATCTTTGGCTGCAAAGAATATAATCAATCTGATTTCAGTATTGATCATCTGGCAATGTCCATGTGTAGAGTCTTCTCTTTTGTTGTTGGAAGAGGGTGTTTGCTATGGCCAGTGCATTCTCTTGGCAAAGCTCTGTTAGCCTTTGCCCTGCTTCATTCCATACTCCAAGGCCAAATTTGCTTGTTACTCCAGGTAGTTTTTGACTTCCTACTTTTGAATTTCAGTCCCCTATAATGAAAAGGACGTCTTTTTTGAGTGTTAGTTCTAGAAGGTCTTGTACGTCTTTGTAGAACTATTCAACTTTTCAGCTTCTTCAACATTACTGGTCAAGGCGTAGACTTGGATTACTGTGATATTGAATTGTTTGCCATGGAAGTGAACAGAGATCATTTGTCATTTTGGGGATTGCATCCAAGTATTGCATTTTGGACTTTATTGTTCACTATGATGGCTACTCCTTTTTTTTCCTAAGGAATTCTTGCCCACAGTATTAGATATAATGGTCATCTGAGTTAAATTCACTCATTCCAGTCCATTTTAGTTTGCTGATTCCTAAAATGTTGATGTTCACTCTTGTCATCTCCTGTTTGACCACTTATAATTTTCCTTGATTCATGGACCTAACATTCCAGGTTCCTATGCAATATTGCTCTTTACAGCATTGCCAGTCACATCTACAACTGGGTGTTTTTGCTTTGGCTCTGTCTCTTCATTCTTTTTGGAGTTATTTCTCCACTCACCTCCAGTAGCATATTGGGCACCTACCGACCTGGGGAGTTTATCTTGCAGTGTCCTGTCTTTTTGCCTTTTCATACTGTTCATGGGGTTCTTAAGGCAAGAATACTGAAGTGGTTTGCCATTCCCTTCTCCAGTGGACCACATTTTGTCAGAACTCTCCACCATGACCTGTCCATCTTGGGTGGCCCTTCAAGGCATGGCTCACAGTTTCATTGAGTTAGACAAGGCTGTGGTCCATGTCATCAGATTGGTTAGTTTTCTGTGGTTGTGGTTTTCAGTCTGTCTGCCCACTGATGGAGAAGGATAAGAGGCTTATGGAAGCTTCCTGATTGGATAGACTGACTGAGGGGGGAAACTGAGTCATGTTCTGATGGGCGGGGCCATTCTTAGTAAATCTTTAATCCGATTTTCTGTTTTGGGTGGGGCTGTGTTACCTCTCTGTTATTTATCTGGGGCCAAACTTTGGTGGCCACAAAGAGTCGGACAGGACTGAGCGACTTCAGCTTCAGTTTCAGTTTCAAACTATGGTGGAGGTAGAAGATAATAAAGATAAAGGTGATTTTCTTTAAAAGGTCCCACGCAGGCACTGCTACACTCAGTGCCCCCAACCCTGCAGGAGGCCACTGCTGACCCACGCCTATGCCAGAGACTCCTGGACATTCCCACCCACTCACCACCCAGAAACAGGACACCCCTCAGCCCCTGGCCAGCACTCAGCATGCACACCTCTCCTAGCAATGTGCTATGGAGGATAAGTACCAGAGCTTGCAAAGTACCAGAGGAGGCCCCACGGGATACCATGTTTCCCAAAGCAAGAACAAAAAGGTATTCACATTGTTTCTAGGTGCAAAAGACAGTCCGAAAGATGCAAAAATAATGTGCCCTCCCACTGCTCCAACAACTCACAAAGGTCTCAAGTGACATAATTCAGGGACCGCCCCCCCGCCCCTGCCATCCAGATATTTGTTCTTAACAGTAAAAAAAAGAAATGTGGCCGGCTTGTGTGAGCTCGAGCTATGTCCTGACGACTCTTGCTCCAGAGGCATCTGGGAAGTCTATAGTTTTCTGTGAACATATTCTGAAAATTATAGCCTTAGAAATAAGGGTAATATAATAGTATTCTAAATTAATGTATTGGTTTTCCATAAAGAATATCAATTATTCAAAAAGCACAGTGGTGATTATCCAGTGAATTCATATACAGAGCTTCCTGACTTTGCTCTATTAGTCTAAGTATGTTATAGTAATGGTGAAAATAAATCTAAACTTGTCTACCTTCTTGATAGTTAAATAGGACCACTCATATTTTTCTTTTTTTAAAACAGGGACTGCTTGGCATTTTGCACGGAACCAGTTTTTGCCAGTTTAGCCAATGTTCTGGGTAACTGGGAAAATCTACCTTCCCCTGTGTCTCCAGACATTAAGGATTATAAACTTTATGATGTAGAAACCAAATATGGTTTGCTTCAGGTATGTATTTTTATTCATCACGTGGATGGAATATTTTCCTTCAAAAGTATTTTTATAGCCATTTTAAATTTAGCCATATAAACTGCTTTATGTAAACCTTCGCATCTTTTTAGTAATTTAAAAATCATTTCTATGTTCTAGAATTTCTCTACAGTTTATTGTTAGGCTTAAATTGTATTTTTAGTGTATGAAACATAACATTAGTAACCTTTGGAGAAGAGCACTTGTTGATTGCTGGGTGTGTGGTTCCTTTTTTATTTTTTTGAGTTTTAAACCTTCAGAATGCATCTCGTAAGTCCATTCCACTTTTGCTGATTTCCTCCCCCTACTTACCAAAATATCTTCAGCTTTATAGACTAAATTTATACAGTAGATTCTTTGTTTTGGGGGACAGAGATAATTTTGTTCATTATTTTTAACAGCTTTATTAAGGTATAGTTAATTAGCATACAGTAAACTTCACATATTTTAAAAATACACAGTTATTAAGTTCCCAGGTAGAACCATCACTGTAGTCAGAATAATACGTATCCATGACTCTCCAGAGTGTCCTCATACCTATTGTAATCCTCACCTCTTGCTCCTTGCTACCTTTCTGTCTCTCACCTCAGGAAACCACTGACCTGCTTTCTGTCACTATAAATCAGTTTGTATTTTCTAGAATTTTTTAAAAGAAATCATACAATATGTACTGTGTTTTTGGCTGGGCTTCTTTCAATCAATCAAATTATTTTGATATTCATTCATATAATTGAGCGTATCAGTACTTCTTTTTATTGCTGAGTAGTAGTCTATAGAATGGCTATATCATAGTTTGCTTGTCCATTCACTCATTGACAGTCATTTGGGTTGTTTACAGTTTTGGGCAATTGTGAATAAAGCTGCTATGAACATTCATGTACATGTTCTTGATGGACATTTAATTTCACTTCTCTTGGTTAATTACCAGGGAGTAGGGTGACTAAATCAAACAGTATGTATATAGTTCATCTTCTAAGAAAATGAAAAACTGTTTCAGAAATGGTAATACCATTTTGCGTTCCCATGGCAGTATATAAAAGTTACATATTTTTTCATATCTTTCCAAAACTTAGTATTGTAGGTCCTTTCGAATCCAGTCTTCACTTTTTGTTAAGAAATACCATAGTGATCTCAGGCACAAATATAAAATTATCAAATATTAATCCAAAGTAAGAATGAGTGAACATCAGTTTGAAAACTGAGCACAATACTAAGAAAAACTTAATTTCAATGTGGAGTGTAAGTATAAAAAATATTAAGAATCAGAATCAAATTTACAAAGGTATTTCTTGATATTTACTGTTAACTCAGAAACCAGATTCTCTCACTTTTCAAACTCAGGAACTGAATAAATTTTGGACACAAAGTCTTTTCTTTTGCTTTTGTGTATGTAGAAAGGAACTTAAATAAGTAGTTGCTCTCTGTTTTGGGAGTTTTTCTTGCTAATGCTTAGAATGCTCCAGGGAAGGCAATGGCACCCCACCCCAGTACTTTTGCCTGGAGAATCCCATGGACGGAGGATCCTGGTAGGCTCCAGTTCATGGGGTCGCTGAGAGTCGAACACAACTGAGCGACTTCACTTTCACTTTTCACTTTTATGCATTGGGGAAGGAAATGGCAACCCACTCCAGTGTTCTTGCCTGGAGAGTCCCGGGGACGGGGGAGCCTGGTGGGCTTCCGTCTGTGGGGTCGCACAGAGTCGGACACAACTGAAGCGACTTAGCAGTAGCAGCAGAATGCTCTGGCAACTTACTCTACACTTTTGCATTTATGAACTTTAATAACCTGACATGTAAAAATTTTTATTGGGAGAAGCAGCAAATTTGATTATTATGAGATATTTATTAATGTACTTGAATGTAAAAATATCTTTTATTTCCATTTATAGGTTTCTGAAGGATTGTCATTTTTGCATAGCAGTGTGAAAATGGTTCATGGAAATATTACACCTGAAAATATAATTTTGAATAAAAGTGGAGCCTGGAAAATAATGGGCTTTGATTTTTGTGTATCATCAACCAATCCTTCTGAACAAGAGGTAATAAAGGTTTTATTCTTCTAATTTTTTTTAAAGCTCTGAAAATTTTTGAATTGCATCTGAAATAAATTAGAGAATTTATATGTCTGATGATGAGATGATTGGATAGTATCACCAACTCGGTGGACGTGAGTTTGAGAGTAGATAGATAGTAGAAGACAGAGAAGCCTGTGCTTAGTTGCTTAGTCATGTCTAACTCTTTGTGACCCCATGGACTACAGTATGCCAGGCTCCTCAGTCCATGGGATTTTTCAGAAAAGAATACTGGAGTGGGTTGCCATTTCCTCCTCCAAGGGATCTTCCCGACCCAGGGATATAACCTGCATCTCTTATGTCTCCTACATTGGCAGGCAGATTCTTTACCACTGGTGTCACCTGGGAAGTCTGATAAATGTGTATAAATAGGCTTTGTGGTACAATGGTATGTTTAAATTTATAGCTTTATAGAAAATTTCTAATGTTCATTGTACCTACAAATATTTAGTACACTAATTCCACACTAATGTTATACTTGAGAAGAAAGTGCTAGAGTTAAGCAAATTTGAGCACTTTTGGGTTGGGTAGGTTTTTTCCCCTTCAGAATGTCAGGTACAGGAACAAACATTGTGAATTTAGCAGTGTTTCCCCAACTTATTGAACCACAGAATCTTGTTTAGGGTGCATGATAACAACAGTAGCAGTGACAGTCATGGCTAATGTTTATTGAAGCTCTTTCTAAACACTACCTGTGTATTTACTTATTATCCTTGCAACAACTCAGTGAGGTATAGGAATAATACAGATGAGCAAGTTAGACTCATAGAATGAACTAACCTGCTTTAAGTTTAGACAGGTGGTAAGCAGAAGAGCTAAGATTTAAACCCAGTTTTTCTGGCTAAAAAGCACCTGTTACTTAGGTGATTATGAAATCTACCTATTTATACTTAGGAAAACACTGCAATATTTCAAGTTTTTACTATGTAGTTGTTAAAGAAACCATGATTTGACCTAAGATATATTTGTAACATAAGTAAACATTTTTAGGGGAAGCAGAAAGAATTAGTATTGGTTGAGATACACTATAGGTCAGGCATTGTGCCCGGCCTGTTTTCCATACATTGGTTTAATTTTACAACAGCCTTTTGAACCTATTAATTAAATCACATAGCTCATTAGTGAAAGAACAAGGTTTCAAACAACTATAATCTACTTGAGCTCGCAAGTTTGAAGCCTGTATCAGAAAACATAGGCCATGCCTTCTCACATTCAAAATGCATCATATAGTATATTGATAATTTGTTTTCTGGAAAAGAGTGCCAATAATCTAAAAGTTATAAGAGTTCTTATTCTATCTCTTAGCTTGTTTCATGCATGTTGTAGTTTTGGGATTTGGGGAAATTTAGAATTGAAAGTGGTGGTGACATTTTTACTTGCATGACTGAGTATGAATTTAAAACTCAATTGTTAGTACTTGACAGTGGTTTGCTTTAATTGACATATTTAATCCATGTGATCATTTTTCTATCCTTTTATAGCCTAAGTTTCCATGTAAAGAATGGGACCCAAATTTACCATCATTGTGTCTTCCAAATCCTGAATATTTGGCTCCTGAATATATACTTTCTGTGACCTGTGAAACAGCCAGTGATATGTACTCTTTAGGAACTGTCATGTATGCTGTATTTAATAAAGGGAAACCTGTATTTGAAGTTAACAAGCAAGATATTTACAAGAGTTTCAGCAGACAATTGGATCAGGTATTCGCCTTTAAATATTTGCTTGCATTAAAAATGTATTAAGTGTTTCTTAGTATTTTTTTCTAAAATATGTTCAGAAAATTCTCCAAACTGGGAGGAGTGTCTCATATTTTGTTTTCATAAAGTCAACTTAACAAAAGTAATTCTTAGGATTAATATTTGTTACTACAACTTTAATCATGGCATTTATTTACTAGAGTGAAAATTGAAATATGGCCTAAAATACTGGGCATTTTGCTTTAGGAATAGAGACAGTTTCAGGTATTAAAAGACATGTTTTAGTTATCTTGCAACAGCAGTTTGTTCAATCTAAAAATACATTTAGTAAATTTAAAAAAGATTTAAATGGACTGTTCACAATATAAATGTATATCTTTTGAATATTTTATATTCATATTTAACATTATTACTCTTGAACAGTTGAGTCGTTTAGGATCTAGTTCACTTACAAGTATACCTGAGGAAGTCCGTGAGCATGTAAAACTACTATTAAATGTAACTCCAACTGTAAGACCAGATGCAGATCAAATGACAAAGGTGAGTATGTATTAATTCCTGCCTTAGATGGAGGGACAAAAAATGAGTTAAAGTTGATTAAATGCTTCTGAAGATTTAATATATAGTCCCCAGATAACGTCTATGTTTGTGAGTGTATTAAATATTCAGAGTCCTTTAATCTTAAGGAATTAAACAATTTATGATATAGGTGCTCTGATATAAAGTTAAGATTTCAAATAAAGAGATATAATAGTTATAATTGGGCATGCAGAAGTTCTAGACATGCTAAGAGTTCATAACCCTCTTAACTCACTCATATAAGCATGGATTTTAGTAAATGGTACTGTTTATGGCCTCAAGATATTTTAGTTAATGTTTCAATATTTTACTAGTTATGTAAAGTAAATGTATTATGTAGCCAGTTCACAGATTTTGATTCTGAAAAATTGACTTCAAAAAGAGAAGTAATTTATTATTTCTTATTCTGATTTTTACAATTAGAATTTTTATTAAGTTGTCTTAAGCATTTTGCTAAATGTTTCTGAGTATTTTTTTTCACCATACTATGTCAGTTTCACATATGAGAAGTATTTCAATATTTATCAAAATAATTTTACTTTTCTGTTTTTAGATTCCCTTCTTTGATGATGTTGGTGCAGTAACACTGCAATATTTTGATACCTTATTCCAAAGAGATAACCTTCAGAAATCACAGTTTTTCAAAGGACTGCCAAAGGTTCTGCCAAAACTGCCTAAGGTTTGTTATTGTTTTTTTAAACAAATGGTCCCTTCTCTCTGTTTCATTATATGCTGTCTTCTACTTATTTGCACAGAGGGGAGTTGTATGTATGTATTTTTGGCTGTGCTAGGTCTTTGTTGCTACATGGGCTTTTCTCTAGTTGTAGCAAGCAGGGCCTACTCTCTAGTTGTGATGCACAGGTTTCCTATTCCGGTGGCTTCTCTTGTTGCAGAGCACAGGCTCAATAGATGTTATGCACGGCCTTAGTTGCTCTGTGGCATGTGGGATCTTTCTGTATCAGGGATCGAACTCGTATCTCCTACCTTGGTAGGTGGGTTCTTTTCCACTGGGGCCACCAGGGAAGCCCAAGGTTTGTTGTTGATCAGTTTGTTATTGTAGTCAGGAGTTTAGCATTTAAAATTTACTTTGACTTCACTATAATAACACTTTTTATAACTTGTAACTTTTGCCAAGGGTACATAAATGTCTAAAAGGCTACTGACTGAAGTCATAAAAGTTTAGTGGATCTTTTTTACATGGTGGAAAAATAATTAAATAGGATAAAAAAATTAGAAGGGTTCAGTTCAGTTGAGTCACTCACTAGTGTCCAACTCTTTGCAACTCCATGAACTGCAGCATGCCAGGCCTTCCTGTCCATCACCAACTCCCGATGTCTGCCCAAACTCATGTCCCTTGAGTTGATGATGCCATCTAACCGTCTCATCCTCTGTCGTCCCCTTCTCCTGCCTTCAGTCTTTCCCAACATCAGGGTCTTTTTAAATGGGTCAGCTCTTCACATCAGGTAGCCAAAATATTGGAGTTTCAGTTTCAACATCAGTCCTTCCAATGAACACCCAGGACTGATCTTATTTAGTTGGTTGGATCTCGTTGCAGTCCAAGGGACTCTTAAGAGTCTTCTCCAATACCACAGTTCAAAAGCATCAATTATTCTGAGCTCAGCTTTTTTTATAGTCCAGTTCTCACATCCATACATGATTACCGGAAAAACCAGCCTTAACTAGACAGACCTTTGTTGACAAAGTAATGTCTCTGCTTTTTAATATGCTCTCTAGGTTGGTCATAACTTTCCTTCCAAGGAGTAAGCGTCTTTTAATTTCATGGCTGCAAGCACCATCTAGAATGATTTTGGAGCCCAAAAAAATAAAGTCAGCCACTGTTTCCACTGTTTCCCCATCTATTTACCATAAAGTGATGGGACCAGATGCCATGATCTTAGTTTTCTGAATGTTGAGCTTTAAGCCAACTTTTTCACTCTCCTCTTTCATGTTCATCAAGAGGCTCTTTAGTTCTTCTTTACTTTCTGCCATAAGGGTGGTGTCATCTGCATATCTGAGGTTATTGATATTTCTCCCGGCAATCTTGATTCCAACTTGGGCTTCATCCAGCCCAGTGTTTCTCATGATGTACTCTGCATATAAGTTAAATAAGCAGGGTGACAGTATACAGCCTTGACGTACTCCTTTTCCTATTTGGAACCAGTCTGTTGTTCCATGTCCAGTTCTAACTGTTGCTTCCTGACCTGCATACAGGTTTCTCAAGAGGCAGGTCAAGTGGTCTGATATTCCCATCTCTTGAAGAATTTTCTGCAGTTTATTGTGATCCACACAGTCAAAGGCTTTGGCATAGTCAATAAAGCAGAAATAGATGTTTTTCTGGAACTCTCTTGCTTTTTCCGTGATCCAACATATGTTGGCAATTTGATCTCTGGTTCCTCTGCCTTTTCTAAAACCAGCTTGAACATCAGGAAGTTCACGGTTCACATATTGCTGAAGCCTGGCTTGGAGAATTTTGAGCATTACTTTACTAGCGTGTGAGATGAGTGCAATTGTGCAGTAGTTTGAGCATTCTTTGGCATTGCCTTTCTTTGGGATTGGAATGAACACTGACCTTTTCCAGTCCCATAGCAACTGCAGAGTTTTCCAAATTTGCTGGCATATTGAGTGCAGCACTTTCACAGCATCATCTTTCAGGATTTGGAATAGCTCAACTGGAATTCTATCACCTCCACTAGCTTTGTTCATAGTGATACTTCCTACGGCCTACTTGGCTTCACATTCCAGGATATGTGGCTCTAGGTGAGTATATGGGTCGTGAAGATCTTTTTTGTATAGTTCTTCTGTGTATTCTTGCCACCTCTTCTTACCATCTTCTGCTTCTCTTGGGTCCATACCATTTCTGTCCTTTATTGTGCTCATCTTTGCATGAAATGTTCCCTTGGTAACTCTAATTTTCTTGCTAGTCTTTCCTATTCTATTGTTTCCCTCAATTTCTTTGCATTGATCACTGAGGAAGGCTTTCTTATCTCTCCTTGCTATTCTTTGGAACTCTGCATTCAAATGGGTATATCTTTCCTTTCCTTCTTTGCTTTTGGCTTCTCTTCTTTTCACAGCTATTTGTAAGGCCTCCTCAGACAGACATTTTGCTTTTTTGCATTTCTTTTCCATGGGTATAGTCTTGATCCTTGTCTCCTGTACAATGTCACGAACCTCCGTCCATAGTTCATCAGGCACTCTGTCTATCAGATCTATCCCCTTAAATCTATTTCTCACTTCAACTGTATAATTTTAAGGGATTTGATTTAGGTCATACCTGAATGGTCTGGTGGTTTTCCCCACTTTCTTCAATTTAAGTCAGAATTTGGCAATAAGGAGTTCATGATCTGAACCACAGTTAGCTCCCAGTCTTGTTTTTGCTGACTGTGTAGAGCTTCTCCATCTTTGGCTGCAAAGAATATAATCAATCTGATTTTGGTGTTGACCATCTGGTGATGTCCATGTGTAGAGTCTTCTCTTGTGTTGTTGGAAGAAGATGTTTGCTATGACCAGTGCGTTCTCTTGGCAAAACTCTATTAGTCATTGCCCTGCTTCATTTTGTATTCCAAGGCCAAATTTGCTTGTTACTCCAGGTATTTCTTGACTTCCTACTTTTGCATTCCAGTCCCATATAATGAAAAGGACATCTTTTTTGGGTGTTAGTTCTAAAAGGTCTTGTAGGTCTTCATAGAACCATTCAACTTCAGCTTCTTCAGTGTTACTGGTTGGGGCATAGACTTGGATTACCATGATATTGAATGGTTTGCCTTGGAAACGAAGAGAGTTCATTCTGTCGATTTGGGGTTTGCATCCGAGTACTGCATTTCTGACTCTTGTTGACTATGATGGCTACTCCATTACTTCTAAGGGATTTCTGCCCTCAATAGTAGATACAATGGTCATCTGTGTTAAATTCACCCATTCCAGTCCATTTTAGTTCACTGATGCCTAGAATGTCGACGTTCACTCTTGCCATCTCCTGTTTGACCACTTCCAATTTGCCTTGATTTATGGACCTAATATTCCAGGTTCCTATGCAATATTGCTCTTTAATATTGCATCAGATCTTGCTTCCATCACCAGTCACATCCACAACTGGATATTGTTTTTGCTTTGGCTCCATCCCTTCATTCTTTCTGGAGTTATTTCTCCACTGATCTCCAGTAGCATATTGGGCACCTACCGACCTATGGAGTTCATCTTTCAGTATCCTGTCTTTTTTCCTTCTCATACTGTTCATGGGGTTCTCAAGGCAAGAATACTGAAGTGGTTTGCCATTCCCTTCTCCAGTGGACCACAGTCTGTCGGCACTTGGACATCAGAAGAGAAGTTGTAAACTGTTGTGGAAATCACTGTCTCACTAGCAATTAAGGGGTTACTTCGGTATGGTACTAGTCTCTCCAATTCTTTAGTCTCCCTTCCTGGTTTAGTAAATTGTGAGGATAACGTGTTCTAAAAATATTAATGAATGCTGAAAAAGCCACTGTCTGGAAAACTAGCTAATTTCTTTGTAAAAATAATTCCATTGTTTAATCTATCAGATATTCATTGGTTATATACTGTTTGTCTAGCCCTTTACCTAGATGCCCTGGAGAATAAATGCAAAACAAAATATTGTCCTTGTTTTCAAGGCCCTTTTAGTAAATGTAGATGGAGTTAACGTGCATGAAACTATAATTTACAATATGGGATATGAATCATAAGTAATGAAGAAATTAAGAGGAGAACTATATTAATGAAGACTAATTAGGAAAGTTTTCCTAAAGAGTGACCATATGTCCCCCTTTCTCTGTAATGTTCTCAGATTATGTCTTTTGTCCTTGCATAATTAGCAATAGTAATATTTTATTCTCAAAAGTGTCGCAGTTTCAACTATCAATTATATAGTCACTTTACCCAAAAGGATTGGAGGTGTTAGACGCTTAACTTCAGTGTTAATACTAAAAACCTGATATATTAAGAAAACATTTTTGCTTTTCAGCGTGTGATTGTTCAGAGAATTTTGCCTTGTTTGACTTCAGAATTTGTAAACCCTGACATGGTACCTTTTGTTTTGCCCAACGTTCTACTCATTGCTGAAGAATGTACCAAAGAAGAATATGTTAAGTTAATTCTACCTGAACTTGGGCCTGTCTTTAAACAGCAGGAGCCAATCCAGGTATGTATGTAGATATATTTTCCTGTTTATCTGTGGTTATTCAGTGGTCTTCATCAATGATAACTATCACTGAAAACAAAAGGAATGGATATCTGGCTTTTTAAAAATTTAGGTAAATGTGAGAGACTTGCTTTTCCATTAGTCAGAAGCTATTTTTCATATGCTTGAAGTGAACCATTCCCAAAGTTCTGGTTGAACTTTGCAAGTAAGTGTCTATAGCTCTCAACAATTACTATCTCAAAAAGCAAATTGTAGTGATGTTTTACATGTGTTATATTATTCCCATTGACCTTACTGAATGTTACAGGTTTAGTAAAATATTTATTTTTCTCCTGCACTTTTAAATATTTCTGTTTTTCTGCTTTGTTATTGAATCTTTAATTTGTAGATGGTTTGTGCCAGTTGTTCCCTTTATTTTATTGCTAATAAATAGTTTCACTAGAAGAAGGAAAATGCTTCCAGCACCATGGAAGTAATATGTGTATTGTTAAGAGAAAGTTTAATTAGAATCTGATACGGACTCTATTAAAATATTTATCCCCCAGATTCAAGGTGGACTTGGATTTAAGAGAGCAGTAGGGTCCCATACTTCAGTTAGAATCTGGCTACTTTCATCTCCTTGGACAAGTCATTACTCTCTTACAGCTTCTATTTTCATCATTTCTGAAGTGAAAGGAGTTGTTGAAATTAATTGAAATTTTCTAGCACATGGGAAATGTTACTAAGTTTCTGACTCTACATGGCAGTAACTTACTGGTAAACTGTTGATTACCTAATTTAACGGTTTAATCTGTGGTCCTTCCCTTGAAGGGAGGGAAACAGAAGGAAGTCTGTGGTAGTAAGGCAAGAGTTCCTCTGCCCAAGAAAGGGGCAGGTGAGGGAACTGTAGGGTTTGAAGCAGAGTTCTCCAGACATGGTCAAGGTGTCCGGAAGAAAAGCAGTGAAGTGTCATGTCCACCAAGCTGTGCATCATATAGGAGCCTAAGGAATCTATCATCTGAGCATTTATTTGCCTTCATTCTTTGCATTTTTTCCCCCTTACTAGTCTAGGTAAAAATCCCTTCTGACAAATTTTAACTGAGCCTTGACAAAACTAGTCTGCACAAATAGAAGGGATGGTTTGTTCCTATCACTTAGCTCTGTGGTGGCAGACAAATGATCAGGGACAACTCTTTCTAGAATTTTCTTGACAGTCCTTTTCATTTCTGTACCTTTTCTTGTTTTGAACTTCATAGAAGCCAAGTGATGTAATTTACTTCTTTGCGATGTCTGACTTTGCTGCCCCCAGACTTTTATTTTTTACCCAGTAGCTTTCTAGATAGTTGATACTTGTGGGTGAGTGATGTATTTATTACTGAAGATATGTGAAAGTTAGGAAATTAGCTTTTATTTAAATATTTAAACCAAGAACAGATGTTAAATATTGTACTTCTAGAAACATAAGAGACTTGATTTATATGTTTTTGTCTTCCATGCCTTCAGGCTAGCAACATGGTAAGTGTCAAAACACATAACTTATTCTTTTGAAGCAACTTTAAATTTTGGCATATGTAAAGTGCAATAAAAATTCTAGACTTTGATACATTGTTCCCCTTGTATACACAGATTTTATTAATCTTCCTCCAAAAAATGGATCTGCTACTAACCAAAACTCCTCCTGACGAGATAAAGAACAGTGTCCTGCCAATGGTTTACAGAGCCCTAGAGGCTCCCTCCATTCAGATCCAGGTATAATATTCAGTTTTTTTCTTTTAATGATGATTTTGATTAGTAAAGCAAAATAAAGAAATAAAGTACATTTTAAGTTTGTCATAAAATTTTTATATAAAGCTCAATAATGCGTATTAATAGTTAGTGAATTTCATTATGTACTTTTAAAGTATATCCACTCCTAACTAATTTGAAGAATCAGTTGACGAATACCGGTATTAATAAAGTAAAATGATTATTGTTCTTTTTACTTATCAGAAATGTACTATTCTGGAAGGTTTGATTTACTGTAGTTTGGATTGCTATATACCTTCTTCCTAAATGAGTAACTAATGTATGAATGAAAATGACAAACATGTATGTGCCTTTTTCTTATGGAAGCATTAAGCAGGTACTCCCCATACTCATGATTTTTTCATGCTTGGTAACTCAGTCTTCTATTCAGAAATGTTGTTGCGTTTGAATTGAAGTTAACTTGTATAGCAGGTAGGTAGAAAAGCAGATAATAATTTAGTGTGAGCATCCCTAATGCATGAAAAGTCAGGCATTCATGTTACAGAAGTGCTTTAAAACATTGCATACTTTGCCAAACTTCTGGTTCATCACATACTTTGCCAGACTTTTAGTTCTTTGCTACTAAAATTTTGGTTCTGTGGATTATCTGGGAAAAAAAGTTTGGATTGCTATTAAAAGTATAATTTAGTTTGAGCTCCCTCCCCCCCCCCCCCCCCCCCCTGTGGAAAGAACATCTCATTACATAAAAGCGTTCATATTTAAAAGTTTATACTCTCTGCCAATGTAGAGATTCTAGTAAAGAAAAACATAGAAGTTTAATTTTTATAAGTTGATGACCAAGCCTTTTTTTTTTTTTTTTTTTAAATGTGAACCTAATACCATACATACATGGTCACTTTTTTTATTCACTTCAGTCTTTATCTGAGGTCTTTTATATTATTCAAAGTTGCAAAGTTGATTTTAAAATTTTTCCTTATAACATCATTTCTTACTTCCTTTGTCCAAATGACATGGAATGATTGGGAAAGGTGTACTTACTATTACTTTTTGGCACTTTCCAAAGGAATTGTGAATTATAGCTTGAAACATTCCCACAGGCCCTGTGTAGCCAACCTGATTGTATATTCAGCAAGATTAGGGAGGGAAGGGAGGGTAAAGTGATGTGAAAGTCATTTTTCTTCATAAAATGAAGTAAAGTCGCTCAGTTGTGTCCTACTCTTTGCCACCCCATGGACTGTAGCCTACCAGGTTCCTCCTTCCATGGGATTTTCCAGGCAAGAATACTGGCGTGAGTTGCCATTTTCTTCTCCAGAGGATCTTCCCCACCCAGGGATCAGATCCGGGTCTCCCACATTGTAGGCAGATGCCTTACTATCTGAGCCACCAGGGAAGTCTTTTCTTCATAAGGGGGTTAGTTTGGCAAATAAGTTATCATCCAGTATTTTACTAAAATAATTAATATATAATTCAAATGGACTTGTTCAACTTTGCCAAGTTTTAGAAATCAGCATTTCTGATGTCATTTCAGTAGAAGTGTTTAGTCAGCAGTCCAATTAACTAGTATCAGCATTGCTTGGTAAGAGTCTGATAAAGTTAAAACCTGTCTAAGCTTTGAGAGAGAGAGCAAGAGCATGAAACAAAGATCTTTTTTCCTCACGCCTCATGCAAGTAAGAAGGCTAGGAAGTAACTTGTGAAATTCATTTTTGGAGTGGTATTTTTAAAGTGAAGTTTGATTGGAACTATGAACATTTTAGAGGCTAGAGAGAGTTTAGAAAAACATTTGGAAAATTAAAAGATGGTTTAGAAAAGTTAGGATCATTAGAGGCATTGATAAATGAGAATCAGTTTTTTAAATTATTTACCTTTAAAATTAAATGGAGAACTAGTGTTCATTCTCCTCTCCCCACCACCGATTATAGAGAAAATAGAACATAAAAGGCAGAAGTTGCTGCAAACACGCTAATTGGACTTCCTTTTATTTTTTCAATCCCCTGTTCTTAGGTCTCCTTGTATGGAGAGAGCTCTCCCCCTCCTTTAGCTAAGTGATTTAGACATTTGCCTCTTTATAACCTATTCCTAGATTGTATGGCATAGTGTATATATGACGTGTTCAGTCCAGTCTGTCTCAGATGAATTAAAGACTGAATTTTACTGTTCCCCTCTGGTAACAGGAGCACAGTGTCTCACTGACTGCTCAGCCTTGCTCATTCTCCTCTACCAACTGTGGAAAAATAGTCCCTTAAATGTAGCTTGTATTTCTTATCTTCAAATTATGTCACCTGCTTAATTATTATAGTTCTGAATGGATATTAATATTAACTCTTTTCTTTCTGTCTGCCTTTTGGAAATATGGGAATAAGTTTAAGTAGATAAAATATTTGCCAAAATTCTGATATCAGATTCTTAGTGATTAATTCATTTCTGTGTGCTAACTACAAATAAGTATATCTTTGTTTGCCAGATATCATCAATAACTCCTTCTCTGATACACATTTATACCTCCATTTTCTTCAGTAATCTCTTTTGTGCTTTCCTGTAAGAATCTTTCTGCCTTATAAGATATCTGAGATGTGGGTTCTTCAGCCAGTTTTTTCTCAAGGCATTTTCTGTTCTTTTTCTTATCTCATACAATCCTCCATCATCCTTCCTTTCCTCTGTTATACTCAAGAGTTCCCAGTTCAGTTATTTACACTGTGGCATAGCATTAGTTAACAAGAATGTTTTAAATGACTTTTCCTGTTTCTATCTGTTGTATTTGCTTTAGTTTCAGATTTTAGAAATACTTGAAAATATCAATATAAAGAAAATTTAAATCCTCTCTCAGAGGTTCCCACAGTTCAGTTAACATTTCCAGATATATCCTTCTAGTTCTTTTTCCTAAGTCCGTAGACAGATACATGTTTTAAAAATTGGAATGATATAATAGTGTCTTATTACATTTATCCTTGATATTATTAAACAATCTTTGAACATGTATTTAAAATGTTTGTATTATATTCCATGATATGGATATTGTAACAGCTAAGAAATTCATAATTTAGGAGGAATAGTTTTACATGAATTGGTATAATATTTGATTTTTCTCTCGTGAGAGATAGCAAAACTTAGATGTCACTTTCTTTTTTTAATATGTTCCTATTTTTAAAATTAAATGAAGAATTGTGTTTTCAGAGAAAGAAATTAGGAATGTTATCAGGAAATTTTGGTATATGTGCTAGTTGTGTGACCTAGCATGAATTTGAGTGAGGTCTTCTGAGCCTGTTTTCTCAGGCTGTAAAGTAGAAAATTGATAATAAGTATTTTTCTTTCAAATAGCTTTTGAAAGAATCAAATGATAGATAAGAGCTTATTTCAAACTATGTGACAAAATTAACCATACAAATACAAAATGCTTTTTAATATGTTTCTCTGAGATTGATCCAATTTATTTTATTAATAGGAACTCTGTCTAAACATCATTCCAACCTTTGCAAATCTTATAGACTACCCATCCATGAAAAATGCTCTGATACCAAGAATTAAGAATGCATGTCTGCAAACATCTTCCCTTGCTGTAAGTAATTACATATTTTTATTTGTCTCTCACTTCTCATTGGCTTAGTAATTTTCTTATTGTTTAGTAATCTTTTTATAGTTTGTTCATATGTTTCATCTTGGCTCTAAGTAGCCTATAAATAGTACAGTGAAAGTGAGCAATAGCTGTAGTTTGCCCGGATATATTATTTTATAGTATTCCATCCCTGACATTACTCTGTCTGCTAGTGCTTCAGTAGAAAATTCAAGTAATTTTTTTCTTAATCTTCTTTTGCTTTAAGCCACAATTTATTTTTTGTAACCACCTGAATTCTTTTCTGCTTTTCTTAGTTTACTTAAAAAAAGTAATTTTATTAATATTATGATCCTGATTCAAAGTATTCTATCTTAAAAAATTCTAGCAAAGAAAGTAGGGTGTGGAATGTTTATCAAAATAGTCAAGAGACTATAGATAAAATTTTGATAAAAGAGCTCCTAAATACCAGGTTTTAGTGACTATATTAAAAATATATTTAGAAATAGAAAACTTCAGGTATGGCAGATAGAATTTTCACATATAGTTAAAATATTTAAGAATGACTTGAACATGAATTAGAGAAATATACTAGAGGTCCAGTAAAATTATTTGGTGGGAGAATGTAGTCCTTTTTATAGTTCAAATGACCTCAAGAAAATATTCTTAGCAAGCAAATATATAGTAAAGCTTCTCAAATCCTAATTACTGTATTTAAAATGACATGAAAGTAAAATCATTCTTTGCCTTTAGTTACTTAGTATTCTGGTAAAGCAATCATAAATTTTCTGAAACGAATCAGGGGAATTTATAAATATAAGAATTTTCTATATTAATAAAGGATGAGAACTTTTAACTTTTCTTTCATTTTTGAGATTTTAACATATACCTATATGAAGATTAGACTCATGCTTAAAATACTTTGGTCTAGATTGTGAAGACTTTAAATGACTAATTCAGTTTACCTCTTTTAATAGGTACGTGTAAATTCATTAGTGTGCTTAGGAAAGATTTTGGAATACTTGGATAAATGGTTTGTACTTGATGATATTCTACCCTTCTTACAACAAATTCCATCCAAGGAACCTGCGGTCCTCATGGGAATTTTAGGTAGCTGAAAACTTAATGTCATTTGATGCTACTTTACTGTTTTATAATCATGCAAGTAAACTTCTCAATCTGTAAAACCATTTTGCTCTCTTTTCATGAAACTGAAGAATGATAGTGTAAATGCCATGATGTAACTTTTCCCTCTGTTAATTTTAGCAACAGTGGTAGTACCTGACATTTACAAAGGGATAAAAACATTTGGGAATCCCAGCTTCACAAATAGCATGTAGTTTTCCCTCTAAAAATGATACTAAATAAGAGAGGCAAACAAAGCTACTTGAAATGCTGATACCAATCATAATAGTAATACCTAATGTTTATTTGTTACCCGATTTATAAGAGGCACTCTGCAAGTCTTTTCTGCATTATCTTATTTTGTCCTCTCTAAAATCTAATGAGATTTGGCACTTTTATTTCTGTTTTACAATAAGGCCATGAGGTTTAGCTGAATAAAGTAAGTTATTCAAGATTATACAGCTAAAAAGTGGTAGAGTTGGCTCTTAATTTAGATATGTTTAAATATGAACACAGGGCTTCCATGGTGGCCCACTGGTAAAGAATCTATCTACTAATGCAGGAGACATGGGTTCAGTCCCTGGGTTGAGAAGATTGCCTGGAGAAGGAATTGACAACCCAGTCCAGTATTCTTGCCTGGGAAATCCCTGGACAGAGGAATCTGGTGGGTTACAGCCCATGGGGTCACAAAAGAGTTGGAGACAACTTACCAACTAAGCAACAACAACAAAATATGAGCATATATTTTTCAATGCTAAGTGCTGATAAAGCATTATGAGCCTTACAGCACCTTCTAGTTGTGCTAATTATAAGTGTGCTAATTATAAGTCACTCTATTAAAAAAACTCTGAAATTGTTTATAAATAGTTGAAGTCCAATCTGGAAGTGCTGGGGTCTGCTGTATTATTAGCTGTAGAATCACATAGACATTAACAAGTTACTAAACTTGAAGTTCTGTGTTAATTTTGAAGAAAATCTATGTTATTCAGCCATGTATCTTAAATACCTACTATAGCACCTGATTTATAGAATATCCTCAGTAAATATTTATAGAAATGGTCAGTAAGTAATCTGTTGTGGACCTCTGTGGACATAGAAATTTTGTGATACGTTATGAAACTTTTGAGCTCAAGGAAATTAGTCTTCTTGACAAGGAGTTTGACACAATGAAAAGAGCCCTAACCCTAATTCTGGCTGTGCCAGTTCCTGGATTGACTTTGAAAAGTTTCTTTATCTATCACGTAAGGGTAAAATAATATCATTATAGGAGTTTTGTGAGAGTTCAGTGAGACCAACTGAAGGGAAAGTAATGAGCATAGTGCTCTGCAAACAAGTATTTAGTGGGCATACAGAGTTCTTTGAATATATAAGTGAAGTGTGCATTCACTGGAGAATAATAGGCAATGGCACCCCACTCCAGTACTCTTGCCTGGAAAATCCCACGGACGGGGGAGCCTGGTGGGCTGCAGTCTATGGGGTCGCTAAGAGTCACACACGACTGAGCAAATTCACTTTGACTTTTCACTTTGATGCATTGGAGAAGGAAATGGCAACCCACTCCAGTGTACTTGCATGGAGAATCCCAGGGACAGGGGAGCCTGGTGGGCTGCCGTCTATGGGGTCGCACAGAGTTGGACACGACTGAAGCGACTTAGCAGCAGCAGTGTGTTCTAAAGCTTTAGCTTATATACAAAACTCTTATGCCATGAAAGCATTCAGAGATTGAGGAGCAAATGTGCTCAGTTTACCAAATGAAGGCTTTGTGAAATAGGTGTAGCAGCAGGGTCTTGAAAGTTGAGTAAATATGTAAGACAACAGGGAAGGATTGTGTGGAGTTAAATTATTAAAGTTCAGAGATGTTGAGTCTGATTGGTTGAAGTGAATAAAGGTATAGGACCTATGCTTAGACACTTTTAAGTTTGAGTGAGTAGTATGAAATATATATTTAGTTTTGTTCAGAATACAGAGACATTTCTGTAGCCTTACTGCTACGCTGTAAGAACTATACCTGATTCAAATAGGCTTTGCCTGGTCCTGTCATCGTTGTTGTTCAATCTCACTCAGTTGTGTCTGACTCTTTGTGGCCCATGGACTGCAGCACACAAGGCTTCCTGTCCTTCACCATCTCCCGGGCCTTGCTCAACCTCATGTCCATTGAGTTGATGATGCCATCCAACCATCTCGTCCTCTGTCACCCCCTTCTCCTGCCTTCAATCTTTCCCAGCATCAGGGCCTTTTCTAATGAGGCAGCTCTTGGTGTTAGGTGGCCAAAGTACTGGAGCTTCAGCTTCAGCATCAGTCCTTCCAAGAATATTCAGGATTGATTTCCCAAAGACAGTGGCACCCCACTCCAGTACTCTTGCCTGGGAAATCCCATGGATGGAGGAGCCTGGTGGGCTGTAGTCCATGGGGTCACTGGGGGTCGGACACGGCTGAGCGACCTCACTTTCACTTTTCACTTTCCTGCATTGGAGAAGGAAATGGCAACCCACTCCAGTGTTCTTGCCTGGAGAATCCCAGGGACGGGGGAGCCTGGTGGGCTGCCGTCTATGGGGTCGCACAGAGTTGGACACGACTGAAGTGACTCAGCAGCAGCAGCAGCAGCAGCAGCAGCAGGATTGACTAGTTTGATATTCTTGCTCTCCAAGAGACAGAGTCTTTTCCAACATCACAGTTCAAAAGCATCAGTTCTTCAGTGCTCAGCCTTCTTTATGTCCAACTCTCACATCCATACGTGGCAACAGGAAAAACCATAGCTTTGACTAAATGGACCTTTGTTGACAAAGTAATGTCTCTGCTTTTTAATACGCTGTGTAGGTTAGTCACAGCTTTTCTTCCAAGGAGCAAGTGTCTTTTAATTTCATGGCTGCAGTCACCATCTGCAGTGATTCTGAAGCCCCCAAAAATAAAGTCTGTCTTTGTTTCCATTGTTTCCCTGTCTATTTGCCATGAAATGATGGGCTCAGATGCTGTGATCTTCATTTTTTGAATGTTGAGTTTTAAGCCAGCTTTTCAACTCTCCTCTTTCACCTTCATCAAGAGGCTCTTTAGTTCTTCTTCACTTTCTGCCACAGGGTGGTCTCATCTGCCTAGCAGAGTTTATTGATATTTCTCCTGGCAGTCTTGATCCCAGCTTGTACTTCATCCAGCTTGGCATTTCACATGATTGTACTCTGCATAGAAGTTAAATGAGCAGGGTAACAATATACAGCCTTGACATACTCTTTTCCCAATTTCGAACCAGTCTGTTGTTCATGTCCAGTTCTGACTGTTGCTTCTTAACCTGCATTCAGATTTCTCAGGAGGCAGGTAAGGTGGTCTGGTATTTCCATCTCTTTCAGAATTTTCCACAGTTTATTGTGATCCACACAATCAAAGGCTTTAGCATAGTTAGTGAAGCAGAAGTATTTTTTCTGGAATTCTCTTGCTTTTTCTGTGATCCAGTGGATGTTGGCAACTTGATCTCTGGTTCCTCTCCCTTTTCTAAATCCAGCTTGAACATCTGGAAGTTCTCGGTTCACGTACTGTTGAAGCCTAGCTTGGAGAATTTTGAGCATTACTTTGCTAGCCTGTAAAATGAGTGCAATGATGTGCTAGTGTGAACATTCTTTGGCATTGTTCTTCTTTGGGATTGGGATGAAAACTGACCTTTTCCAGTCCTGTGGCCACTGCTGAGTTTTCCAAATTTGCTGGCATATTGAGTGCAGCACTTTCACAGTATCATCTTGTAGGATTTGAAATAGCTCAGCTGGAATTCCATCACCTCCACCAGCTTTGTTTGTAGTAATGCTTCCAAAGGCCCTCTTGACTTCGCATTCCAAGATGTCTGGCTCTAGGTGAGTGATCACACCGTTGTGGTTACTGGGTCATTAAGGTCTTTTGTATAGTTCTTGTGTGTATTCTTGCTACCTCTTCTTAATATCTTCTGTTTCTGTTAGATCCATACCATTTCTGTCCTTTATTGTGCCCATCTTTGCATGAAATGTTCCCTTGGTATCTCTAATTTTCTTGAAGAGATTTCTAGTCTTTCCCATTCTATTGTTTTCCTCTATTTCTTTGCATTGTTCACTTAGGAAGGCTTTCTTATCCCTGCTTGCTATGCTTTGGAATTCTGCATTCAGATGTGTATATCTACCCAAAAAATATAGTCTTTTACAGTTAACACTATTTTTAGCCAAAGAATATGGGATAAGTGTGTCATGGTATGTTAAATCTAAACCAACAGTAAAGCTGAAATCATTCTGATAATTATGTAAGAACATTCTTCTTCAAAGCATTTATAAGAAAAAATATGTAACTGTACTGATTATCAAGAGATTTTATATAGATACATTGTTTTTCTGATTTCTATTAATTTTATAATATTGAATTATAACATTTATTCTTTTTTTTTAATCAGGTATTTACAAATGTACATTTACCCATAAGAAGTTGGGAATCACCAAAGAGCAGCTGGCTGGAAAAGTATTGCCTCATCTGATTCCCCTGAGTATTGAAAACAATCTTAATCTCAATCAGGTAGGAATATTTTTGTGCTTTATTCAATTTATTCAGCTTACTCTTTTCTCGGCGTTGAATGTATAAATATATTACATATAAACATTGATAAAACAAGGGAAAATATGTTGAAGAGGTATATGAATAAAGTGCTTTTTATATTCAAAGTAAAGAGTATGTGAGTTAGAAAGAGGGATTATTGAAAGCCTTGTTCAGTCAATCAGTTAAGTCACTCAGTCGTGTCCAACTCTTTGCGACTCCATGAACTGCAGCACACCAGGCTTCCCTGTCCATCACTAACTCTGGAACTTGCTCAAACTCATGTCCATTGAGTCAGTGATGCCATCCAACCATCTAGTCCTCTGTTGTCTGCTTCCTCTCCTGCCTTGAGTCTTTCCCAGCATCAGGGTCTTTTCCAATGAGTCAGTTCTTCACATCAGGTGGCCAAAGTATTGGAGTTTAAGCTTCAACATCAGCCCTTCCAATGAATATTCAGGACTGATCTTCTTCAGAATGGACTGGTTGGATCTCCTTGCAGTCCAGGGACTCTCAAGAGTCTTCTCCAACACCACAGTTCAAAAACATCAATTCTTTGGCTCTCAGCTTTCTTTATGGTCCAACTCGTACATTTGTATTTGACTACTGGATTTGGGGAGGGAACAAAGTTTATAGAGTCTTTCTGTAATATGTGGTATTACTGAAATAAATTGTTTCTGAAGTACCATAAGAATTATTTAACTAAATTTTAACTAAAACATGAACTATGTTTAGACATTGAGTTGGGTATTCTTATAAACTTTAATTATTTGAAAGTTAGATTATGTATATTTAATATTTCTACTAGCTTTTTAGAAAACAAAGTTTATTTTAGCCAAACATGTCATTTTTATAATGATCGAATGAAGAGTAATTTTTTATGCATCATTAAACATATTGTGGGCTTCCCAGGTGGTGCTAATGGTAAAGAACCTGTTTGCCAAGCAGGAGATACAAGAGATGCAGGTTTAATCTGGGAAGGTGGGAAGGTACCCTGAAGGAGGGCATGGGAACCCACTGCAGTATTTTTGCCTGTAGAATTCCATGGACAGAGGAGCTGGCGAGCTGCAGTCTGTGGGGTTGCAAAGAGTCGGACATGACTGCAGTGATTTAGCAGGCATGTACGCATGCAAACAGATTGTGTTCAGATATGCACATATTAGGTGGTCAGTTTTGGATTAGTCTAAAAAAAAATCAGTGTGTAATAACTGATGGAGTTGAATTTATTTAACACTGCTGAGTAATAGCTGTTAGACAGCTCAGAATATAAAACTTATTGAGACATGTTTTCTGGAACTTAAAATTATCACCACTGAACAAAGATACTGTAAAAGCTTGCTATGATATTCTGAGCTAAAATATGTATAATCTATTCTTGTGTCATCAGACCTATGGGTCATATTCTGGTAAAAATAGAGAATATTATGAATAACTTATTGAATTTTTTTATTCAATTACTTTGTTGCTAACTTGAAACATCCTAACTATATCAATTTCTTATACCAGTTCAATTCTTTCATTTCCGTCATAAAAGAGATGCTTAATAGATTGGAGTCAGAACATAAGACTAAACTGGAGCAACTTCATATAATGCAAGAACAGCAGAAGTAAGTAGGTTGAATGTGAATTGCACATGGTCCAGGAGTGACATTAAAGTTATGTCATGGTTGATTTCCTAGAATATGGATGAGAAAACTTGAAGGATTTCACTTTGACTGTATGGAAAAGACTCTGTTGCTGGGAGGGATTGGGGTCAGGAGGAGAAGGGGACGACAGAGAATGAGATGGCTGGATGGCATCACCGACTCAATGGACATGAGTTTGAGTGAACTCCGGGAGTTGGTGATGGACAGGGAGGCCTGGCATGCCGTGATTGATGGGGTCGCAAAGAGTCGGACCCGACTGAGTGACTGAACTGAACTGAACTGAAAGCGTGTAAAAATTTTCCAGCAGATTAAGTTAAACTGAGTTTAAATAGAATGTTGTTGTAAATCTGATATTATTTCTAAATACAAAAGCATAACATGATATAATCTTAATGTTTTCTCCACATAAAGAAAATTCTGTTTCTGAGAAAAGTCTCTTGTCATATTAGCTACCAGCATTGTAAAGTCAGGGTGCTGATCACCACCAAGAGCACCACTTAAAAATTTTTTCAAATCTGTGAAATCCTTGTGTTTGATTTCTCCTTTGCTCTTTTATCTAACCTTTGAAACATTTACAGAGAATTCATTCCATACGTAGTACCACAGTATCCACCTCTTTTTTGTGTGTGTCTTATAGAGAGGATTTTCTAAATTATTTGCAAAATATTAGTATACAAAGGATGAGGGGAAAGATGAAAATTATTCAACAGAAAATGCCTGTTTTTATGATCAAATCTTCACTATATTCTTTGCTCCAAAGAAAAACACTAGTTTAGAATGCCCATTAATGTTTAACCCTGAGCCAAAGACATCTGAAAATCAGTAAAATTGATACTAGTCATGAGCCAAATCCTCCAAAAGAAGCCTTTTTGGTCTTGTTCCAGTAGAAGATAAAGGCTTTATGGACGTAAATACACAATGTGTAGAATGACATGAAATAGCCATTTGTATATGCTAAATATTCTGTGAGATATATATGTCTATACATACATGTATATATGTGTGTATATATATATATGCTATTAATGGATTGACTATGTTAGCATAGGAACCCTGAAAATCTTTAAAAATTAAAACAGAAATTTTCTATCTAGTATTTATACTTAAAGTGTAAATGAATCTTCTCTTTTTTTCCTTCATATCTAAATAAGTGTTACCAATTTTTCAAGGCATAGATCTTGCCCACATCTTTCATTCAGTGATTATAGAATTTATTGTTAGAATCATAGATTCTGAACTTAATCATGTTAAGTTCCCATATTGTGTCTTGTCTCTCAGTGAGCTCTGAACTCTGGTATGGTAAGAACCATCCTTGCATGATTTTTTGACACCCTGAGTAAATTCTCCAGTAAATCTCAAATGTTTAGTTTTTTAAAAAAGACTTGTATACAAATGTTACTTGTAGGGGCAAGCAGACACTGCTAAGTCACTTCAGTCGTTTCCAACTCTGTGCAACCCCATAGGCGGCAGCCCACCAGGCTCTGCCGTCCCTGGGATTCTCCAGGCAAGAATACTGGAGTGGGTTGCCATTTCCTTCTCCAAAGCATGAAGGTGAAAAGTGAAAGTGAAGTCACTCAGTCGTGTCCGATCGTAAAGACCCCATGGGCTGTAGCCTACCAGGCTCCTCCATCCGTGGGATTTCCCAGGCAAGAGTACTGGAGTGGGGTGCCATTGCCTTCTCCAAGCAGACACCAATAGTAGTAAATAATGAAAAAGATTATGACTCTCCTTAATGAAGTTGCAGTTTGTTGAGGCTGTAATAACTTCTATGTGGGTGAACTATTTTTAAGACAAGTATTTTAAAAACATTTCGTTTTATAGCTTTGTCATAACTCAGCTCTTTCTTACAGATCTTTGGATATAGGAAATCAAATGAATGCTTCTGAGGAGACAAAAGTTACAAATGTTGGGTCTCAGGTAACAAGATATTTAGATCGTTCTAATTCTTGGCAAGGGAGCGGGGAGGCAGGAAGTGCTTGACAGTGCACTCCATTTCAGAAGCTTCTGATCTTTAAGTAGTAAAGTTTTGCGCATTGTTCAACTGGTTGATTTTTTTCTGTTTCAGCAGATTGACAAAGTCTTTAACAACATTGGAGCAGACCTTCTGACTGGTGGTGAATCAGAAAATAAAGAGGATGGGTTACAGAATAAACAAAAGAGAGTAAGTTTCTTTACTGTTCTTTTGACATTCATATTTATATTATATGACTTCTATAAACCATAGATTGTTTTGTTGAGAAATACTATTTAGCTTAATAGAAACATTCTTTAATTATCTTTATGAAATTTAAAAGTTATCAGTGGATCATGACCTAACCATGTTGAGAATAAACATGCTTGATATTTTTAACTTCCTTTTTTATTCATTCTCCCACATTGGTAATGTTTCTGGGTTGCCTGACTTCTTGTCCTTTCTATTGTACTTTGCCAGTCACATCCCTTGATAAATTTTACAGTGTCTCTTCTTTGCTCCTGATTTTGAATAATAAACTATAAAACTATAGTTTCCAGCTGAAATATTGGTTAGCATCCAATATAAAAAATATATCAACTTCGAATTTCACTAAGGGCAGTTTTCTTCTATTCATTCAACATGTATGAGTACCTGTATTTATAGAACCAAGACACTGTGGTTTACAAAATTATACGAGGACATACTGTGGGCTTAAAGGTTGGCAAAGCAGATCTAAGAAAAAAGACACTGAATTTGATGCAGACGTTAGTATCAAAAATATTGTTTGTTCATGTTTTTTTTTTTAAGTTGTTTAATTCTTACTTAGCTTTTGATGAGTTCTTAAAATTTTTTGGAGTAAGATAAAAACAGTTGAACAAGAATCTCCCAATTTTATAGCTAATTCATGTTGTACAGCAGAAACTAATACAACATTGTAAAGCAATTATCCTCTAATTAAAAAAATAAATAAATGAAAGGTATATATTAAAAAAGGAAAAAACCAAATAGAAAACCCTCAAAACTAAAGTATAACTGACTTTAGTTATACTGTTGTGGCAGTCACCAATACAGTAGTTCGTAAACGACTTGGTATTGTCAAGTGTTGTCAAATGGTATTGTCAAACAGACAAAAAAACAATGTTCTGCTTTACAAATGAAATTATGAAAGTTGTCAGTTAACTTTTTTTTGCTGTTGTTTGTTTTAAGGCATCACTTACACTTGAAGAAAAACAAAAATTAGCAAAAGAACAGGAGCAGGCCCAGAAGTTGAAAAGCCAGCAGCCTCTTAAACCTCAAGTTCACACACCTATTGCTCCAATCAAGCAGGTCAGAGTTCATTTTTTTTTGTAATTATACTACACTTAAGGAGTAAGGTAGTGTAGAACCTAGTCTACCTACTAGTGTTTTATGAAAATGTATTTCAGAAAATACTTTAATATGTAATTTCTAAGAAGTATGGGCATAAAGGATTTTCCAGCACCTCCTCAATAACCTGCCTAATGTACGATGTTCTGTGATATTGCTTTTTACCAATATAGAAGAAGCTAGATTAATGGGATGGTTCTTTAAAAATACTAGGTCTGTGATACTAATTCAACTCTGCTCACTTTGAATTGATCAGGAATATTATGTTCATGCATTTATGTATTTTTGAGCAAGAAATAATTTTCATTTTTTGGCTTTTTTATTATAGTCATGTTTGTAACTTGATTTAGGGATTCTTACCTATAGGTCTTGACCAGTATTTATCTGCTTCTGTGTTCTAGGCACTGTTTTAGGTGCTGGTTTTAGAACAGTGATAAAGTTCTCTGCTTGGAGAAAGTTTACACTCTTACTGGTTTCAGAAATAACTTTATCTTAAAAGCTTTCTTTAAATTTTTTTTGTAGTTTTTGTCTCCTAATCATTAAACTTTTTCCTCTGGGAAAAATCTTTGTGGGCCAAGAGGCAAAATAAAGTATTTTGTATGTACTTATATAAGAATAAAGAAATTTAGAAAACTAAATTTCCACACAATTGTGATGAAAGTCAAAATACAAAAATAATGAAGTATCCTTTTCTGTGGGGCTTCCGTGGTTGCTCACTGATAAAGAATCCGCCTGCCTATGCAGGAGACCCAGGTTCTATCCCTGTGTTGGGAGGATCCTATGGAGAAAGAAATGGCAACCCACTCCAGTGTTCTTGCCTGAGAAATCCCACACAGCCTGGCAGGCTACAGGCCTTGGGGTCGCAAAAGAGGCACACAACTTGGCGACTAAACAGCAAAAACATCCTTTTCTATAGTACAGATCTAATGAGAAGAATGCAGTTCTGCTTTTTCGTGGAGGCACAATGGGGGAGACAACATTTCATTTAATTGGAGTTCAAAGTTTTATTCCGTGTCATCAAATTGTTGCAAATATTCATCTTTAAAGAGCCTTAAATATGTGGCAAACTGGGTTTGGCCTGTGAACTGTGTAGTTTGCTGTCTCAGTGTAGACAAGCTTAATTTTAACTTGTCCTTTATAATAAAATTTATCAAGCGTTTTACTAATTTTAAAGTAATTTGGAATAAAGTAATTTCCTTGTATTTTTCAGACTAAGGACCTGACAGACACGTTGATGGATAACATGTCATCTTTGACCAGTCTTTCTGTTAGCACCCCTAAAATTTCTGCTTCAAGTTCCTTCACTTCTGTTCCTTCCACGGGCCTTGGCATGATGTTTTCTACACCAATTGACAATACAAAGAGAAATTTAACAAATGGCCTAAATGCTAACATGGGCTTTCAGACTTCAGGATTCAACATGCCAGTTAATACAAACCAGAACTTCTTCAGTAGTCCAAGCACACCTGGAGTGACCAGGGTGGCCCTGGGAACACCTTCCACCTTGCCAAACTTCAGTGCTGCGAGTATTCCTCCTGCAGGTGGAAAGCAGACTCAGCAAAGACCCACAGACATGTCTGCTCTTAATAATCTCTTTGGCCCTCAGAAACCCAAAGTTAGCATGAACCAGTTATCACAACAGAAACCAAATCAGTGGCTTAATCAGTTTGTACCTCCTCAAGGGTCTCCAGGTGTGGGCAGTTCAGTAATGGGAACACAGGTGAACGTGATGGGACAATCTGCCTTTGGAATGCAGGCTAATCCTTTCTTTAACCCACAGAACTTTGCACAGCCACCAACCACTATGACCAGTAGCAGTTCAGCTAGCAATGATTTAAAAGATCTTTTTGGGTGAGGTGTCATGCTCCTATTTTTAAAGAATTACTTCAGTTTTAATCATGGGTAAGCTGATTTACATCTTTATATAGCTGGCTTGGAGGAAGTACTTCTATGGGAGAGTGGCCCTGTGATAGGAAAAATTAAAAAAAAAACTGTTTTCATGCCAGCATAGTAGTTGTATGGACTCCTAACAGTTGAGGTTTTTAAAGCATTGAGGATTTTTTTTTCCTCTTACCAACTCCTCTTCAGGTTTTTAAAAGACCCAACCCATATCAATCTCAATGAGAAAAAAGACACCTGAGTATCTTGAATAGCAGAATTTTTAAATCAAATGTTTATTTTGGCTTGTATATCTTGGTGTTATTTTAAAAGTTGGGTTGATGGTAATTGCAAGTTTCATCTGTTAAATACTACATGGTACACAGTCTGCCTTCACAAGTCATTAGACTTCATTTTAAATATGTAAAAAATCTTGATGCTGTATTGATTTGTTTGCATTTAGTACAACTGAGAAAATGATACCATAATGAAAAGGATCAGGTTATTTGCTTTTCCAATCTTATTACTTCTTAGATGAACTAATGTTTAGTACAAAAGACAGAGAAACTACTGCAAAATTTAATTTAACCTTAATTTCATTGGTTCAAACTAAAGGCATTATTAAATATCATAAATGCAAACTGATCATTGTAAATTATTTTTTAGCATGGTCTGCCTCAAGTAGTAATGTATTTTTCTCCGTTTACTTGGATATGTTTAGAGTCACTTTTTTTCTTCCTGTGTCACAGACAGAAGAGGTATGTACTGATTTGTACAGGTATTTGACAAAGCCGTCTCTGTGCTTTTTCCTGATTGCTGCCTTCATGCTTCATTTTGAATTGAAACTTCAGAGGTTGCAGCATATATGAATTGCATTTTCAAAAGGAGATTTGTAAGACTTAATCTATATTTAATGAGTAAACTTTTGAGATTTCTGCTGTATTGTTTCAAATGTAATAAACTTTACTTCTCTAAAAATGAGCACTTGCATCTTCTGGCTGCTAACAGATTAATTTTCAGCTTGTTAAGTCTGACCTCATCACTGCATCTGAAGTTTAGTTCTTTTCTCAGAATTTTAGGGTCTTTCATTCAAACATTTCTTTGTTCATAATTAGCCATTTTTAGGAAAAAAAGGATAAATTCTTCTAACAGGAAACATGCTTTCTTTTTCAAGGCCTTTTTCTGATGTTTTTCTTTGATTAGCTGATCGTCAACTATGGAGTCTTATGCCATAGATGTCATTTGTATTCTGTTAAGTTATATTACATCATTATAACTTTAAACTGATCTTTCAGAGAACTATAATGTATTATATTGTAACTGCTGCCATAAAGTTGTGGATTTTAATTATCAGAAACCAGCAGTCATTTAAAATAAATCCTATGAACTTTACTGTGCTGACACTACATTTATTCATTGAATATATATCCTCACATTGAACATATGCTACTTAATTATAAGATATAATTTAATAATATTGCTGGCGGCATTCAGTAAGAAGGTATTTAAAAAATAAAAAGTCAGCTTTATGTCTGGTTTTTCTTTGAGTGGTACTTTTTACATGGTTTTAGGAAAGGACTCAGGAATGCTGAAGAAACTTACCAAGAAATGAAAAGCACTAGGGAGATCAAATGTTTTTGGCAAATGCATTCATACCAGATTGTGTCTTGTTTGTAACATAATATCTATGTTGAGAAAAGTTTACATAAGGAATAAAATTGCATAATGTTGAAGAATTTTTCTTAGTAACAATTCAGTAGTCACTGTTCTTTAGGAAGTTGCTTTTTATTTTGTAAAATAACTTTATGTCAATGTTGAACTACTCCTAATAAGAAAATTTACTATAACTATATAATTTGAAAGTCTAAATATAAAAACAGATTATTTGAGAAATATTTGTGATTGTTAGGTAATTTACACATCTTGAAATTTGTTCATTCATTGAGGTAATGGTGCTATATTTTTAGAAAATTTTCTATACATTTTTCCTCCTTTCTTAAAGGTATTTTGTTTAAGTCATTTCTATCACTTGAACTGTTACCATTGCCTTTTTCTGTTGTGAAATTGCCTCTAAAAATAGTGCTGTTTTTAGGCTTGTATTTCTATGTGAACAAAATTTTCAAAGTATTGAATTACGGTTAAATTTATTTCAGATATCAACAGCATTTAAGTCCCTTGGGCATAGGGTAGAAAATGGGTAGTTAAAAAGCACCTGTCTCCAAAAATTACAAGATAGATTCCCTTTATTTGAATTGGTTCTTTATTCTCCTAATGCTAAAGTATGTGGTGTACTTGGAGGATGCATAAAAGAAAATGGAAATAGACTATGTGCTTGGTTGGGGTTTGTTTGTTTAATTTTATTTTTATTTGGGGACACATATAACCTTTCATGTGAATAAGTTAAGGACATAGGTTTTTGCTATTTTTTTCAACCTGTAAAATACCTCACATGGTTGCTTTTATATATTAAAGGAAAAGGTATATGTGAAAGTACCTGATAGCAAGCACAGAGTATGCATCAAATAAATTTCAGCTTTTATAAAACTTTCTATATTAAGTTGTAATTTCATGCTTTGTTATTCACTGGTCTTGAAATAATTTTAGAACAGAACAAATTATATGAATTCAAACAGTATAGAATTTTAAGAGATTATGTGGCTGACTCTCAAACTATTACTGTGACAGTAAGAAATATATCTTATATTACAAACCCAGTATATGTGATTTATATCTGAAACAAAAGTTTCATAAAACCTTTAACACATATATTATTATTATAACATCCTATTAATTAAAAAAAAAAATCTGGTTATAATCCCTAAAAGGATTTCATTATGTCGTTTGGATAAAGCTGAAATATTCATTGCCCTCTTTCTCCAAGCAGGTGTAGGATCAGAGGATCAGAGATTTACATGGCCTAACCCAAGAAGGTTAGGGCCAGAAATAGAGGCTAGATTTTCTTTTTTTTTTTTGCTCTTCTGCAGTCCAGTGCTTTTTATCATAGTGGCTTCCTTTATATTCCTTATTATATGAATTCTGGAGTTGCTTTCATCAAAATGGCTAAATATGGTGAGTGTTATGTGTTCAGGAATTATTTGGTACCAAAAATATGTTTATGTTGGAAAAATTGGTGTTGCAGTGGAAGATGGAGGTGATAGAATCAGATCAGACCAGATCAGTAGCTCAGTCATGTCCAACTCTTGCGACTCCATGAATCGCAGCACGCCAGGCCTCCCTGTCCATCACCAACTCCCGGAGGTCACTCAGACTCACATCCATCGAGTCAGTGATGCCATCCAGCCATCTCATCCTCTGTCGTCCCCTTCTCCTCTTGCCCCCAATCCCTCCCAGCATCAGAGTCTTTTCCAGTGAGTCAACTCTTCGCATGACATGACCAAAGTACTGGAGTTTCAGCTTTAGCATCATTCCTTCCAAAGAAATCCCAGGGCTGATCTCCTTCAGAATGGACTGGTCGGATGTCCTTGCAGTCCAAGGGACTCTCCAGAGTCTTCTCCAACACCACAGTTCAAAAACATCAATTCTTCGGCACTCAGCCTTCTTCACAGTCCAACTCTCCCATCCATACATGACCACTGGAAAAACCACAGCCTTGGCTAGATGAACCTTTGTTGGCAAAGTAATGTCTCTGCTTTTCAATATGTTGTCTAGGTTGGTCATAACTTTCCTTCCAAGGAGTAAGCGTCTTTTAATTTCATGGCTGCAGTCACCATCTGCAGTGATTTTGGAGCCCAGAAAAAGAAAGTCTGACACTGTTTCCACTGTTTCCCCATCTAGTTCCCATGAAGTGATGGGACCAGATGCCATGATCTTTGTTTTCTGAATGTTGAGCTTTAAGCCAACTTTTTCACTCTCCTCTTTCACTTTCATCAAGAGGCTTTTTAGTTCTTCACTTTCTGCCATAAGGGTGGTGTCATCTGCATATCTGAGGTTATTGATATTTCTCTCGGCAATCTTGATTCCAGCTTGTGCTTCTTCCAATCCAGCATTTCTCATGATGTACTTTGCATATAAGTTAAATAAACAGGGTGACAATATACAGCCTTGACGTACTCCTTTTCCTATTTGGAACCAGTCTGTTGTTCCATGTCCAGTTCTAACTGTTGCTTCCTGACCTGCATACAAATTTCTCAAGAGGCAGATCAGGTGGTCTGGTATTCCCATCTCTTTCAGAATTTTCCACAGTTTATTGTGATCCACACAGTCAAAGGCTTTGGCATAGTCAATAAAGCAGAAATAGATGTTTTTATGGAACTCTCGTTTTTTCCATGATCCAGCGGATGTTGACAATTTGATCTCTGGTTCCTCTGCCTTTTCTAAAACCAGCTTGAACATCAGGAAGTTCACAGTTCACGTATTGCTGAAGCCTGGCTTGGAGAATTTTGAGCATTACTTTACTAGCATGCGAGATGAATACAACTGTGCGGTAGTCTGAGCATTCTTTGGCATTGCCTTTCTTTGGGATTGGAATGAAAACTGACCTTTTCCAGTCCTGTGGCCACTGCTGAGTTTTCCAAATTTGCTGGCATATTGAGTAAATGGACTGGAATGGGTGAATTTAACTCGGATGACCATTATATCTACTACTGCGGGCAGGAATCCCTCAGAAGAAATGGAGTGGCCATTATGGTCAACAAAAGAGTCCGAAATGCAGTACTTGGATGCAATCTCAAAAATGACAGATTGATCTCTGTTCTTTTCCAAGGCAAACCATTCAATGTCACAGTAATCCAAGTCTATGCCCCAACCAGTAATGCTGAAGAAGCTGAAGTTGAATGGTTCTATAACACCTTTTAGAACTAACACCCAAAAAAGATGTCCTTTTCATTATAGGGGGCTGGAATGCAAAAGTAGGAAGTCAAGAAACACCTGGAGTAACAGGCAAATTTGGCCTTGGAATACGGAATGAAGCAGGGCAAAGACTAACAGAGTTTTGCCAAGAAAATGCACTGGTCATAGCAAATACCCTCTTCCAACAACACAAGAGAAGACTCTATACATGGACATCACCAGATGGTCAACACCGAAATCAGATCTATTATATTCTTTGCAGCCAAAGATGGAGAAGCTCTATACAATCAGCAAAAACAAGACCAGGAGCTGACTGTGGCTCAGACCATGAACTCCTCATTGCCAAATTCAGACAGAAATTGAAGAAAGGGAAAACCACTAGACCATTCAGGTATGACCTAAATCAAATCCCTTATGATTATACAGTGGAAGCGAGAAATAGATTTAAGGGCCTAGATCTGATAGATAGAGTGCCTGATGAACTATGGAATGAGGTTTGTGACATTGTACAGGGGACAGGGATTAAGACCATCCCCATGGAAAAGAAATGCAAAATAGCAAAATGGCTGTCTGGGGAGGCCTTACAAATAGCTGTGAAAAGAAGAGAAGCGAAAAGCAAAGGAGAAAAGGAAAGATATAAACATCTGAATGCAGAGTTCCAAAGAATAGCAAGGAGAGATAAGAAAGCCGCCTTCAGTGATCAATGCAAAGAAATAGAGGAAAACAACAGAATGGGAAAGACTAGGGATCTCTTCCAGAAAATCAGAGATACCAAAGGAACATTTCATGCAAAGATGGACTCGATAGAGGACAGAAATGGTATGGACCTAACAGAAGCAGAAGATGGTAAGAAGAGGTGGCAAGAATACACAGAAGAACTGTACAAAAAAGATCTTCATGACCCAGATAATCACGATGGTGTGATCACTGACCTAGAGCCAGACATCCTGGAATGTGAAGTCAAGTGGGCCTTAGAAAGCATCACTACAAGCAAAGCTAGTGGAGGTGATGGAATTCAGTTGATCTATTCCAAATCCTGAAAGGTGATAGAATAGAAATACTCGAAATCAGCGTTTGGGCTTTTTCTCTGAATTGTGATGAGAATGGTTGGGGGAGCCAGGTCAGCAGTGCTTGCAGTACCCAACATGTATTAATAATAGAAATAAAGCATACAATTTTGGTTGCGAAGGAAGCAGTATGGTGGAAAAAGCCATTTTACCATACTAGAGCTTGTTAGATATTATTGATGGTGTAGGAAATGGGAACCCATTCCAGTATTCTTGCTGGGATACTCCCATGGACAGAGGAGCCTGGCAAGCTGTAGTCCATGGGGTCACAAAGAGCTGGAAACAGCTGAGCACAGCACACACACAGGTATTATTGATAGAAAGCTGTATCCAAAGCAGCCAAGCCGCTTCAGCCTCACAGAGAGGATTTAACTACCTGGAATGCAGAACACATAAGTAATTTAAAATTTCCTGGTAACCACATTAAAAAGTAAAAACAGATAAAGTTAATTGTAATATATTTTAACTTAATAGAGCCAAAATACCTTTTCAACATGAATTGATAGAAAATTTAATATTTCAATCGATAGAAAATTTAATGATACATGCTTTTTTGTACCTTATCTTGAGAGGCAGTGTATATATTTTGCACTTAGGACATCTCAATTCCGGTTAGTCACATTTTGAGTACTTAGTAACCACGTGTGACTAGTAGCTCCTGTATTAGTGTAGGTATACATGGAAGGTAAGAAGACAAAAGAGTGAACTACAGCAATTACCACCTTACTGTTGATATCAACTCCCAGCTCCAAATCCATCCTTCTCTACCCTGCTTTGTGATACTGGACCCTATAAACATGTCTCCCTTTGCCAGCTTGGCAGAATGTTAGGCTTCGTTGATGAGGGTCCTGTCCTAAAGTGGCGCTGCAAAGCAATAGCAGTATGAAGTCCCTTCTGGATTCCAGTTCTCCATTTGTAGTCACCACAGGAACCCAGCAGCCCCAGCAGAAAAGCCCCAGCTGTGCCTTAGTCACATGTCCCACTTTGGAGGAGCTCCAGTGGGCTGCTTTCAGCCCCTCCCTCAAGCAACTGTCTCCCACTCTGGCCCTCTGACAATTTCTTCACTACCAGAGGTGGGGGCTGGGGGTGGTTGCTGGATGTTCCTGTGGAAGCCACGCCTTCACTGAAGAAGTCCTGCACTCAGCTTGAGTGCTCGGAGGGAGAGGAAAGCCTTTCCTAGTCTTTAGTTCCTTAATTCTCTTTTTCCTTTTCCCCAGCCTAGAGGTAGTTCCTTTTTTGCCACCTACTTTTGAACTCCTTAAAAGTTCTTTTTTTTAAACTCTTAAAATAGCCACTTTCTACTAATTAACAATGATTTCAGTAAAATTTCCCTGTATACATGTCTGCCTTTGTCTCCTATCCTCACCTTCACTGATAAGACCCCTCAATCTGTTAATCCATTTGAAAATGGGGCCGCAGGATATGTACTGGTGCTAACAAAAGCTATAGGGAATTGTATATACATAGTCTATATTAAAACTTTCTGAACATTCTTTTGAAATGTGCCTTGAGTGGAAATATGATTTACCTACTCTATACCTATTTAATACAGTTCCAACTTTCTTTTTTTCCCTCCTGCTTTTTAGACATACACTCTTTGTGGTGGCCTTGGTTGTGATGAAAACTTGTGTTTGGCTTTCATATAAAAGTAAATGAGATTGAGAGTCTAATGTCCCAAGTTTGAATGTAGAAATCAACATTCATACAGGCCCCTTCTGGGTTCCTGCCAGTCTTTCTAAATGCAGTGATCAAACCAAAGTCAAATATGGGCCATATCCATGGGCACATTATGGAGCCAGATAAAGTTGGGACTCGGTGGGGGCATTTTTTTTTTTTAATTCCAAGCTAAAATTATAGTATTCGTACTCCATGGAGGCAGAATGTGATTCTTTACATAGTCGTTCAGTTGGAACAAGTCCAAAAGTTTTTGAGAAAATCTTGTCTCTAACTGGGTGCTCTTAAGATTGCTTTGGAGAAGAGATGGAAAGGCCTCTCACTGAAGTGGGATCCTCATTAAACTGCTCCAGTGTCAGGAGGAGTTGGTATTTCTATCTCCAGCTCTACTGATCATATGGTGTGTGTGTGTGTGTGTGTGTGCTCAGTCGCTAAGTTGTGTTCGACTCTGTGAACCCATGAACTGTAGCCTGCCAGGGTTCTCTGTCCAAGGGATTCCCCAGGCAAGCATACTGGAGTGGGTTGCCATTTCTTCCTCTAGGAGATATTCCCGACCCAGGGATCAAACTCGAATCTCTTGTGTCTACTGCATTAGCAGGTGGATTCTTTGACCACTGAGCCACCTGGGAAGCTCTGTTCATATGGACCTGCGCTTAATCAGTAATGATATCTCTACCCAGATACTTGTTATATAACCTTTATTGCCCAACATTCACAATCTCATTCTTGAGAACGCTTTATGGAGGAGGCTAAACGCTGAATAATCCATCCATTTCCTTAGAAATTCCAAATGAAATTAAACCCACTGTGGAGACCTTTGTCCCCAACTTGCCTTGTATTAGCCACACATCAATTTCCATTTAGACTGTATTGTGAAGCACTGGATCACTCTGACATGCAATAGCTTTGAGAATCCACAGGAGAAACTTCAGGTTTTAATTAGGAGTAAATGTGCTTCTAAGCAACTATCTTAAAGTCTCAGACTAACGGAACAAGTCACATATTAACAGATGTGAAGTTAAGCCAAATGTGCAGTCCACCTGTAGCAAGTCCATAGGACATTAATGGTATGCATTGTTCAGTACTTACCTTCTGGCTTTATCTGATTTTTTAAATTCTTACTGCTCCTTTGCTCTGAATTCTATTTTTAAAAAGTTTTGTATTATGTTCTTGGAAATTCTCATTTTGAAACAAGGTAGAGTGTAAATAAAGATGTGGAGTGAATGAATCTTGTCTCTTTCACTAACTGACCGGGATGAGTTTTCTCAGCTATAAAATGAGGATCAAGTCTTACAGGCTTCTTAGGATTAAATGAAGTCAATGTGTATGAAGCGCCCGACAAGGCCCCTGACATACTGTAAGTGTTCAGTAGATACCCCACGTTGTTTATGATGGACATAGCCTCTAAAATAATGAACAAGCATTATTTGAATATATTTATTCTTCAGAATATAAGCCAAAAATAGGTTATAGGCTGTGAGATTCTTGGGACACAAGTAGTAATGAGATGTTGTTTGGTTGCTAAGTCGTCTCCAACTCTTACATGAACTGTAGCCCACCAGGCCTCTCTGTCCTTGGGATGTCCCAGGCAGGAATACTGGACTGGGTTGCCATTTCCTCCTCCAGGGGTCTTCCCGACTGAAGGATCGAACCTCTGTCTCCTGCATTGGCAGGTGGATGGATTCTTTACCACTGAGCCACCAGGGAAACCCATAATGAGATATAGGCCTTGTCATTAAGAATTTTGCACTGTCGTTGTAAAGGTAGCCTAGTAAGTTGACGGTTACAGGATGCTGTGGTACACAATAAGTCCCCTACATACAAACAAGTTCCATTCCAAAAGCACATTGGTCAAGTCCACTTTGTTCATAGTCCAAGCCTAGGTATCCAGCTAACAGAATTAACTATGTAGTGCTGTACTGTAATAGGTTTATAATACTTTTCACACGAATAATACATAAATTTTTTTTTTTTAATTAAACATTTTCATCTTATAGTACAGAAGTACCAGCTACGTCACCACTGCTTTTGCACTTACTTCTGGACATCCTGGTCTGGGAATAAAGGTCACACTACTGCACTCTATGCAGTAATATAAAGTACACAAAAGCACAACCACTTTGGAGGATGCATGTGTGTGACGAGGTACACCAAACATGTGAACACCTATTTTGCATCCTTGAAAGTTCACAACTTGAAGGTTGCTACTATAGCTGCTAAGCTGCTAAGTCGCTTCAGTTGTGTCCGACTCTGTGCGACCCCATAGACGGCAGCCCAACAGGCTCCCCCGTCCCTGGGATTCCCCAGGCAAGAACACTGGTGTAGGTTGCCATTTCCTTCTCCAGTACATGCAAGTGAAAAGTGAAAGTAAATTCGCTCAGTTGTGTCCAACTCTTAGTGACCCCATGGACTGCAGCCTATCAGGCTCCTCCGCCCATGGGATTTTCCAGGCAAGAGTACTAGAGTGTAGGGGACATACTATATATTCTGTGACAACTCTTAATATAAGAGGGACAGGCAGCCTGGACTAGGGGAGTGAGGAAGGCTTCTTCAGAGGAGATGGGGCCTGAGCTCAACCTTGCAGGCAGTCTTTTAAAAACTGTTTTTGATGCTATCAAATGATTACTTATGAAATACATTTTCCCAAATTAAACTGGACATATGAGGGAGAGGATTATAGCAGGTAACTCCCAAGGCTCTTTAGAATTCTGAAATTATGTGAGAATTGCTTGAATTAAGGAAGGCCTGGTCAAATGACTTGATTAAGAGGAAAAGTAGAATTAATGCTGTCTGAATAAGCCAGGGATGACACCAACTCAAAAAGTAAAATAAGTGAGAGATATTTTATTTTCTAAATTAATATTTATGCTTCATTGAACATTTCCGAAATTTAAGAATCCACACTTGTGACTTTAATAAAGACATCCTGAATAGATAAATCTACTTTAAAACAGTGACTCAAAAATTCCCTGGCAGTCTAGTGGTTAGAACTTGGTGCTTTGACCATCAGGGGTCCAGGTTCAATCCCTGGTGAGGGAACAAAGATCCCATAAGGCGCATGGCCAAAAAATAAACCGGATGGTTTCTGGAGTAAAAGACTGTCTGGCATAATTGAATTTAGTCTATAAACCACCAGAAGATGTCACTGTCTTCCAAATAATGGTCCATGACATTGGCTATTTTTCAGGTACAGATTTGAACACACAACTGGGACAGATTGATGTCTAGCCTATAGAACTAAATCTATGATGAGGATAAGACCTCACAGAAAATACTTGTTGAAGGTGTGTAGGCTTGTTCCATCGTGATTCTTAATGCCCTAGATACATGAGTCCTGTTCTTTACTTCATGTTTTGACGTTAACTGGACACTCTGGATTTCATTTGTGCTTTCAAGAAAATGTAAGGTGGTGAAACATCCTCCAAAATATCCTCTCTGATCTTGACTTCCTCTCACATTTTCAGGTTTCATTTTTATTATTATGCAAATGCATTTATTATCAAATTTTCCATGTTCTATCTGGGACACCATCTGAGATATCCTTAAATCTTTTCTAAGTCAATTTTCATGGTGTGTAAAGCAAAACTGGAACATATTTCCCATACTGTAATAATATTGGATGAAATGAATCAGTATTTCCCATTACTTAGATGCAGAAATTTCAGACTGTCTGAGCAAATATATACCAATGTATAATAGGAAGTAACACATTAAAGAAAAATAAATGATCTTTATAGCAAGAAAGTGAAAGCTGCTCAGTCATGTCCAACTGTTTGTGACATGATGGGCTATACAATTCATGGAATTCTCCAGGCAAGAATACTGGAGTGGGTTGCCATTCTCTTCTCCAGGGGATCTTCCCAATCTAGGGATCTTCCCAATCTAGGGATCAAACCCAGGTCTCCCGCATTGTAGATGGATTCTTTACCAGATGAGCCACAAGGGAAGCCTAAAGACACACGTTATATCCCTGGGTCAGGAAGATCCCCTGGAGGAGAGCAGGGCCTATAGCAAGAGAACAGACTCAAAAATTGATCGCTGAGTGTCTTGTGCCAGGGGATATGGGAATGGGATTCTCCAGGATACAAGGGTTAATAATTTGTTAAAGGCAGTTAATGACAGCCAGCAGATGAGTATATGGGTATGAGTTCATCTTCAATTCTGCCCCAAACTATAAAATAACTGAATACATCACTTGCCTTCTCCTTGCCTGTTGGTTTCAACAGGTCTGCCCAACCTATTTCTCTAGGTAGATATAAACTCAAAGGAACAGTGAATAATGAAGTTAAAGTATTTCATAAATAAAAGAAATTTATATAAATTCTTTTGTGAAAAATGCAAAATACTCAAATCATTTCATGCTGTGTAAAGACATCCTGTATTTCTGTATTTTTATTATTTGACTTTAAAGATTTCATTAATAGGAAAAATTTGGGAAATTCTTTCCATTAATTGGGAAAATTTTAAATTTTCATTAATTGGGGGAAAATATTTAAGCATTTACATTGATGAACTGAAAATAGAACTTGATAGGTTTCTATTCCATGTATGCAGGCTTATGTTTGCAAAGAATTTTAGAGACGTTTATTTAATAATGGCATAAAATTATGTTCCTACTAGGAAGATCAGATCAGATCAGTCGCTCAGTCGTGTCCGACTCTGCGACCCCATGAATCGCAGCACACCAGGCCTTACTAGGAATATAGAGACAAATAAATTGAATTCCAGTACCCAGCTCACAGTGGACTGAAATGTAATGAGACTAACAATGCTTTCCTGTGGACTGGAAACAGTGCTGTATAATAAAATGAGTGCATTTGTAATCAACTGGTTTCAATCCTGTCTCCACCAAAAAACTTTGTAACCAAAATCTATGTGACTATGTAACTTCTTGAGTTTGCGCCTCAGTTTCCTGATGGATTTCAGTTTCAGCTCAGTCCTGTCCAACTCTTTGCGACCCCAGGAACCGCATGCAGCATGCCAGGCCTCCCTGTCCATCACCAACTCCTAGAGTCCACCCAAACCCATGTCCATTGAGTTGGTGATGCCATCCAGCCATCTCATCCTATGACGTCCCCTTCTCCTCTTGCCCCCAATCCCTCCCAGCATCAGAGTCTTTTCCAGTGAGTCAACTCTTCACATGAGGTGGCCAAAGTACTGGAGTTTCAGCTTTAGCATCAGTCCTTCCAAAGAAATCCCAGGGCTGATCTCCTTCAGAATGGACTGGTTGGATCTCCTTGCAGTCCAAGGGACTCTCAAGAGTCTTCTCCAACACCACAGTTCAAAAGCATCAATTTTTCTGCACTCAGCTTTCTTTATAGTCCAAATCTCACATCCATACATGACCACAGGAAAAACCATAGCCTTGACTAGACGGATCTTTGTTGGCAAATTAATGTCTCTGCTTTTGAATATGCTATCTAGGTTGGTCATAACTTTCCTTCCAAGGAGTAAGAGTCTTTCAATTTCATGGCTACAATCACTATCTGCAGTAATTTTGGAGCGCAGAAAAATAAAGTCTGACACTGTTTCCACTGTTTCCCCATCTATTTGCCATGCAGTGATGGGACCAGATGCCATGATCTTTGTTTTCTGAATGTTGAGGTTTAAGCCAACTTTTTCACTCTCCTCTTTCACTTTCATCAAGAGGCTCTTTAGTTCTTCTTCACTTTCTTCCATAAGGGTGGTTCATCTGCATATCTGAGGTTATTGTTATTTCTCCCGGCAATCTTGATTCCAGCTTGTGCTTCCTCCAGCCCAGCATTTCTCATGATGTACCCTGCATATAAGTTAAATAAGTAGGGTGACAATATACAGACTTGATGTACTCCTTTTCCTATTTGGAACCAGTCTATTGTTACATGGAGATAATAACTGTTTGGTCATTCTACTTTGTCATTTCTAGTTTTTCATTCTCCTTTTTGAAAATGAAATGAGATCAGGAAATTCAAGTCAGCAATGACTTGAAATGAGGAAGCATTGACTGCAGAATGAGATCATTGTTCCCAATGGGCATGAGTTTGAGCAAACTCCAGGAAATAGTGAAGGGCAGGGAAGCCTGGTGTGCTGCAGTCCATGACATCGCTGAGTCAGACGGGACTGAGTGACTCAACAAAAGTCTCCCCCTTAGAAAAGGAGTCTTATCAGACTTGAGTGGCTGGTGGCACTCTTAATCCAGGGGCTGGTCCATCAGTGTTTTATGTTAATTTCTCTTTATTTTACTGTTGGTTTGCCCTATTTTTTGATTGAACATTGTAGGGAAAGCAAACATTAATATATAACCTCAAAATTTTTTTTCTAAAATTTTTGCTCTTGCTATCACAAGCCTACCTATACAGTTGCCCCTTTATATCCATGTGGGGGAGGGGTTTCAGCCCCCTACCCTTATCCCCTGCAGTATGCCAAAATCTTGGCAAGTCTAAATCTCTCAAGTCCCTTATCAGTCCTCTGTGTCCACAGATGCAGAATCCATAGATATGGAGGGCAGGCAGTAGTTCTGTGCTCAATGACTTTTTAGAGACACAAGGATTCTCAACACATCTTTCCTGAGTTGTTATGTTACAGTCTTTAGTACCCACAGTGGATTTATAGGATCATGTACCGTGTATTGTATTGACACAAGCTCAGGAGATGGATTTAAGGACCTGCTCCCCAGTCTCCACATTCTACTTGCCAGGCTACCTTGGGCAAAATTGCATCGGTTTCTCTATCTGCTTGTTATATAGGTGGTTGGAAGAATCAAAAAAGATACTAGAAAGTGCTTTGTAAAACAGATTGTTAATAAAAGAATGTAAAAAATAGAGTGCAGTGAAAAAAATCAAATTTTATATACTTTCAGATTAGTACTAATGGTAGTTATCAACAATATACAAACTTTTAAAGGATGGGAGAAGTGTTGTTTAACAGAAAGTTTTATGTTGGTATCAGTATGTTATAGGGAGCAGAGGAGAGCAGTGTGGAACGGGGGTGTAGCATGAGGCCTGAAAAAGCTGCCATAGAATTCAGGAGAGAAGGAACCTCAGGAAGATTAATTTTCTTCATTACCTCTGTTTCTTTATAAAATTTCTTATCCTAAAAGGTGAATAATTCGGCCATTAGCTCTGAGCCAGGTTAAAATTTTCCACCTAACACTTTGATCTGACTTGATGAAATTATTTTCTTGAATAAATGTTATTTTCAAGTTGTTTAGGATTTGTTCACTTTTTAGGGGGAGGGAGGTCTAGGTAAATTGGAATAGAATGACTTCACTAACAACCAACTTAAGAGACCCACTTTTTTCACTGTTGGGAGATTGGAGTCCTACCTAAAATAAAACTGAACAGTCAAGCTTGTCCTCATGGTGTTAGATACAGGCAGTATTAGCATTTCAGGATTTGGGTTTTATTTATTTTAATATAAATGTATTTATTTTAATTGGAGGCTAATTACTTTACAATATTGTATTGGTTTTGTCATACACTGACATGAATCCACCACAGGTGTACATGTGTTCCCCATCCTGAACCCCCCTCCCACCTCCCTCCCCATCCCATCTCTCTGGGTCATCCCAGTGCCCCAACCCTGAGCACCCTGTATCATGCATCAAACCTGGACTGGTGATTCATTTCACATATCATAATATACCTGTTTCAATGCCATTCTCCCTAATCATCCCACCCTCACCCTCTCCCACCAAGAGTGGGAGTCCAAAAGACTGTTCTATACATCTGTATCTCTTTTGCTGTCTCGCATACAAGGTTATTGTTACCATCTTTCTAAATTTGATTTGGGATTTGGGTTTTAAATAACTGATATAGACAGGATTCTTTTTCTTTCTTTTTTTTAAAAAAAAATTTTGGCCACACCCCATGGCATGTGGGACCATAGCTCCTCAAACAGATATTGAACCCCCACCACATGCACTGGAAGGAGGCGTTTTAACCATTGGACCACCAGGGAAGTCCCTAATATAGTCAAGATTCTTTATCCATGAAGAGCAGAAACTATCTTACCTAAAGTAAACTAAAAAGAGGACAATTGGTTACAAGGATGTGGATATTTCAGAAACCAAAGAGTAGAAGTGACAGCTGAGTCTAGACAGACAGGAACTGAAACACCATTAGAAGCAGATACCCTTGCCCTGCTAAAGGTTCATTGTGTTTCATTCTTCTCATTGAGCCAGACCTGTGTTCTCTGCAGCTGCAGTCCATGATGTGAATATATTCCCTCTCCTACCTGTCCCCGCCTCCCCATCCGCTGCCCCAGCCAGGGTTCTGCAAGATAACCTAGCAGTCTTACAATTCTGAAGTTAAACTACAGGAGAATTTGGCATCTGATTGGCTCAGCACGGTGCCCATCCTTGGTTCATCCAACAGTGGTCAGAGGAGACAGGAAACATCATAGCATATAAAGGACTTTTGGGGGCCTGTTGCCATAAAAGAGGAGGGAGATGGTAGTGGGAGGAAAGTTCCCTGAGAATGAGGAATTGCTATGATCTTGGCAAGAACCTATAAAGATGTCCTAATCTTATTTTCTCAAAGGGAAGAGGTTGTTTCTGTACAGAATGATAGGAAGTCATCAAGTGCTTGTCAACAGCTGGATTTTTTTCCTAATGCATATTCACTCTACATATTCCCAGCATAGACCAAAGCTCTAATTTCACGGCCCTTGGGTTTCTGCTGTACACATCATTTCCTCTATCTTTGTTTTATATGATATTTTGAGATGGGGAGCACATGTTTTAATGTTCTTCTGTAAATTATATAAAGCTCACAATCACTGTTCCAACCTTGTTTTCAACCACATGGTGCACTCCACCTGACTCTGAAACTATGCAGCTTTCCCCCAGGCACCATCTCTTTCATGCAAGTCTTCTCTCCCACATTGTTTTCTTTCATTTGCCTCACTCTTTCATCCCTGAAAGCGTATACTATCATCCCCTCTTCTAGGAAACCATCTTCCATTCCTTAGCAAGCTAATTTAGGTGTCCTTACCTCTGCTTTCATTGCCAGATGCATCACTCATTACACCATATGGACTTATTCACTTTCTGGATTGTTTCTTCAAGGGAAATATCACAGTTCAATCTACATCACCAGTGTCTCTAAAAGGCCTATCACATACTAGGCCCTCAAGGGAGGGAACAAATGAACACAATGAGCCTCAGTTCTGCAAAGTCTGGCTTTATATTTTCTTGTCTCTATTATCAACAGATCTAATGTAGACGTTATTATCAGCACTAGTATAGAGTACTCAGAGAAGGCAATGGCACCCAGTACTCTTGCCTGGAAAATCCCGTGGACGGAGGAGCCTGGAAGGCTGCAGTCCATGGGGTTGCTGAGGGTCGGACACGACTGAGCGACTTCACTTTCACTTTTCACTTTCATGCATTGGAGAAGGACATGGCAACTCACTCAAGTGTTCTTACCTGGAGAATCCCAGGGATGGGGGAGCCTAGTGGGCTGCCGTCTATGGGGTAGCACAGAGTCGGACAAGACTGAAGTGACTTAGCAGCAGCAGTAGCAGCAGTATAGAGTACTAGTGTAGTACTGGTGTAGAGTACAGGCTCTAATGCCAGACTTCCTGTGTCTACAGCTGATCTCTTCCTAGTTTCCTAATTGTGTGAACTTCAGTTGCTCAGTCGTGTCCAACTCTTTGCGACCCCATGAATTACAGCATGCCAGGACACCCTGTCCATCACCATCTCCCGGAGTTCACCCAAACTCCTGCCCATCGAGTCGGTGATGCCATCCAGCCATCTCATCCTCTGTCATCCCCTTCTCCTCCCACCCCCAGTCCCTCCCAGCATCAGAGTCTTCTCCAGTGAGTCAACTCTTCACATGAGGTGGCCAAAGTACTGGAGTTTCAGCTTCAGCATCAGTTCTTCCAATGAACACCCAGGACTGATCTCCTTCAGGATGGACTGGTTGGATCTCCTTGCAGTCCAAGGGACTCTCAAGAGTCTTCTCCAACACCACAGTTCAAAAGCATCAATTCTTCGGCGCTCAGCCTTCTTCACAGTCCAACTCTCACATCCATACATGACCACAAGAAAGACCATAGCCTTGACTAGGCGAATCTTTGTTGGCAAAGTAATGTCTCTGCTTTTGAATATGCTATCTAGGTTGGTCATAACTTTCCTTCCAAGGAGTAAGCGTCTTTTAATTTCATGGCTGCAGTCACCATCTGCAGTGATTTTGGAGCCCCCCAAAATAAAGTCTGACACTGTTTCCACTGTTTCCCCATCTATTTCCCATGTAGTGATGGGACCAGATGCCATGATCTTCGTTTTCTGAATGTTGAGCTTTAAGCCAACCTTTTCACTCTCCACTTTCACCTTCATCAAGAGGCTTTTGAGTTCCTCTTCACTTTCTGCCATAAGGGTGGTGTCATCTGCATATCTGAGGTTATTGATATTTCTCCCAGCTATCTTGATTCCAGCTTATGCTTCTTCCAGCCCAGCGTTTCTCATGATGTACTCTGCATAGAAGTTAAATAAGCAGGGTGACAATATACATCCTTGACGTACTCCTTTTCCTATTTGGAACCAGTCTGTTGTTCCATGTTCAGTTCGAACTGTTGCTACCTGACTTGCATACAGGTTTCTCAAGAGGCAAGTCAGGTGGTCTGGTATTCCCATCTCTTTCAGAATTTTCCACAGTTTATTGTGGTCCACCCAGTCAAAGGCTTTGGCATAGTCAATAAAGCAGAAATAGATGTTTTTCTGAAAATCTCTTCCTTTTTCCAGGATCCAGTGGATGTTGGCAATTTGATCTCTGGTTCCTCTGCCTTTTCTAAAACCAGCTTGAACATCTGGAAGTTCACGGTTCACGTATTGCTGAAGCCTAGCTTGGAGAATTTTGAGCATTACTTTACTATCGTGTGAGATGAGTGCAATTGTGCGGTAGTTTGAGCACTCTTTGGCATTGCCTTTCTTAGGGATTGGAATGAAAACTGACCTTTTCCAGTTCTGTGGCCACTGCTGAGTTTGTGTGAACTTAAGTTGACTTAAAATCTCTGTGCTCCAGTTTCCTCATCTGTAGATGGTATAGAGTACTCACGTAAGAGAGTCATTCTGGGGATTTAATGAGTTAAATGTGTAGAGTCTGGCCCCTAGGTGGTGCTCCATAAGTGTTAGTTATTATTATCACCAACCATCTAAATCACCACCAAAAATCCTTTGCAGGTTCAGATGCGTTCCATGAGCAATACATTCTGCAGGAATGGTTAGTGCTCTTAATTGTCATTGACCCTTAAGAGAGATTCATGGGGTCTTTGCCTATTGGTGCTTCCATTATGTGCTCCAGGAGATCAGTAACTGAGGGTATCTGGGGATTGACAAAAAGGTTAAAAGCTTCACCAGGGAATGACTTCTATAGCAGGAGAGTGTGTTTATCATATTTTAGTTAGATTGTATTTGCTTTTGATGAATGAGTGAGCTTTCTGGAGACAGGGTGAAGACATATTGGTGGAGTAATTAGATATGTGATTTCCTGGAGTCTTAGCATTCTCAGCCTTGATGGGTTGTGGGTGGCAAAGTTGGTGGCCTGAAAATATCTATCCTCTTAAGAGCACAAGGCTGGACAGGATTTTTTACAGAAACTGATAAGTGGGTTCTAAAATTCGCATGGAATTATGAAAGACTTAGAATAGCCAAAACAATTTTAATTAAAGAACAAAGTTGGAAGGCTTTCATTTCCCGATTTCAAAACTTACTCTATAAACCTACAGTCAATAGAGTATAAATTGTTAGGAGGATAGACACAGAGATCAAAAGAAGAGAACTGAGTCCAGAAATAGTTTTTTTTAATATTTGTGTTTCACTGATTTTTGACAGGGGTGCTAAGGCAATTCACTAGACAAAGAATAGCCTACTAACAACTGGAGATCCACATGGGAAGAGTTGAACATAGATGTTTACCTTATACCATATGTAAAAATGAACTCAAAATGGATCGTGGACTTAAATGTAAGAGCTAAACAAGCAAACTTTTAGGGAAAAAAATAGAAAATCGTTAAGACCTCAAGTTAGGCAAAGATTTCTTTCTTAGGTGTATGGAAAAAGGCACAGTCTATGAATGAATGAACAAAGAAAGTTTGCACTTTTAAGTACAGTATGAAGAAAATGAAAAAAGCTGTAGACCGGGAGAAAACATTTGCAAATCATATTGTTTGATGAAGAATTTGTATTGAGAATATATACTCATACACCTCACTAATAAGGAAAAAATTCATTTTAAAAATGAACAAAATATTTAAATAGAAAATTTACCCAGAATGTATACGCAGGACTAATGAGCACATGACAAGACGATCAATGTCATTAGTCATCAGGGAAATGCAAATTAAAACCACAATGATATGCCACTTCATACCCGCTTGAAAGTCTAAAAAAGACAATCAATATTGGTGACGATGTCAGAAATGGGACCCCTTATACATGCTACCAGGAATATAAAATAGTGCTGTCACTTTGGAAAGTATTTTGGCAGTTTCTTAAAAACACGCCTACCATGCAATCCACCAATTCCAATCCTAGGTATTTCCCAAGAGAAATGAAAAGATTTGTCCAAAGAAAGATTTGCACACAGATGTCCTTAACAATTTTATTCATAATAGCCAGAGATTAGAAGCAACTAAACATCCATCAACTGGTCAATGGATAGGTACAATGTGATATGTCCATACAATAAACTATTCACTGGAAGCAGTGAAGGAAGAACAAACCATGATACAAGTTGTAACATGGACAAATCTGAAAATCATCATATTAAATGGAAGATGTCAGACACAAGAGACAATATACTATATGGTATACAGTGTGTTGATTCCATTTATAGAAAACTTCTGTTAAAGGAAAATTTATAGAGACAGATTGATGGTTGCCTGGTGCAGAGTGAGGGATGGGAGACAAGGATTAATACTGGATATGAGGGTTCTCATTGGGATGATAGAAATGTTCTATCTGCTTTGTGCTTTATGGTGATGCTTGCATGATGTGATAAATTTACTAGAAATCATTGTGCACTTGAAATGGGTAAGGTATATGATATGCAAAATATATCTCAGTAAATTCGGAGGAGGTAGTATGGGTTGGGGGCGATGGAAGGATGGAGGAGGAGAGAGAGAGCATGAGAACAGGACTGCGTGAAGTCAGGCTGTTTGGATCGGAAACCCAGCAAGCCTAAACCTCTCTTTGCCTCAGTTTCTTGTCAGTGAGGTTGGGGAAAATAATAATTAGCTTATCCACAAAGTAGTGTTGGAAAGATTGTGATAATATGTAAACAATGCTTAACACAAAGTTTGGACCATAAAGACAGCGATAAATATTAGCCATAATAATAATAATTATTATTATTGATGGTAGTATTTAACCTGCCTAGGATCCAGCTCATTTAGATCAACTTAATTCAAATCCTGGAGAAGGATTTGGACTGCGGCTGCAGAAGGCAGGGACTGATCTTGTGGAAATGACTCCGGGGAAGTCTGAGAGTCTAAAGCGCAGGGTGGGTCAGTCTGCTGCAAGTTGGGAGACTGGACCTCTGGAGCCTCACAGATGCAGGCTGTTTCTTCATGGCAGCAGCATTCGTGGAGGGGTCATCCTGCTGCCATCAGTGTGGGAGCAACATGTGCTGTTTCTGCTCCAGTCCAACAAGGATTTTTCACTGCTTTATGCCAGATCCTGTTGGCTTGGAGGACAGTGGATTCGGGGGCACAGAGGACGGACACCTAACCTTGTCTATGAGGGCTTCTAGAGGAAGTGATGTCTCTGTGAGACAAGAATACGCTGGCATTTCCCAGATGAAGGGTGAGGAGAGTTACCCAGGCAGAAGGCACAGCTTGAGTAAACTCCAGAAGTGACAGGGAGAGTGCAGAATTCAGTGAAGAGCTGATTGAAAGAGCAGAGTGACAAGAAGCAGGGCTGAAGTCACACAGAGTGTCTTCTGTGCCATGATAAAGAATTTAGGTTTATTCTGAAGATAAGACCAAGGAAGAGCACTAAGCAGTTTCTAGGACTGGCTCAGTTACCTTCAGTTCTTTGGTCCCAGTGGCACTTAACATGCTACACCCTGAGTGAGCCTGCTCTGTTGATCAGACAAATGCCCTCCTAGAGGCATATGGCTTGGGTTTAGCCTCCTCAAGTGCAAATGTTCCTCCAAGGACCACATCCATACTGGTGTCTAATGCAAAAACTGCTTCAACTCTCCCAAGAGAGGCATAAAATGCCCTAATGCAGTGGCTGAGAGCCTGTCTTGGGGGCCAGACCTCAGAAAAGCAGAGGACTTGTGGGTGTTTAACACACTTCGCCCTGGGTGCTTGCTCTGGCTGAGCACCATTAATAAGCCCAGCGGCCAAGGGACAGGTATTGTGCCGGTTACTATGGCATCACCTTGGAAAGGATCCCTCAGTGAAAGCCACCGCTGAGCTGAGTGAGGCAGGAGGGGAATGTGGTCAGAAGCAGCAGGAGGGGCTGGAGATAGGCTGCAGAGGCTTTCGCTGGTCGCAGGACACTTCGTGGGCTGGAGCCCCCTTTAGCTTCTCCAGCTGCAGCCCAGGGAGGGAGCCAGACTGCGCTCAGCCTGAGAGTAGCTGCCTGAGACAGCACCACAGGCTGCTGCTGAGCTGGGAGCTGAGAGGGGCTGAATTCCCAGTCACAGATCATCTGGCCTCTGCTGTTTTGGAGGGTGGGTGTTGTGTCTCATCTGGAAAGATTTGGGCTGGGTTTCATGCCTTTTTGATTTTAAATAGTCACCTCCCTGAGAACTGACTTCCAGGTGTTCATCGAGGAAAGCAGAGTGATCCCCATGCTGGAAATGAAGGATGAGAGTTCCTGAGACTGACTGTTGAAGGCTTGGAGGTACCCTCATCTCACAATGCCTTTTAAAGCATTCAATACCTTCAAAGAAAAAATTTTGAAACCTGGAAAGGAGGGAGTGAAGAATGCTGTGGGAGATTCGTTGGGGATTTTACAAAGGTAAAGTCTGAATGCAAACTTTAGATTTATTTGAGAGGAGCTTCACATTGCTGCTGGTGTTTGAAAGAATTTGCCTCATGTTTTTAAAGCTACATTTTAAAAAGGAGTGGGAGGGTCAGAATAAAGGGCTTCTGGAGCCACTTCAGCTCCAACAGACTACACCTGGAGGAAAAGAAGATGCATCAAAAGGATAAGGTTGAATTAGGAAAACACCAAGACAAGCACTCCATTTATGCAGCAAGATTAGCACTTATTGGACACAGTAATATTGCAAGTTGTGTGTTTGGCATTGAATTAGAAAATATTTGGGGATATAACACTTTATGTTAATTCACCAGGAACCACTTTGCATGGTTATGCTTTGAGTTGAAATAGTTTTTAAGAATTTTTCACTGCAGATGAAAATTAGGTATTTTCAAATTGTATAGCTTATAATATAAACTATATGAAGTGGTGCTTGATTGTGTAGTTTTCAAAGAGAAGGATTATTGCACAATAGTATGAAGAAAGTAACTTTAAAAATTAGTATTTAAAGCAGAAAATCTTACATGATTAAATGAGAAAGTGTTAAGTGGTGTCATTGAATTGAATGTTTTTGTCCAATTAAAAAATAGATCTTTTTGTTTTAAACTAAAATATATTATTATTGGAAGAAGAATTTGCCATAAATGAATGAATTGATATGATATTTAAGTTGTGATTTTTAAAACAGACATAGAAAATGTCCTCTTAGGTTTTATAAATGAATTAATAAGCAATTCTTATGTGCAAGGTAAAATGATTCTTTTAATTTCTTTGATATAAATAAATGTGAAAATAACTTTGATAAAATTTTTATCATTATTTCTAATTATGATGAATGAAAATTTCCCTTGGCATCTGTTTTTAATTTTTCTATCTATGTTTTCTCATACATTTAAAAACTAGCCCACAGATTCATTCCACTTCTTGTGTTTTATAATACACAGGCTCCTGCCAGTGTTAATTTTTCCACTGTATCCCTTTGGTGAGTTTAGCTAGAGAACTGGGTTGGGTACCTTATTACTTTGGAAATTAAAAACAAAAAGTTTCAGTCAGAACTACACTGAATTATCATGTATAAATGAAAACCTACCTCAGTGACAGCAGGATAAACTAGCTAAACACTGGAAATGATTATAATAACCTTTTCTTTTAAGAGTGTTTTATTCTTCTGTCGAGCACTCCCAGGTAACATCTTTTTATGGTGGTGTTTCATTTGATTAAAAATGCAAAAGGAAGCAGAGTGGCTTAATTGGCGTATTCAAGTTATGACAACTATTTAGCTTTATATAAATACTTAGGAGTGTTCTTTTTCAACTTTAGCTGCTTTTTAAAATTTAATCACTTTTCTCAGTCCTAAGTGCTGGTTTTACTATGTTTGATTGAATGAGCCACTTAAATATCCTTTTGTTTACCAGATCGGTTTGCTTTAGGGATATAACAAAATCAGTAATTTCCAAGTTGTGCGACTTCAACCCCAAATTAATCTATGTGTTGATTACTCTGAAGAGTTTTCTCAGAATTGGCTCATTGAACAATTAAAAAAAAACCCAGCTACCATAGTTCTAGATAGAGAGCACACTAAATACATGCTGCTGCTAAGTCGCTTCAGTCATGTCCGACTCTGTGCAACCCCATAGACGGCAGCCCACCAGGCTCCCCGGTCCCTGGGATTCTCCAGGCAAGAACACTGGAGTGGGTTGCCATTTCCTTCTCCAATGCATGAAAGTGAAAAGAGAAAGTGAAGTAGCTCAGTCGTGTCCAACTCTAGTGACCCCATGGACTGCAGCCTACCAGGCTCTGTCGTCCATGGGATTTTCTAGGCAAAACTACTGGAGTGGGGTGCCAGATGTTATCATTGTTGTCGTAATTATACAATGATCGGTTTTAGAATAAAGCCAAATTCATACCTCCTCTGTCAGTGATCCCTAGAGAGAAATTATTGGCAGAGGTAGGCATTAACTGACTGGCAATCTGAACTGATCCTCAACTCTAGTGGTCTTTGAGCAGAGCTCCAGAATTAGGGCTCCTCCAGCAAAAACAGCTCTGCTGTTTTAACACTTGGTGTTAACCTCAAATCTATAAGATAATTATATATATATATAATGCTTTGCCCAGAACCTGGTATGTAATGGATGTTTCCTACCTTCGTTGATTTTTACATAAAACCAGTCTACAGGATCCAGTGTAAGAAAAAAGTCACAAAGAAATGTTTTCTGTTTTGTAAGGGGCAGGAACATTGGGAAGTTAAGAATCCCGACTTTCTAACTTAGCAATCAGTATAAATCATAGATGTCTAATAATGTTTACTACTGAGATCATCATCTGAATGGAATTTTCTGTATGCTTTTGACCATGAGGGGTCTTCCTCATGGTCAAGGGAGAGGTAAATGCATAGAGAAGTGTCTGGAGTCCACACATGGGGCTGATTACAGCCAGACACTGTCAGTCTTCCTGGAGAGCAGTCATTGATAAGAAGCAGCTGAGCAATTCATCAGCTAAAGGTACATTAATATTTTTGAAACGTAGGAAGAAAGAGGATGCATTCACTTATCGTCCACTGTTGGAACAGATAGAAGGCACTGCATTTGGAAATTAATGTCCAGAAACTGATAGACAGACTTTTTTCCGCTTAAATGATGAATGTTCTCTAATTGCTTATGTGTAGTAAATGATAGTAATAACACTATGTTCCAGGTACCATTAATTCTATTAACAACCCTATAAGGGAGGGCCAATTATAATCACAGTTTTACAGATGAGAAAACTGTGGCACAGAGAGGTTAAGTAATTCGCCTAAGGCGACACAGCTTGTAAGTGGCGGAGCTGGGTTTCAGACCAGACATTTTGTGCCCATCTTTCTTACTCATTACACTGTGCTACCACTCAAATCAACTGTCTGGTGGTAGAAATTCATTTAATCTTAACCATAGCTCTATAAGATAAATATTATATTCATTCATGCTAGAAATTCATGGATACCACTGGGGCTGCACATTATAAAGAGTCTTATGATCTGAATAACTCTTAGATAGCAATATAAATGGCAGTAAATGGCATTTATGCTCATCCTAGCAGAGTGGACTCAGTAAGTGGTTATGAGGATTAATGTAATAAAAATAGCTGGCACATGTGTCAAGTTCTCTTCTAAATGATCTGTGCTGTTGTTGTTTAGTTGCTAAGTTGTGTCCACCTCTCTGTGACCCCACAGACTGCAGCATACTAGGCTCCCCTGTGCATGGGATACTCCAGGCAAGAATACTGGAATAGGTTGCCATGCCCTCCTCCAGGGGATCTTCCCAACCCAGGAATCGAACCCATGTCTCTTATATCTCTTGCATTGGCAGGCGGGTTCTTTTACCACTAGTGCCACCTGGGAAGAAAGCTCAGAGAGGTTAACTAGGCCAAAGTCACTCAGCTAAGTAAATGGAAGAGTTAAAATTCAAACTAAGGGATGCTGATGCATAGATTGGATGGAGATTGGAGAAGAGATGCATCCAGGATGTCACTCAAGTTTTTTTTTCTGAGCAACCAAAGGAACAAAATTGTCGTTACTTGGAATGTGAAAAGCTTCAGGAATTAACCTTTTTTTTTTAGAAGAACTCAGTTTGGATATGTCAGGTTTGAGATGCTGATCATGTGTCTACAAAGATGTCAAATAAATCTAGATATGAAAATTGAAATCTGTTAGCATATGCATCAGAGAAGGCAATGGCACTCCACTTCAGTGTTCTTGCCTGGAGAATCCCAGGGACAGGGAAGCCTGGTGGGCTGCCGTCTATGGGGTCGCACAGAGTCGGACACGAATGAAGCGACTTAGCAGCAGCAGCAGCAGCATATGCATGGTGTCTAAAGCCCAGAGATGAGTGAGGTCACCTAGAAAGTACAGACAGAAAACAAAAGAGATCTATAAACTGAGCTCTGGGCATCCCAGCGTTTACAGGTTGAGGAAGTACCAACTCAGCTAAAGAGACAAAACAGAAGGAGTGTTCAGGGGATTAGAAGGACCACCAAGTGAGTGTGGTATCCATGAAGGAATCAAAGTCATCAAGGAAGAAAGAATAATCAGTAGTGTCAAGTGCTGCTGACAGGTCAACTAGATGAGGACTGGAAAGAGCCTTTGGGTTGAACCCTGTGGACTCATGGTTGACTCATTGGAAAAGACCCTGATGCTGGGAAAGATTGAAGGCAGGAGGAGAAGGGGATGACAGAGGATGAGATGGTTGGATGGCATCACCGACTCAACGGACATGAGTTTGAGCAAGCTCCAGGAGTTGGTGATGGATAGGGAAGCCTGGCATGCTGCAGTCCATGGGGTTACAAAGATTCAGACACGACTGAGTGATGAACTGAACTGAACCATGAGGAGGGCATTGACAGCCCAAGAAGAGCAATTTTGGTGGACAGGTTGGGAGATACACCTGTTTGGAGTGTGTCCAAGAGAGAATGGGACAAAGGGAAGTGAGACAGTGACTTCTAAGTTTTTCTATAAGAAGAAGGTGAGAAATAGGCAGGTAGCTGAAAGAGAAAGTGTTTTTATTTTAAATGTTGATGTGGGACAAATAAGGGCATATTTGTAGACAGAAGGAATGTTCTAGTAGAGAGGAGAAATAATTGATGAAATATGTGGATAGGGATTTCCTTAAGTACATGAGAGGAAATGAGATCTAGTGCCCAGGGAAAGAGGTTGGCCTTAGCTGGAAGCTTGGGAGACAATCATAGAAGAAAACGTAGAACACATCAGCATACATGCAGGTAGGTTACAAAAGTACATTGGGAGGTTGATGATGTTCTTTTCTGATTACTTCCATATTCTTGCATATTTATTAAGCTACCATTCTGACCTCACAAATTAAAATTGAAAGTTCCTTTCCTGTTTTATCACTGCACTTCACCTTGATTTCAAGAAAACCTACATCATCCAGCAATTACAACTGTGTATGTGTCTTTCTTCCTCTAAGAGCTGAAGGAGGTCAGAAACCGTGTCACTTGCTTTATTCTTCCGTAACACTCAGTATAGTGCCGGACACACAGTAGGCACTCGGTAAATATTTGATGAGCTGAATTAAATCCAGTAGATTTGCTCTCTTTCAGTTCAGTTCAGTTGCTCAGTCATGTCTGACTCTTTGCAACCCCATGGACTGCAGCACGCCAGGCTTCCCTGTCCATTCTCTCTCTACATGTGCTTTAACCTCATTTGCTTGAGTCATAAGAAGCTACTAAGATGATTTCTGCTATGAATTGGTGGGCAAATTATTTGTGCTTCTATGTAGTCTGTTAGACATTGTATTAATTATTAGTGAATATGATACTCTTGAAAACATATAAGGTTTGCTTATTTTTACAAAGACTGGGACCTTAATCGGCCATCTTCAGAAGGGTTATGGTACGTGTGATGATGCAAACAGCTCCTTTTATTATTGACAGATAGTGTTCAGTTTGCCCAGTTACTTTTTTTTTTTTTAAAGAAGAGAGTAAATTCACTGCAATGGACTACCATAATCTGAATTTATGGGACTCAATGAGAAATCATGTCCTCTGTTTAAAAAGTGCCAGCGAATCACCTTAGAACCACTTAAGAAAGAACAGATACACAACCAACTGGTTTGTGCTGTGATAGAAAATGTACCTCCTTACCTAGTATTGTATTAAGACTTAGAAAAAGAAGAAAAAAGAATCTGAAAATAAATTGATTTTTTACTCTATATCTTTTAGCAGGCTTCAAGTGATATTAAAATTAAAGTCAAACGTAATAGTCAGCTGGGTCATGTCATGTGGATGAAGTTTATAGATACTCTTTCAGCGGGATATTCAGTAAGGCATATTGTTGAGGATACAAACTCTGGACTTGAACTTGCATCCTACCTCAGAGGACTTAGTTTTTTGTCTGTAAATGGACAAGATAGCACTATCTACCTTGTGCAGCTGTTATGAGATTAAAATAAATTAATGTCTATAAGGGTGGAACACAATATCCAGAATATCAGTAAATTTTAACCAGTATAATTTATTTTAATAATAATGACGATGATGTTAAAACATGCAGGATGCATCCTACTCTGAGTTTTCCTTTTTCTTTCTTGGTACACTTTTTTTTCTTGCCTAGTATACTTTGTAATCCTGGTCTTTCTTCCCTGTCCATTTGCCCGCTGTAGGAAAATTGATGGGACCAATGAGGAAGAAGGTAACATTGAGCTGAATGAAGAAGGGAGGCCAGTGCAGACGTCCAGGCAGAGGCCCCCACTCTGTGACTGCCACTGCTGTGGGGTCCCCAAGCGCTACATCATTGCTATCATGAGTGGGCTGGGGTTCTGCATTTCCTTTGGGATTCGGTGCAATCTTGGAGTTGCCATTGTGGAAATGGTCAATAACAGCACTGTATATGTTGATGGAAAACCGGAAATTCAGGTCAGTGTCTGTCTATGTCTGTGTCAGTGTCTTTTGGCAACAGCTATATTAATGTTTTAAATTCTTAAAGCAAAACACATAGGGGACTTCCCTGGTGGTCCAGTGGTTAAGACTCTGCACTTCTACTGCAGGAGATGAGGGTTTGATCCCTGGTTGGGGATCTAAGATCCCCCATGCCACATGCTGCTGCTACTGCTAAGTCGCTTCAGTCGTGTCCAACTCTGCGACCCCATAGACGGCAGCCCACCAAGAGTGACTTAAATAAATAAGTAAATAAAATAAAACTTTAAAAAACACATAGGATCACAAACGAAACCAATTATTTTAAATACAGATAACAAACTATTTAAGAATTGAATTTGTGATATAGAAACATACGGGTTTCTTTATGAACACGTCAGATGACAAAATCTAGCAATGGGTCTAATAATTTCTGTAATTTTGGTGTTCGAAGGGTGAGCAATAATTTGAGATAATGACAACAGCCATCATGGGATAGAACATACTTACAATTTCCTCTAGTAATAGAAGCACAAGTCCTGATAATATGACTGGGGTTTGTTGCCTACATTCACAATTATAGGAAATGCTGCCTTATTAGTTAGTAGCAATAAAGATGCTGATTTTTCCCCATTCAAGTTCATAGATCCACAGGATTCCATCCACAGACTCCAGTTAAGAATCCTGGTAAAAGGATAGAATGAGGTAAGCATCAAAAGAAGGAGGCAACAGGTAAAGTGGGGTTAGGTTGTGGAGAGCCCAGCAAGTCTAAGGGGAGTCAGGCGTGGGCTTTAAGCAGAGAAATGGTACCATCAGATTCATACTCCAGGATGATCACTGTCCAGCCGGTCATCATCTCCCAGTGGATCCAGTGAATCCAGACTGGACTGAATAGAAGCAGAAGGCCCCATTCAAAGGCTCTTGTAGTCATAAGCAAGCCTATAGTGATGCCACTTAAACAGTACTGTTTTCATGAATCACTGAAAAGATGAAATCTGGTTTGTTTCTTAAATGATAAGCCTTGAGAAGTATTGAGATTATGGGAGAATAAAATAAAAACGTATGCCCAGTGGATACCCAATATATCTGTTTCATTGTGTTGAATGCACACACTGGAGTGACTCATGTGGAAATCCATCTGTTTGCAGAGAGACTTCTAGCACTGTTTTCATGACCTTCCCAAAGTACTTACTACCCCTTCTCCCCAAGCCCTGGCAACCACAAGTTCGTTTTCTAAATCTGTGAGTCTCTTTCTGTTTTGTAAGTAAGTTCATTTGTATCTTTTTTTTTTTTTTTTTTTAGATTTCATGTATAAGGGATATCAAATATTTCTCCTTCTCTTTCTGGTCTGATTCACTTTACTCAGTATGACACTCGGTCCATCCCTGTTGCTGCATGTAGCATTATTTCATTCTTTTTAATGGCTGAGTAATATTCCATCATGTATATATACCACATCTTCTTCATCCATTTCTCTGTTGATGGACATTTAGGTTGCTTCCATGTCTTGGCTGGGGCTTCCATGGTGGCTCAGATGGTAGAGAATCTGCCTGCAGTGCAGGAGACCTGGGTTAAATCCCTGGGTTGGGAAGGTCCCCTGCAGGAGGGCAGGGTAACTCACTCCAGTATTCTTGCCTGGAGAATCCCATTGACAAGGGAGCCTGGTGGGCTACAGTCCATGTGGTTGCAAAGAGTCAGACTTGACTGAGTGACTAAGCACACACACACACACACACACACACACACACACACACATGCCTTGGCTATTGTAAACTGCTGCCATGAACAATGGGGTGTATGTATCCTTTCAGATTATGTTTTTCTCCACATATATGCCCAGGAGTAGGATTGCAGGGTCATAAGGTAGCTCTATGGTTAGTTTGTTAAGGAACCTCCATATTGTTCTCCATAATGACTGCACCAATTTACATTCCCACCAACAGTGCAGGAGGGTTCCTTTCTTGCAGAGAGACTTCTAATAGTTCTTCAGTCCCTACCCATGTTTGGGAAAGCATTTAGATCAGAGTTTCTCAAACTGGTGTCTAGACACCACTGTTCTGTAGGCTGTGCTCTGAAGAAGATGTCATATGTGAACTAGGAACCTTTACTGTGCTGTGTCCTGTGAGAATCTCCAAGAGTGGGCCATGGTGTGCCTTATTTCCTGGGCTTAACTGCAGAATGCTTTCCTTCATGCTGTGTCTATCACCATTACCTGGAACAGTGTCTGCCAAATACTGATTTCAGTTCATTAAAAAGAAGTCTTTAGTTGGCCTGCAGATTCCCCACCCTTTTTCTTTTTTAACTAAGAGATTATTCTACCAGAAAAAAAGGGTACCATGGAGATTCTTCTAACCATTCTCTTTTTTATGCCACAGTTGAATCTGTTTTTAAAAGGATATCCTGGTTGTTTATTTTGGGGGAGAGGGGCAGGGAGGGCAGTAGAGGTGTAAGAGGGATGTCATACATTTTGAAAATTAAGAATGATGGACATTAATGAGGTTTCAGATGTGTATCACATGCATTCTGGCAGCCTTTTGTGAGGAAAGGCAGTTAATTAAACTTGTCTGCTAAGGCCTGGATCAAAATGAGATGCTGGTTTGCATTTGTTTGTTGTATGAAAAGATAGGCCTAGGTCAACAGAATTTGCTTTGAGGCAAATGGAAAAGGCATTTTGATAAACTTAAGAAACAATGCTGTGTGTGCTCTCTAGTTTCTATGGTTTTGCCCTCTGGAGTCTCAGAGAAACTGATTAAGATCTAGAAGATCTAAAATATGCTTTACATCATTTTCTCTGGCCTCATAAGTAAGAGTTGAGTAGCATTTCAGAAGTTCCAGTTTATAACAGGCCATTTCTCACGTATCCAAACAGAAGAAAGCTGAGATATCATCTGAGCATGTTCAACCCAATGACAAAGATTTCACTAATTGTATTAAGAAAGCCTCTCAATGGCTGGTAATTTTGTTTTGTTGGCTTTATTGGAGAAAAACTAGATGTTTTGCACTGAGGTATTTTTAAATCTTTATTTTCAATAGAGGGAGAAAAGTAAGTAGTATGAATAGGTGCATGCTCAGTTGCTCAGTCGTGTCTGACTATTTGCAGCCCCACACACTGTATAGCCTGCCAGGCTCCTCTGTCCATGGAATTTTCCAGGCAAGAATATTGGAGTGGGTTCCATTTCCTACTCCAGGTATAAATAGGTAGGCCTTGCAAATAACTGGCATATATTCTGATAGTCTGATATATTCTGATAGTATAAACGATAGCTTCAGTTGATGGGTGAAACATAATCATTTTTTTTAGTTTAATAACTATGAGTTTTAAGACATGTGAATCATATAGAACAGTGTCTGGCATGTGGTAAGCAATAAATGACTGAAGTTTGAGAAACTTGGAGATTAGTTCTCATTACCCTCAGGGAAAATCCAAACTCCTTCTCATGAATCATGAGCCCTGTAGGGTTAAGAAGAATCGGGCTTTGGAATCTGCCGGACCTGGTTTCAAACTTGACTCTGTTGTTGATTAGCTCTGGGACCTTGAGCAAGTTGCCCTTCTGTCCTGGTTAGGGATTGCTGGTTGCAAAGAACAGAAATGGGAAACCAGCTCAAGTTAAAAAGGAAATGACTGTAGGGCTATAGGGGACCTCAGGGAAGTGAAGGGTGGAAAGCTATCTGCTGTATATGCTTGTGCAGTCTGCCCCAGACGAAGGAGCCAGCCTGAGGTGGGACTGAGGTCCAGGCTGTACCGCACTATGGGAAGGAGAAGGAGTCAGGAGGGGCAGGGTGGGGCCGGACCTCATGGGAACTAGGAAATCCTCAGCTTACTCTCCAACTTGCTGGCCTTTCAGGGTCTTGCGTCTGCTTCTCTCTGAGTCGGCTCCATTCTCCCAGGTCTCTCCATGGACTGTTTTTTTGTTTTTTCTTTTCTGTGGTGTCTTACTGCTCTCCAAAGCCGAAGTTCCTCAAGCCGTTGCCTTGCTGGGGAGCTGACTTACCTGGCCCTGACTCCGATGGAACTTGTTTCAAGTGTGCAGTATTGTCTAACTAGAATCTCTGGGTTCAGATTAGAGAGAGAGAGAAAGAGAAAGAAAAGAGAGAGACAGACAGGTAGGCTGAGTCCAGCCTAAGCATTGGCTCCCTCTATTCAGGTGTCCATCCAGTCGTGGGGGAGAGGCCCTTGGCACTGAGGGGAGGAGGAGAATCCTCTTAGAAGGAAATGTGAGCAGGGAGGTAGAAACTGGCACTTCTAGAAATTATTAAGTCTTATTGCTGTATTGTGAAATGGGAATAAAAGGCCTGATTGCAGATCAAATGAGATAATCTGGTACCAATATATTAAACAACTCTATTATTTTCCTAAGGCTGCTGTAACAAGTGACCATGAACATGTGGCTTAAAAACAATGGGAATTTAGTCTCTCACAGTCAGGGAGGCCAGAAATCAACTCGACATTGGAGGGAGCCACATTCCCTCCAAAGGCTCCAGGGGAGAATCCGTCTTTGCCTTTTCCAGCTTTGGCGGCTCCGAGCGTTCCTTGGCTTGTACCAGCATCACTCTAGTCTCTGCCTCCATCTTCACATGGCCTTCTTTCCTCTTATGTCTCAAGTCTCCCTCTGCCTTTCTCTTACAAGGATACTTGTCATCAGATTTAGGGCCCAGTTAGATAATCCAGAAAAACTCACCTAGAGATCCTTGACTTTATCACATCAGCAAAACCCTTTTCTCAAATAAGACAGCCTCCATAGATTCTGGGGGTTTTGTGTGTGTATCTTTGGGGACCATTTTTTCAGCCTAATACCGTATCTGACATAGCACCTGGCATTTTATAAGAATTCATACATAGGACCATTATGATTCTCATGGACTCAATGATAGTGAAAGTCAGTTCTTGGCAGGTACAAGTACTTTTCTTCAGGTAACTTTGTCCAGATGGAAAGAAGCACCATTCTGTCAGAGGGAAAGACATGAGCAAGGGACCATGTGATTGACAGTTAGTTGTTGAATGGAGTGGATCCCTCTGTCTTGGGTTTTTGGTTTCTTGGGGGCATTCTGTGACTCAAGGCAAGGAAGTCTAGTCTCTACTTCTTAGTGACAGAGTCAAGTCTCCAGAGCAATGGGAAGAATATAGTTTTGTGGTAAGAGGTCTTGGTCTTGGCTTTCTTTACAACTGGTTCTATGATTTGGGACAAGTAAATTAATCTCAATGTCCTCTTCTATAGAAAATGACGTAATTAACTCTAGGTAATGCTCAAAATTCTTCAAGCCAGGCTTCAGCAATATGTGAACTGTGAACTTCCTGATGTTCAAGCTGGTTTTAGAAAAGGCAGAGGAACCAGAGATCAAATTGCCAACATCCGCTGGATCGTCGAAAAAGCAAGAGAGTTCCAGAAAAACATCTATTTCTGCTTTATTGACTATGCCAAAGCCTTTGACTGTGTAGATCACAAGAAACTGTGGACAATTCGGAAAGAGATGGGAATACCAGACCACCTGATCTGCCTCTTGAGAAATCTGTATGCAGGTCAGGAAGCAACAGTTAGAACTGGTCATGGAACAACAGACTGGTTCCAAATAGGAAAGGGAGTACGTCAAGGCTGTATATTGTCACCATGTTTGTTTAACTTATATGCATAGTACATCATGAGAAATGCTGGACTGGAAGAAACACAAGTTGGAATCCAGATTGCTGGGAGAAATATCAATAACCTCAGATATGCAGATGACACCACCCTTATGGCAGAAAGTGAAGAGGAACTGAAGAGCCTTTGATGAAACTGCAAGTGGAGAGTGAAAAGGTTGGCTTAAAGCTCAACATTCAGAAAACGAAGATCATGGCATCTGGTCCCATAACTACATGGGAAATAGATGGAGAAACAGTGGAAACAGTATCAGACTTTGTTTTTCTGGACTCCAAAATCACTGCAGATGGTGACTGCAGCCATGAAATTAAAAGACGCTTACTCCTTGGAAGGAAAGTTATGACCAACCTAGATAGCATATTCAAAAGCGGAGACATTACATTGCCAACAAAGGTTCACCTAGTCAAGACTGTGGTCTTTCCTGTGGTCATGTATGGATGTGAGAGCTGGACTGTGAAGAAGGCTGAGCGCCGAAGAATTGATGCTTTTGAACTGTGGTGTTGGAGAAGACTCTTGAGAGTCCCTTGGACTGCAAGGAGATCAAACCAGTCTATTCTGAAGGAGATCAGCCCTGGGATTTCTTTGGAAGGAATGATGCTAAAGCTGAAACTCCAGTATTTTGGCCACCTCATGCGAAGAGTTGACTCATTGGAGAAGACTCTGATGCTGGGAGGGATTGAGGGCAGGAGGAGAAGGGGACGACAGAGGATGAGATGGTTGGATGGCATCACTGACTCGATGGATGCAAGTCTCAGTGACCTCCGGGAGTTGGTGATGGACAGGGAGGCCTGGCATGCTGCAATTCATGGGGTCGCAAAGAGTTGGACACGACTGAGCGACTGATCTGATCTGATCTGATTGTAAAGAGGAAATACATGGAAAGTGACTTAAAATCATGTCCTTCTTCAGCTCAGTGCCTCCATCTCTTTGAGTAAAAGTCAAGGTCCTTATGGTGACTTAGAAGGCCCTTCAACACTTGAATCTCTCCTATTTTAATGCCTGTTATTCTCTTCCTCAAATCCCATGGATGGAGGAGCCTGGTAGGCTGCAGTCCATGGGGTCGCTAAGAGTCAGACATGACTGAGCGACTTCACTTTCACTTTTCACTTTCATGCACTGGAGAAGGAAATGGCAACCCACTCCAGTGTTCTTGCCTAGAGAATCCCAGGGACGGGGGAGCCTGGTGGGCTGCCGTCTATGGGGTCGCACAGAGTCGGACACGACTGAAGTGACTTAGCAGCAGCAGCAGCAGCAGCAGCAGCATTCTCTTCCTCATCCATCACCCTCCAACTCCTCTGACATCTGGCTGTTCCTCTAACACAAGACACATCCTTATCTCAGGGCCTTTGCACTTGCTATTTCTTTGTCTAGAAAGCAATTTCTTCTGATAAGGAAAAGCATCACTTGCTCCCTTTCTTCCTTTAGGAGTTCACTCAGAAATCATTTCTTCAGTGAAAGCTTCCCTGACCACTCTATGTAAAATATCTCCCTACTTCATTCCTACCCAACATTTTCTGTCCCCTTCTCTGTTCATATTTCTTTCTTCCTCACTGATTACCATCTAACACAGTAAACACCTATATATACTTCCTGCCATCTCCACTGACATCTTTGTGAAAACAGCAATTACTGTTGTTGTTCACTGCTATGTGCCCAGCATCTAGTACAATGTGCGGCACTTAGAAGCATGAAATAAAAATTTGGTGAACCGATTTGAATGAATGATGGTTAGGTTCATTTTACTCTTGAGCTTCAACTTCCTAGTCTGCAAAATGGGAACTACAGTGCAGAGCATAAGCCAATATTACCTGCACTGTGATCTCCTAGAAGGCAAAGGCAACACTTGAGTTTGTATTTATACTATCACCTGACCTGGCATATTCAAAAACAGAGACATTACTTTGCCAACAAAGGTTCGCCTAGTCAAGGCTATGGTCTTTCCTGTAGTCATGTATGGATGTGAGAGCTGGACTGTGAAGAAGGCTGAGCGCCAAAGAATTGATGCTTTTGAACTGTGGTGTTGGAGAAGACTCTTGAGAGTCCCTTGGACTGCAAGGAGATCCCACCAGTCCATTCTAAAGGAGATCAGTCCTGGGTGTTCTTTGGAAGGAATGATGCTAAAGCTGAAACTCCAGTACTTTAGCCACCTCACGCAAAGAGTTGACTAACTGGAGAAGACTCTGATGCTGGGAGGGATTGGGGGCAGGAGGAGAAGGGGACGACAGAGGATGAGATGGCTGGATGGCATCACTGACTCGATGGGTGTGAGTCTGGGTGACCTCCGGGAGTTGGTGATGGACAGGGAGGCCTGGCGTGCTGTGGTTCATGGGGTCGCAAAGAGTTGGACACGACTGAATGACTGATCTGATCTGATCTGGCACATAGGAAGCACACGGTGCATATTGAATAAATGAGCAAATAAGTACATGACAATTTGTGATAGGGAAACAAAATGTGATGAAAATTCATAAAAGGTACTATGTTGATAATTAAGAACTCTTACTGCATAATAGGAGCATCTTGGATTTTGATACCAATGCTTTACAAAGCCATTCATTAATTTGGCAAATATTTACTTGCATCGTCTATGTTGTAGACACTTGTTTTAGGTACAGAGGTTATAAAGTCAAAAGGACACAGCTGCCACCTTAGAGTCACCTGCCACCTCATGTGGGAAATGGACATGTGACAGGCTAGTTTGAGAACAGGGTGGGTGCCATGACTGCAAGAACAGAGGTCCGTGGACCAACGCCTAGGAAAAATGACGACTTCAATTCAGGGCGGCTGAGGAGCTTCCTCAGAGGAGGGAGATTTGCAAGAAATCTGAAAAGGGTGAGTTACTTTGCTGGGAAAGAAAGTGAGGAAAGGCTTTAATGGTCTGAGAGTTGTGTAAGGACGTTTTGTTGCCATTGTCATCATCATAATGACAACAATAGCTGCTAACATTTACTGAGTCTACACTGTGCTCCAGGCATTATCCTAATGTGTTAAATGCAAAAATCTCTAAGCAGAGGAATAACCTTCTAGAAATATTCATGGCATTTATCCCCAGACATTCTATGGGTAGGTAGGTTTTATTATCTTCATAAAGAAAAGAGAGGCATGACTGTCATTCTGACTAAACTGGTACCGAAATAACCCAGTAAACCTAGACTTTACCTTTTATTTTCTTTACAAGTTGTTTTATTTTCTTCTTAGCCTTCATCATTTTTTTAAACTTGTTCATAGTCTCTCCTTTCTCTCACTAGAAGTTGAGCTCAATGACAACAAGGACTTTGCTGTATCCCCGCTGTCATTGAGACTCCCCCATCAATATTTGCTGAATATCCCTTCACTGTTCACCTGAAATTATCACAGCATTGTTAATCTACTGTATCCCAATACAGATTAAAAAATTAAAAAGATATTTGCTGAATTTAAAGGAGGGAAAAAAAGACTTTGTAGCGTTATTGTATAAGATCATCAGTGAATGATGACAGGCAAGTGTTTTCTTACAAACCAAGTGTATCTGATTTGTCATTTCCAGACAGCACAATTTAACTGGGATCCAGAGACGGTGGGCCTTATCCATGGATCTTTTTTCTGGGGTTATATTGTGACACAAATTCCAGGTGGTTTCATTTCAAATAAATTTGCTGCGAACAGGTAAGATAAATTGACTTAACATGAGTGCTACACAGATCATAATGTGGCTTTGTATGCTTTTATCAATTCTGCACAGCTGGCTCTCAATTTAGGGGTGCAGAATGAAAGATAGAAGTCATTCCTAAAGATAGGATTCACAGACATTGGTCTTATATGATCCTGTTCTTAAGAATCTTTTTGTTTACTTTTTTGTTTAATCTATCTCACAATTCTTTAACTGATTATGTAGTTGAAAAAAAAAAATCAACTGCATCTGAGTCTGGAGAAACAGTTTCTGGACCCCAAGTAACTCACTTGGTAACATCTACTGAGTTCCTCTTTTTCCCTGGACCTCCATTTCCTCATCTGTGAAATGAAACATGGATTAGATTGTGTCTGAGTTCCCTTTGACCGATGACATTCTGTGATGCTGTTTACTATGTTGATATTATCCTGTACTATACTGGTTTTGTCATGTGAGTAGGAGGGGCTTATCTCTAGACTGTAAGATGTCTTTCATACCCTTGGGATTCTATAGGAGGTGTTTGAGCAAATAAAAGTAGGTCCAAGAAAAAATGACCTGCCTCAAGGAGTAGTAGTTCTCTGTTACTAAAAGTACTCAAGCAAAAAGTAATGGCCACTTGGGAGATATGTAATATGTATATGTACTAGAAAAGGAGTGTACTAGGAGTGTACTAATTATTTTCAGGTCATTTCTAATTGTAATTGACTTAAATGGATTTTGTGAAGTGTATATTTTATAAAGCAGTATTTTTCAAACTCTAAAATAGAACTTATTAGATGGTAATAAAATCAATAGTGATTTACCAATATCTATTTTTCTAAAAAGAGAGAGAAATAGAAGGAAAGATAATCAAATAGAATAGAAAATATCTTAGCTCATTGCACATTTTAGAATTGTATTTTGGAAATTGTTTTGGTTACATCTGTGTGTATGAGTGTGTGTTGGGTTGCAATACAAAATTTATTTTGTTTTACGGATCAAGGAAAGAAAATCTGAAAGTCATATCCATATGTAAAGTCATTTCTATGAGCATGACTCATATTTTACTTATGTTCTTATCTGTGTCCTTTATTTATTGTCACTTGCCTGTTGTATGCTTCTTAAAAAGTGATAAAATCCTGGTTCCTATGGTCTTTGAAGTCACTATTCACACTTCTGCCTTAAAAAGAAATAACATATAATAAGATTTCCCAGAATATAAAAGATCTGAAGCATCATTAGCATGTGTGAGAAAGAAATAAAATGATGCCCGCTCTCTTTTCCTGGGACACTACTGTCCAGGCAAAGAGGAGACACACAGTACTTTGGCAGAAAGCTGAGGGGCTGAGACAGGTACCCAGCCTGTCCTGTGCTTGGCTGGTCCCAGGACACAGCATGCTTCTCAGATAGGTGGTATCCCCATCTGCTAACATGAGGGCAGTACTGGGAAGCAGGAGATACAACCCAAATGTGCAGAAGTCATGAGATGGTAGTCAGAATGGATCATTCGGGTAGAATCTAGAAGAATGGTGGGGTCTCCAGTAAGTTTACCTCATGCAGGTCAATCTCCAGCTTCTGGATCTTATCTAGGCAGAACACCCCTGTACTGCCCCAAACCTTCCCATTATTGGCCCAAGGACTGGAGCTGGGGAATCAAAGCAGCCCGACAGTCTGGCATGGCACACACCAGACCCTTACACATCTATTTCTCTATTAATTTATACAGTGATCATCCATGAACTGGTATATTTGTTCCTGATGTTTAACTAATGTGCCGCATGCACGGTGGGCCTGCCCAGTAACACAGTGTTTTGGTCCCTCAGGGTCTTTGGGGCTGCCATCTTCTTAACATCGACCTTGAACATGTTCATTCCATCTGCAGCCAGAGCGCATTACGGCTGTGTCATGTGTGTCCGGATTTTGCAAGGTTTAGTGGAGGTAAGAGACTCTTTTCTTAACAAATTTTGATATTGTTGGAGACAACACAATCCTTTAGCAATTTTAATTTTTGAAGAAAACCTCCTTTATCAGTTTTCCTATCTCCCACCTTGTCTGGCGATCTGAACTTTCTGGTTATAATTATGAATACTTTAATTAAAATTCCATGTGTGATTCCAAATTTATACACAATGAAGGATCATTGCACAGAGTGCAGAATTTCAGATGAGCCAGGAGTGATCTTAGAGGTAATTTAATCCAACCACTTCTGCTTAATAAATTTTGAAACTGAAGCCCAAAGCCTTCAGTTCACATAACCAAGGCTCTTTTCACTAAAACAATTTAAATGGATTTATTAATAAATCTGTACATTTCCAGGGGTGTAGTCTTACACAGAGATTTAACTTGATGAAGTGGGTAGCATAATATAGAACCAGAAGGTAAATATTTTGTGCTCTCCTGGCCATACTGTGGTCTGTTGCAACTTCTCAACTCTGCCATTGTTTACAAAAGCAGCCAGAGATATATAAATGTGTAGGCATGGCTACTTTCCAGTGAAACTTTTTGAACACTGTTATTTTTTTATTTCGTATGATTTTTACATGCCAGGAAATGCAGTTCTTTAAAAAAATTTTTTCCTGGTCACTTAAAAATTTAAAAACCATTCTTTGCTCGAGGGCTGGACAAAAACAGATGGTAGGCCACATCAGGCCATCATCTGCTACCACCTGATGGGGAGAAATGTTTCCCAAACTCATTCACCTCTAACCATTGTCACTTTTGTCATATTCACACTGAGATTCATACAGTTACTTGCCTATAGTTTTCCCTTAGTCAGTTTACTTAAAAACAAAACAAAATAAAAGAACCTCATCATAAGCAACAATATTTTTGATATCATGAGTTTGATGTGCTACTTATATTTTTCTAAAGCATATTAGAATATATATGTAACAATGATAATAAAAAATGTAGGTTGTTTTAGTACTTTAAATCCAATTCTTATCCCACTGGAGGGACATATACCACACTTTGGAAAATACTAACACAGTAGAAATAACATGATATTAGCAGCTCTGAAGACTAGAATCTAGTCACTTAATGGTTGTCAGCCTCAGGTTCCATATCTTTAAATGAGAGAATGGATCAGCTGATTGTGGAAATCCATTTCCCCCTGATATTAAATAATAAGAAGAAATATGAAGATCCCCTTCCCTATTCCCCACCTTGCTTACCTTTGGACTAGTATTTGAATTTTAGCATCTCTGATGTGAGTCAACGAAGGCAATGGCACGCCACTCCAGTACTCTTGCCTGGAAAATCCCATGGGCGGAGGAGCCTGGTAGGCTGCAGTCCATGGGGTCGCACAGAGTCAGACATGACTTAGCGACTTCACTTTCACTTTTCACTTTCATGCATTGGAGAGGAAATGGCAACCCACTCCAGTGTTCTTGCCTGGAGAATCCCAGGGACGGGGGAGCCTGGTGGGCTGCCGTCTCTCGTATTGCACAGAGTTGGACACGACTGAAGTGACTTAGCAGCAGCAGCTGTGAGTCAAAATAGCTGACACATATTATTTAGTTTCTGTAAGTTGGGCTTTTATATTGTAGTGTCAAAGAGGCAAAGTCCAAGTTTTAAACACAAAACGAAACTGGAGTCAAATCAAATCATCCATTTTCATCTGTTTTGCCAGGGTGTGACATACCCAGCATGTCACGGGATGTGGAGTAAGTGGGCACCACCTTTGGAGAGAAGCAGACTGGCTACAACCTCCTTTTGTGGTGAGTGTATTGGAATAATAGCAAGTTTCATATAGGAATGCTTTTGGCTTTAGATGAAGACCTTGCTAAATAGAATTAATTTTTTCATATAACAGAAGTCCAAAGGTGAATAGTTTGTTGCTAGTGTTGATTCTGCTGGCCTGTAATCTATCCAGAGCCTGTGTGTGTTCTGACTTTCTACTCCACTATCCTTAGAGTGATAACTTTTTGCATTCATGCCTAGTCCTCATGTCGCAAAATGGCTACCACAATTCCAGGCATTAAGTCCACACTAAAGGCAGAAAGAAGAGGGGATGGGTGTCCTAACCACCTCTATTCTTTTTCATCAGGAAAGAAAAAGCTTTCCCAATCCCCCTAGCAGGCTTCCAATTTTATTTGCTTGGTTGTAACTGTGTCATAGGCTTTACTAACTGCAGAGAAAGCTGGGAAAGCCAGTGCCTAGCTTTTCTAACATCTTTAATAGAGAAAAGTAAGAAAATAGTCATTGGAAGTTGTTGTAGGATTAGCCAACAAATATTTCCCAAAGTTGAAAGTAGAAGATATAGAGTCGTCAAGGCCCCAGTCCTTTTCTTTTTACAAATGGAGAAATTAAAACTAAAATTTAGAATCTCATTTCATTGAACTAAAACAGAAGTCCAGTGACTTGCTCAAGATCACATAGCTACCAAAGAATGGAGCAGGAGCTAGAATATTGGATTCTTCATTCAAAGCTTTCCTCACCACACACTACATTGTACACACTGTCATCAGTTCAGTTCAGTTCAGTTGCTCAGTCATGTCTGACTCTTTGCAACCCCATGGACTACAGCACCCCAGGCTTCCCTGTCCATGTCCTCCCATCACCAACATCCGGAGTTCACTCAAACTCATGTCCATCACATTGGTGAGGCCATCCAACCATCTCATCCTCTGACGTCCCCTTCTCCTCCTGCCCTCAGTCTTTCCCAGCATCAGGGTGTTTTCCAATGAGTCAACTCTTTGCATGAGGTGGCCAAAGTACTGGCGTTTCAGCTTTAGCATCATTCCTTCCAAAGAACACCTCAGGGCTGATCTCCTTCAGAATAGACTGGTTGGATCTCCTTGCAGTCCAAGGGACTCTCAAGAGTCTTCTCCAACACCACAGTTCAAAAGCATCAATTCTTTGGCACTCAGCTTTCTTCACAGTCCAACTCTCACATCCATACATGACTACTGGAAAAACCATAGCTTTGACTAGACAGACCTTTGTTGGTAAAGTAATGTCTCTGCCTTTTAATATGCTGTCTAGGTTGGTCATAGCTTTTCTTCCAAGGAGCAAGCATCTTTTAATTTCATGGCTGCAGTCACCATCTGTAGTGATTTGTCATGCTGCTGCTGCTGCTAAGTCGCTTCAGTCGTGTCCGACTCTGTGCGACCCCATAGACAGAAGCTCACCAGGCTTCCCCGTCCCTGGGATTCTCCAGGCAAGAATACTGGAGTGGGTTGCCATTTCCTTCTCCAATGAATGAAAGTGAAAAGTGAAAGTGAAGTCGCTCAGTCGTGTCCGACTCTTAGTGACCCCATGGACTGGAGCCTACCAGGATCCTCCGTCCATGGGATTTTCCAGACAAAAGTACTGGGGTGGGGTGCCATTGCCTTCCCTGAGTGATTTGTCATAGAGACCATTTAATCAACTTTTGATATTATCTTCCAGAGGAAAAAAAAAAAACAAATGAAGAGGACATCATCCATCTTACCCAAAAGCAAATTAATAGCCCTTAAGTACTAATGTGACTTTAACTCCTGGGTCTCCAAATTTCACCTTGCTAAGGTTGCCTCATTTGAAGCCATGTCTTTGGGACTGGCCCCTCTGTGAATCTCTGAGAGTAATCAGTGTTCAAAAGACTCTACTAGGTACCCATCAATATTTGAACAAGAACAGCATGTGCTGCCACCAATATTTGCAAATATTTTTTTTTAATGGGGGAAGAGGCCCAAGAAGACAAAAGTGACTTAGGCCACAAAAGTTAACAATGGGCCCACACAGAATTAGGATCAGAATTTAGGTCTGCTTAGTTCAAGCTAGCATATCTTTCCTAACACAAGCTAACCTGTACATTTTAGCTAAGGAGGAAGCTTTACTTCTCTGAATATATTTATTTATTTTTCCCTCTCCTTCTTTGGGGCTTCCCTGATAGCTCAGACATTAAAGAATCTGCCTGCAATGCAGGGACCTGGGTTCAATCCCTGGGTCGGGAAAATCCCCTGGAGAAGGAAATGGCAACCCACTCCGGTATTCTTGCCTGGAGAATTCCATGGACAGAGGAGCCTGGTGGGCTACAGTTCATGGGGTCACAAAGAGTTGAACACAGTTGAGTGACTAACACTTTCACTTTCTTTTCTATACCTGCACAAGTAGTAATAGTACTAGCAGCAGCAGTAGCAGCAGTAGTAGCAGCAATAGTAGTAATAAAGGATCCCAGGGAATTTGGTGTGAAACATTCACTCATGTGCCTATTTTGTATCTCATTTGGAAATGTACGCACAGCTGAGATGCCTTTAGACATCTTTAGTCTCCCTCATCCTTAGGAACCATTTTTGTCCTCTTGCTTGCAGTTTAAGATCAACTCCACCTCCCCTACTGATCTTATACCAACTCTAGAAGAATGTAAGATTCTGCCCCAGCTGACCTTGACCTGTTTTCTTCAGATGATTTACTTATAAGGCCTCTTATTTTGATTTGCCTGCAAACAGGAACAACTAGCAGCCGCTCCCCATTCTTAGTGTTTTTATAGCTCTAAAATGGCTAATTTAAGAAATGATTTGATGCTCAAGGAAAGTTACCTGATCAAGGTCACAGGCTTTATTGCATTTCCCAGCTAAGGTGTGGCCTTGGTTTCAAAGAAGAGCATAGCAAAAATGTCATTAGAAGTAAACCCAGGCTTGGAGATAAATGGTTCTTATACTTAAAAAGTATTGCAGTTGGAAGAGTCTTTAGAAAACACCTAGTCATGTTCATTGTTTTATTTTTTTAATTAATTTTTAAAGAAATAAAACTGGCTTTATTCAAAGATATAACTTTTTGGTTTTGTTTTCCCCTAGTTTTATTGAGATGGAAGAGACATACAGCACTGTTTACATTTCAGGTGTTCAATGTAATGATTTGACTTACATACATCATGAAATATTTGTCACAATAGGTTTAGTGAATGTCATCATCTCACACAGATACAACATCAAATATATAGGCAAAAATCTTTTTTCCTTGTGATGAGAACTCTTAGGCTTTACTGTCTTACCAACTTTCATTTACAACATACATCAGTGTTAGTTATCTTTATTATGTTGTATGATACACCCCTAGTACTTACTTATACCTGGCAATTTGTACTTTTTTATTGCCTTCATATGATTTCCCCCTCTACCCACCCCTGCCTCTGATAGCCACAAATCTGAATTCTTTTTCTAACTCCATTGTTTTATAGTAGAGGAGACTGATGCTCAGGGAGGGGGAAAAAGATATAAATTCTCATAGGAAATGAGGACAGAACTGGGGACTCTCTCATCCCCAGTTCAGCTACTCCTCTCTGTCTATGCCATTCAGTAAGCACCTTCCTCTTCCTCTGTGGTGACCACACAAAGGGATCAAGGTGCAGTTAGGGTAATATGGGTGGAGAGCCCTATTGGGGTATGCTCAGGACCTATGGGTATGATAGGAGATCACATTCAACCACATTTGCAAGGATGAGGAAGAGTTGTCTAAAAGACAGGAAAGGACAATTTCAAGCTGTAAAATTTCCTCAATGGAAGAATGCTTCTTGCTATGAGGAATTATTGGCTATTGTTGAATGGAAGAAGCAGGACTGAATTATTAAACAGTTAAGGTTAAAGGCTTTGGATTCCTGCAGACCTAGATTCTGATCACTCACACTGATATGACCTCAGGAAATTTACCTCCCATCCCAAGCATTCTTGTAAAATGGGGATGACACTAGTACCAATGTTACTAGGTTTAAAAAAAAGTCAAATAAAATCAGGGGTCCAGAGTACTTGCCACAATACTAGAAATCACACAGAAAGTACTCAATGCATCTTATATTCAGTTCAGTCACTCAGTCGTGTCTGACTCTTTGCAACCCCATGAACCGCAGCACACCAGGCCTCCCTGTCCATCACCAACTCCTGGGGTCCACCCAAACCCATGTTTATCAAGTCAGTGATGCCATCCAACATCTCATCCTCTGTTTTCCCCTTCTCCTCCTACCCTCAATCTTTCCCAGCATCAGGGTCTTTCCAATGAGTCAGCTCTTCGCAGCAGGTGGCCAAAGTATTGGACTTTCAGCTTCAACATCAGTCCTTTCAATGAACACCCAGGACTGATCTCCTTTAGGATGGACTGGTTGGATCTCCTTGCAGTCCAAGGGGCTCTCAAGAGTCTTTTCCAACACCACAGTTCAAAAGCATCAGTTCTTCAGTGCTCAGCTTTCTTTAGTCCAACTTTCACATCCATACATGACCACAGGAAAAACCATAGCCTTGACTGATGGACCTTTGTTGGCAAAGTAATGTCTCTGCTTTTGAATATGCTGTCTAGGTTGGTCATAACTTTCCTTCCAAGGAGTAAGCATCTTTTAATTTCATGCCTACAATCACACCTGCAGTGATTTTGGAGCCCAGAAAAATAAAATCAACCATTGTTTCCCCATCTATTTGCCATGAAGTGATGGGACCGGATGCCATGATCTTTGTTTTCTGAATGTTGAGCTTTAAGCCAACTTTTTTCACTCTCCTCTTTCACTTTCATCAAGAGGCTCTTTAGTTCCTCTTCACTTTCTGCCATAAGGGTGGTGTCATCTGCATATCTGAGGTTATTGACATTTCTTCCAGCAATCTTGATTCCAGCTTGTGCTTCTTCCAGCCCAGCATTTCTCATGATATATTCTGCATATAAGTTAAATAGATGGTTATCCCCTGACCCTCCCTATTTGCATCATCTAAACTGGAGCTCCCACTTCCCACTCTCAGGGTATTTGCTCCAGGAAAGGAGACCACCTTCTCCACACCCACAGAGGAATCAGATCTGTAACTCTTTTTTATAGACAATATGTCCTGGAACCTTTGCCTTATCGGTCTGAGGAAGTCTGAGGTTAAAAAAATTAAAAGTGCTCTATCATTCTGTACACAATAGCAGCATTAATAGTTGATGTTTGGAAGTGAAAGTGTTAGTCCCTCAGTCGTGTCTGACTCTTTGCAATCTCATGGACTGTAGCCCACCAGGCTTTTCTATCCATGGAATTCTCCAGGTGAGAATACCGGAGTGGATTGTCATTCCTTTCTCCAGGGAATCTTCCTGACCCAGGGATCGAATCCAGGTCTCCCGCATTGCAGGCTGATTCTTTACCATCTGAGTCACCAGGGAAGCCCAGTTGGTGTTTGAAAGTGAAAATGTTAGTTCCTCAGTCGTGTCTGACTCTCTGTGATACCCCATGGACTGTAACTCACCAGGCTCCTCTGTCTATGGGGTTCTCCAGGCAAGAATACAGCAGTGGTTGCCGTTTCCTTCTCCAACAGATCTTCCTGATCCAGGGATCAAACCCAGGTCCCTTGCATTGCAGGCAGATTCTTTTATTACTAGCGCCACCTGGGAAGCTCTAAAATGCAGCCCTCTTGGCTTGGTTCCATTGGGACCCGAACCCAGGACCTTCTGTGTGTAAAGCAGACATGATAACCAATATGCTAGCTGGTGTTTATGTAACACTTAATTAGAGCACCTTCATGTAATAACTTATTTGCTCCTCAAAACAACCTGGTAAGACAGAGATTTCACTACCATCTGAAAAAAAAAAAAAAAAAAAAGTGATTTGGAGGAATTAGGAGACTTCCTCAGGGGTCCTGATGTTCAGATCCGGGATTCCAGGTCAGGCCTTTCATAGCCAGCTGGGCCCAACTTGGAAAGATGGGATTTAATTTCTTTGTCTGGAAACTCTCCAAGCTTCCATTTCCCGAAGATCTTCCTTAGCACTGGGTTATGGGATACAGCATTTCCCTTTGCTGCTCACTTGTGCTGAAGCAAGAATTTTTTCCACTCATACCCAGAGAGAATTCCATATAATAATTTTTTTGATTCAGTTAATAGTTATTGGGAATTCTCAGGGCTCCTGTCTCCTCACCAGATATCATAGAGCTGCAGGAGATAGTGAAGGTGAGGTCACTGCCTCTAGCCCTTGTTATCTTGTCTAGACAAGATAAACATCCACACACAGGTATTTACAAGGTTAGGTATTTCTAAGTAAGAAACTAAAAATGTACCCATTTAGGAGGTGGATGAAGACAGTAGCTATCCTGGTCATCCTGCCATCCTGAAATTTAACAGTTTTCTGGTATTAAAAAAAAAAAATGAGATGCTATAAAAGCATGATCCTTTCATAGTTTGAAGTTCCTTATTTAAAGACCGAGGTGAATTATATATCAATATAATTATATCTCAATAAAACCAGGAGAAGAAAAACATTTTAAAATAAAGACCTAGGTAATAATCCTTCTGGATTGCAAACCCTGAGAGATAGATACATAAATGCCTTCACTTTCTTTCTTTCTTTTTAATGTTCTGGCTATTTATTTACTTATTGGCTGTACTCCGAGCATGTGAGATGTTAATTTCCTGACCTGGGATCGAACCCATGCCCCTGCAATAGAAGCACAGAGTCTTAAGCACTGGACCACCAGGGAAGCCCATGTTCCTTCAATTTCTGTCTTCAGCACACAATATTGTGCCTGGTTTAATTTTTCAGAGTTCTGTCACATTTTTTTCTCATTTTTTTCATTCCATTTTCTTGTAATTCCAAATCAAGGTGCCTGAGCCATCTCTGTCTAATCCTTCCATGCCGTCTGGATGAAGTTAAAGGGTATCCTGGAGACCTTTCTGGTGGGAGTTGGCCAGGTCCTCTGCACAGAGGCATCCTAACTCCCACTCAGTGTGATTGGTCTTCAGGTTGACTGCTGAACTCTAAATGGGTTGGATGGGCTTGCCTGATGACTGATAAGTTTCCTTCAACTTTTCTTGTCCTAGGTTCCTATGCAGGAGCAGTGATTGCCATGCCGCTGGCTGGGGTGTTGGTCCAGTACATTGGATGGGCCTCTGTCTTTTATATTTACGGTGAGTGATTTGATTTCATGAGTTCCCATGGGTAACTGGGCTTCCCGAGTGGCTCGGTGGTGAAGAATCCCCAGCCAATGCAGGAGATGCAGGAAATGGAGGTCTGATCCCTGGGTCAGGAAGATCCCCTGGAAGAGAGAATGGAAACCCACTTCAATATTCTTGCCTGGAGAATCCCATGGACAGAGGAGCCTGGTGGGCTACAATCCGTAGGTTCATGAAGAGTTGGACAGGACTGAAGTGACTGAGCACATACGCACACATGGGGAATTGATAGATATGGCATTTGCCTATCTAATGGGGTTGGCTTAAGGGTTTACTTTATGAAAATAGGGATCACTAAGACAAGTTTATCACATAAATGGAATACTTGTCTAATGATTCATTTAATGTGTATATAAAAGTTAAATTTCTTAATGAGCAGAACATAATCTTTCTTTAAATACCAGTTAATAACATAATGACAGAAAAAAATCAACCAAAGGCTTTCTCCTAGCTGTATATAGTGCCATTTGAGAATACTTTGAAATTCGACAAATTTAGAGATGGAAGAAAATGAGACAATATCATCAAGCTTTTTGTTTTTCAATTGCAGGTATTTTGGGGATTATTTGGTACATGTTTTGGCTGTTGCAGGCCTATGAGTGTCCAGCAGCTCACCCAACCATATCCCAGGAGGAGAGGACCTATATAGAGACAAGTATAGGAGAAGGAGCCAACTTGGTTAGTCTCAGTGTAAGTAGAGAGGGAGAGATGAAGACTTCCCTCTTTTTTATGAGTATTTCTTTCAGTGATTGTGTTAGCCTCATAAGAAAAATAATCTTTCAGTATATTCACTAAAAATCTCACGGTATTTTCACTTTCTAGAAATTTAATACACCATGGAAAAGATTTTTCACGTCATTGCCAGTGTATGCAATCATTGTGGCCAATTTTTGCAGAAGCTGGACATTTTATTTGCTGTTAATAAGTCAGCCTGCTTACTTTGAAGAGGTCTTTGGATTTGCAATAAGTAAGGTAAACATACAGATTCTTGAACTTTAAATCTCGTGCTTCTACTGCAAAAATCTTTGCTTGATAAAATAATTACATTACTGATCAAAATTCATAACAGTTCTGTGACACCTAATACCCTGGAGGTCAGACAAGTTATGCATTCTATGCACAATATACATAGCTATTTAATTTCTTCTTAGTAAGGATCAGAGCTGTATTAAGCTGCTTTTAAAGATTTATGTTCTCCCCATTCTCAAAATGTTTCTGAAGCTGACTCAAGAACTGCATATTAGGCAAAGATCAAAAGATTTAAGGGTGTGAGGGTTTTTTTTTTTTTTTTCCTATAAATTATTCAGGGAGGAGCAGTAAGAACCTTAAAGCTCATTTTGCAGATCACAGTCATAGCACTAATGACCAGTACTTTATGGTTTAGAAAGAACCTTTTACAATGTCCCCAACCATTGCTATTAGGTTGCCTGTGTTTCAGGTAGGAAGAGTGTGGATGGTAAAACATAAGCTGTCATCCTAAAAGTATTAAGTCTCCTTCCCACAGGATAAAGAACAGAGGCCTAGTAGAGGTAGATATCTGCATAGCTACAGGTACTGTCAGAAGTGACTATGGAAGAGCTAGGACAACCAGTAGTGGCTGCCATCAGGGAGCACTCACTCTGTGCCAAGAGTCTAACTGCCATGTGCCAGGTAGTTAAAACACCCACTGGGTACTGGGACCTCTGTGAATGATTTTAAGAATAGACCTACCCATCCCAAGGAGTTTCCTATCTGGTAGAGCAGACGAGTAGGTCTATTCTTAAAGTTGTTCACTCATTCATTGTTCATTCATTACAAAATTCAGGCCTGTCTCAGTCCCATATAATTAGATGATTAAATTTGGTGGTGAGGGTGAGGGGTTCAGTGGAGATGGTGAGGGTGTTAAAGAAGTACATCTTTCAGAAGTAGCTAAAAACAGCTCACTGTTTCTTTTCATCCCAGGTGGGTCTCTTGTCAGCTGTCCCACACATGGTTATGACGATCATTGTGCCTATTGGAGGACAATTGGCTGATTATTTAAGAAGCAGAAAAATTCTGACCACAACTGCTGTCAGAAAAATCATGAACTGCGGAGGTACTATGGATTTCATAGGTGGCTTAAGCAGCTTTTGTAGAATGAGATGAAACTGGATTGCAAACCATATTTTTGAGGTTATGTCGAAGCACTGAGAAGGCTTTTAAAGTCCCCTAAGTCCATCCCCTAGTGTCCATCACACCCCTGCCTAATGGTCATTCAGCCTGTACTTGTGCAACCTGAGATATGACAATTTGCAAATTCCTTGGCGCTCCAGCGGTTAGAACTCTGTGCTCTCACTGACAAGGGCCTGGGTTCAGTCCCTGGTTGGGGCACTAAGATGTGGGGTACTATTTTGGTCATGTGGCCAAAAAAGAGATATTTTTTTAAAAGATATGACAGAGAAGCCTGGCGTGCTGCCATTCATGGGGTCTCAAAGAGTCGGACATGAATGAGTGTCTGAACAACAATATAGAAGGTAGGAAGTGTGACTGAGGTAAAAAAAATCCTAGTCTGGCTGAATTGGTTGCCTATGTGAACTTCAGGTTGTTTTAATATGAAATGAAAAAATGTCTCAGACCTTTCAATTCTAGTTCTTATTGGCTTGGAATAGTTTCACTTCCTAGGATCTCTTGACTACCCATAAAGTTTAAATTTTATCCTTCAGCTCCTGAAACATATAATCTTAGCGTTTTCACTGTAGATAGGAGTCATGTATGCTCTTAAATGATTTTTATTTCTTTGAAAGTCCATTATTTGGGAAAAATCCTTTTTTTTCCTTATTGATGAATCAATATATCATTTATAGATTTTCTTCACACAATGCCTTTATTCTAATTCTTTTGGGGGGAATTAACTTTCTGGTTCCACTTTTTTGATAGTGTTAAGGGAAGTTTGAGCCATGTGTCTTGTTGTGTAAGACAGGCCAGTTCCAAAACACAAATAGTTAGTATACAATGGTGTGTGTGTGTGTGTGTGTGCTCAGTCATATCCAACTCTTTGCTACTCCCTAGACTATAGCCTGCCAGGCTCCTCTGTCCATGGAATGTTCCAGGCAAGAATACTGGAGTGGGTTGCCATTTCCTTCTCCAGGGATCTTCCTGACTTGAGGACTGAACCCACTTCTCCCGCATCAGCAGGCGGATTCTTTACCACTTAGCCACCTGGGAAGCTCTTATACCATTACTACTTGTTATTAATTTTGTTTCCACAATTTGAATTATATACAGGGAAAAATAACCTGCCAATGCAGGAGACACAAAAGACACCGGTTTGATCCCTGGGTCAGGAAGATCCCCTGGAGGAAGAAATGGCAACCCACTCTAGTATTCTTGCTGGGATAATCCCATAGACAAAGGAGCCTGGGGGGCTGCTATCCATGGGGTCACAAAGAGTCAGACATGACTGAAGTGACTGAGCATGAATGCACGGTTCACTTCAGTCGCTCAGTCACGTCCAACTCTTTGCAACCCCATGGACTGCAGCACTCCAGTCTTCCCCGTCCATCACCAACTCCTGGAGCTTGCTCAAACTCATTTCCATCGAGTCGGTGATACCATCCAACCATCTCATCCTCTGTCATCCCCTTCTCCTGCCTTCAATCTTTCCCAGCATCAGGGTCTTTTCTAAGTCAGTGCTTCGCATCAGGTGGCCAGAGTATTGGAGCTTCAGCTTCAGCATCAGTCCTTCCAATGAATGTTCAGGACTGATTTCCTTTAGGGTTGACTGACTTGATCTTACTGTCCAAGGGACTCTGGCAGTTCAAAAGCAACAGTTCTTTGGTACTTAGCTTTCTTTATGATCCAACTTTCACATACATACATGACTACTGGAAAAATCATAGCTTAGGCTAGACAGTCCTTGTCAGCAAAGTAATATCTCTGCTTTTTAATATGCTGTCTAGGTTTGTCATAGCTTTGCTTCCAAGGAGCAAAATTCCATGGCTGCAGTTACCGTATGCAGTGATTTTGGAGCCTTAGGAAATTAAGTCTGTCACTGTTTCCATTGTTTCCCCATTTATTTGCCATGAGGTGATGGGACATGGATGCCCAGTAATGGTATAAAGTCCACAGTTTAAAAAATATATTGATTAATTAAAATCTAAAACCTTTTAAATACAATTTTTGAAGCTTTTGTTCCATCTAGAATTGTTACAAAATAATGGCTATATTCGTGTTGTACAACACATGTTTGAGCCTGTCTCACACCCAGTAGTTTGCACCTTCCACACCCCTACCCCTATACTGCCCCTCCCTCTCTCCATCCTCCCACTGGCAAGCACTAATTTATTCTCTATATCAGTGAGTCTTTGAAGCTCACAGTTTAAAAAGCACTTCTGTGCCCATAATTTCACTGATTCTTTTTAGATGACCATCTAAAACAATCATTGATGCTTGCCCTATTTCTATAATAGTTTTGAAGAATGGATTCAGAAAAGTAAGCAACTTATTAAGGTTTACAAAAAAGTGCCTTGGCTTGTATTTCAACTTAATCTTGATTTTCCTTTCTTTCCTTTGCATTAATTATCAAGTTCCCACAACATACTTGCCAGGCTCTGTACTATATCCATGGTACCTTCCCTGGATAATATCACAGTTTTGTTGGGGAAGGCAGAAACACAAATGAAAAACTATAGGGCAATGCTGGAAAGTTCTATGAAGTGAGGAAGAAGAGATGTCAGCTTCACTGGTGGTGAGTGGCAGGGTTGTCAGCTTCCTAAGTAAAGCAATATTTGAACTGGATTTTAAAGAATAGTAAGATTTCTCCAGAAATGATAAGTAAGTGATACGAGAGGAGTACTGCAGGTGAAGGAACAGTCTGTGGAAATACAGTACGGGCACAAAACAGTGTTGTAATCAGGAAATGGTGGAGAGACATGTGCAACAGTAGAGGACTTCCCATGGGCTTCGGATGGTGAGCAAGGGGGTAAGAGTGACAGAAAATGAAACTGGGACAGCAGGAAGAATTTATTATAGACGCTGTACTTATAGTCTGGAACCACTGACACACATTTTAAGTAAAGGGACAACTGATCAGATTTGTAGTTTATAAAAATAATGATCCAGAGAATGGATCAGAGGGAAAAGAGATGGGAAGACCAATAAAGAGGTTTTTGAAGTTGTCCGGGTGAGAGGTAGTAGAGTCCAGAACTAAGACAATGGTAGGGGAAGGAAAAGCAGATATTTCTAAGGCCAATGTCATGGATTCTTATCTGAAAACTGAAGAAGAGAGAAAAGTCCAAGTTGATTCTGAGATTTCTGCTTTGAACATTCGATTGCCATTTGTTGAGTCATGCCCATGGCTGGCGATCATACTCAACACCTTATATACCCAATTTCATTTAATCTTCCAATGCTCCAAGGTTGTATTATGAGCTTTTGGCAGGGAGGAATGGGGACTCTAAGAGATGAAGTGCTCGTCCAAGATCACAGCATTAGTGATTCTGAGATGGAATCTGAACCCAGCAGGCCTATCTGATAAGTGTGGGTTCTAAACACAGGCAGATAGATTAATTGAGAGAATAAGAAAGAGTGTGGTGGTGGTGGGTTTTTGCCTATTTTGGAGTGAATATAGGGGACAGAGACTTGATTTGGGCCTGTTATCTTTGAGGTAACTCAAAGGACAATCGTGTAGTGATGTCTGGAATCAGCAGACGGTCTCTAGGATGAAGCATCATTTCACTGTCTTCTACCTCCCAGGGTACTTCCTGTCCCTGAAAACAGTACTTATATCATCTTTCTGTCTGCTATCAACTGAACATGTGTGTGTGTGTTTGTGTGTTGGTGAGAAGTATCTTCATCATTTCCTTACCCTTTTTTATTGTGCTGGATTCACTTATTTTGAATGAAAGGAGCAAAAAGTATTTCTGTCCCACTGTATTTTATGTGCAAATATCTCATGGCATTATAAAGAGGCCTGAAAGCTTGGCAAACTTCTGAAAAGGAAGAATTTTGCCTTATGCTTTACAGGTGGTGAGGCTCTGCTTTTTGTTTCAGATATTTACTCCTGCTTTCTAATCACTTTTGGCAATAATAATACTATTTTATTTTTAAATTTTGTTTCATTTTCTGTGAGAGACCATCACTTGTGAAATCAATGGAGAATCACTGATGGTCTTAGAAATGGCAGGGGGAACCACCCATGAACAACTGATAATAAACATTACTCATCCCATGGGCCAGAGAAGGTGATGGCACCCCACTCCAGTACTCTTGCCTGGAAAATCCCATGGGCGGAGGAGCCTGGTAGGCTGCAGTCCATGGGGTTGCTAAGAGTCGGACACGACTGAGCAACTTCACTTTCACTTTTCACTTTCATGCATTGGAGAAGGAAATGGCAACCCACTCCAGTGTTCTTGCCTGGAGAATCCCAGGGACAGGGGAGCCTGGTGGGCAGCCGTCTATGGGGTTGCACAGTCGGACACGACTAAAGTGACTTAGCAGCAGCAGCATCCCATGGGCATCATTGTACCTCCTGGGACTATATAGTGTTCAAGGCACACCAGGAAATTGTTGGAAAGCTCACAGAACACCTGGGTAATATTAACAAAGTCGTGTAGTCAAGAAATATCCCTATAAGATTGTAAATATTGTGCCAAAATATGTGTACTAAAAGTTTGGGTCCGTGAAAATAAATTCTTTGTAATAAATTCATGAACTTGGGCTGACTGACATGAAAATGACATTTCCCCCTGCTATTTCCATTCACAGGTTTTGGCATGGAGGCAACCTTGCTCCTCGTGGTTGGCTTTTCCCATACCAAAGGGATGGCTATCTCCTTTCTGGTGCTTGCTGTAGGATTTAGTGGTTTTGCTATTTCAGGTAAAGTGTCCTTTGGGTTTCCAAATCTTTTCCATAGATTCAGCAAGACTTGGGAGAAAGGAAGGAAAGGACATGGAGCATCTACCTTTGGCAGCCAGGCCATTCCTAAGGATCAGGGCCACTGGCTAGAGTTTTTCATCTAGTGGGGAAGACTTTGAGCATCACTGAGAACTGGGCTTAGGAGCTCAGCCAAGTTGGAATTATCACTACTTTCTCCATCTTGGGAAAAACAACATGCAGGTGCCCTCTCTGGGGCATGGGCAGAATGCATGTTGCTGGGCAAAGTGGCACATTCATACTTTAGCACCAGGCCACCCAAGCTAACAGAGGCTCCTGTGACTTCTTTGATTCTCACTTCCTGCAGGAGAACTGCTAGCATTAACTCACAATCAAATGATACAGTCATCTGACATAAAGTTATAGAATCAGAAGGGCTTCCCAGGTGGCGCTAGTGGTAAAGAATCTGTCTGCCGATGCAGAAGGTGCCAGGAATGTGGATTCAGTCCCTGGGTTGGGGAGATCCCCTGGAGAAGGAAATGGCAACCCACCCTAGTATTCTTGCCTGGAGAATTGCAAGGACAGAGGAGCCTGGTGGGCTACAGTCCATGAGGTCACAGAGTTGGACACGACTGAGCACATGCATACACACACATAGAACCAGAAAGTTTTAAGGATGGAATTTTTCTTTAGTTTTCTGTCTTCTCCATGGCTTTCATTTTCCAAACAAGGACATGCAGGTCCAGAGAGGTGATGTGACTTGCTAAGCCAGCAAGACTTAAGAAGAATAGTAATGATGATGTGAGCTAACATTGATCAGGCACAAACTCTGTGCTGGGGGCTGTTCACAGCCCACTCTTGGGTATTAATTCCTGCAATTCTGAGAGCTACCCTAGGGCCTTCAGTCTCCCCATTTTATAGAAGCAGAAACCAGCTACTGTATGAGAGGTAACAGTGCTAGCATATTACAGACTTCAGAAGTTCCCTGTGCAAAACTGGGTGAAAAAGCAAAACTTAGGGATTTTTTTTTTCCTATCTTTAAAAAAGATTGTAATACTAAAACTTGTCATTTAATGGAACACTTGACATGTATCGCATCTCTGACAACATTGTGAAGCAAGTGATATTACCATTATTTTACTGAGAAATAACTTAAAGCTCAGGAAAATGAAGGACTTTCCTACTGTTACACAACTGGAGACAAAGGAAGAACTAAGGTGCAGTCCTGCCTGGTCTTCATGCCTGAACTCTTTCTATGATTCTGGGCTATCTTAAAGATCAAATAAGGTGATAACATCCTAGAACAGAAAAGCACCCAACCTCTGGTCAAAACTACTCTTAAAACAGGGGATTGGTCTTATCAAAATACAGCTGAACCTTGAACGATGTGGGGGTTATGGGTGCTGATCCCCCACCCTGCATAGTCAAAAATCTGATTATATGGGAGTGGGTAGCCTTTGCCTTCTCCAGGGAATCTTCCCAACCCAGGGGTTGAACCCAGGTCTCCTGCATTGCAGGTGGATTCTTTACCAGCTGAGCCACAAGGGAAGCCCAAAATACTGGAGTGGGTAGCCCATCTCTTCTCCAGTGGAACTTCCCAATCCAGGAATCAAACCAGGGTTTCTTGCATTGCAGGCGGATTCTTTACCACCTGGGCTATGAGGGAAGCCCTCCTGTACAAAGTATTCCTCTGCATCCTGGGTTTTGTTGTATCCTCGATTTTGCATCTGAGGATTCAATCAACCACAGATCCTGTGCATGCGTGCTTGCATGCTTATTTGCTCAGTCGTATCTGACTTTTTGCAACCCTGTGAATTGTACACCACCAAGCTCCTCTGTCCATGGAATTTTCCAGACAAGAATACTGGAGCGGGTTGCTATTTCTTCCTCCTAGCGATCTTTCCAACTCAGGGGTTGAACCCGTGTCTCCTGCATCTCCTGAAATACTGTAGTATTTACTACTGAGAAATAAATCTGCCTGTAACTAGACCCATGCAGCTCCAACCCACTTTGTTCAAGGGTCAACTATAAATAGAGCTGATGAATAGTTAAATTGGAAAAAAATGTTTGCACTTAAAGTAGCTTGAAGCTAACAACTTGGATTTAGGGATGCAAAGACCTAGGTGTAAGGCCCCTCTTTAGTCCTTACTATTTACAGAAGGCAAAAAAAAAAGCTGAGTTATTTAAATCCTCAGCCTCAGTTTCCTTATCTAGAGACTGGAGAGATATAATGACAATTTCATAGGGTTGTTGGGAGATTGCGATGAACTGAGGTCATTCTTTCATTCCTTCACACTTCCCAAGAGTCAGACACTGTCCTTGGCACAGCAGATACTGCAGTGAAAAAAAGGAAAGTTTCTGTCCTTATAAAGTTTACAGTCTAGTGGAAATAAAGCTTTTGAAGATCTTAGTCCCAGTACCAGATGCATAAAACAATTAAAAAATATTCACTACAGTTGTTCAATTATTATTCAATCTAGCTCAATACTTCTCAAAATTTAATGGTGCATACAAGTCACCTTAGGATCTTGCAAAAATGCAGATTCTGATTTAGCCAGTGTAGAGTGGAGCCTGAGATCCTGCATTTCTTGCAGGCTCCCCAGTGAAGTTGATGCCACTGATCAATAGTCCACACTTTGAATAGCAAGGATAGAGCAGTCTTGAATTGTTCCCAGCAGGATGTTAAGGGACATCTTTTGATAGCTCTGTAATGCAAAAGAGACTCATATCCTGTCCACAGAGATATTGAAATATTCAGGCTCATATTGTCCCCAGATTGCCAGTTTAAGCGACAATCAGATGGAGAGAACTTTCTATTTTCAGCATTTACACTGTGCTGGTCACTTTTAAGGTATGAACTCATTTAATCCCTGTAGCAGCCTGATGAGAAGAGTATTGCTATGTTCATTTTACTAGTGAGGACACTGAGGCTTGGAGATGTGACTTAATTTACTCAGGTAAATTAAGTGATTAGGATTGGAATAAAGGTTTATCTGATTCAACAGTGAGACTATGGGAGGGACTATGGTCATGGGGAGGATGATTCCTTAGGATCTGCTGTATGTCAACTTTATAATGAGTTAGTAGGGATGCCAAGGGAGACTTGCTCAGTTTAGGAACTGATTATAAATAGGAGAGCTGAGGCAGGTGAGATTAGAAAGATGCAAAGAATGGGTGATACCTGCTTTAGAAGATGTCCTGTGTAGAGAAGACAGACTCTCTCAACTTGTGTGTAACTTGCTTTATGTGTCTGCTTCAAAAAAAACAAACAAAAAAATCTATTAGTATCTCAGTTTCTCAATGATATTTCCCCCAAACCCCAGGATTGTGTAGCTAGAAACCGAAATGGCTTTTCTCATATTATCTTTAGCTGAACGCAGATGTCTAGGCTTTGTATCAGAATATAATACTCGCCAATCATATTAATTGCTTCTTATCTCTGGGTTCTTTTCTAATAAAGTGTTTGTCACATTCAAATAAACAGTAAGATTAATTAATCTTGCAGCTGTTTTATATTTTGATTTTCTGCCACTTTGATCTGAAAGAGAAGGTATGTTTATTCCAGAAAGGTTTTCTTAAAATTCTCTCTGAACAGAAGTAGGAAATAAAACAAGCAGCCAATAGGCTGGATTAGAAAAAGAATTTTTTTTAATTATGTTTTTAGTTCTTTGCACAAAATAGAGCATTAAAAAACAAGACAAGGGAAAATAAAAATATGAGTAAATAAAACCTATAACCCCCTGCTGTAATTTCAAAGTTCAAGTTGGTAATTAATTAAACAATTATATATTGAGTACCTACTATGTGCCAGACACTTTGCCAGCTCAGGAAAGTAAACTGGGTAGATGGATGTTATACTGCAAAGAACCTGATGTTGGCTTTCACCTCCTTGAACCTATGTAATTGACATATATTATTTATCTTAATTCTTACAACAGTTTTATAAGAATGATTATCCCAGTTTATAGATGAAGAAGCTGAGGGTCAGAAAGATTAAATCATTTGTCCAGGTTTGCGTCTCAATTAAACAGCCAGATCCAAGGTCTGACTCTAAAATGCAACCGTGGACTACACTGGCAGAATTGGTTCCCAGTGCCCGATGCCTCCTCTTTCAAAGTCTTGTCCTTCCTCTGCCTTCCCACTTCCTTCATTCTACTCATACTTTTCTCCTGAAAAACAGATGAATAGTGAGGTACTGGTGATTTTTTTATTTTACCACTCCTTACAGCATTACCTATTCATTAAAGACCCCAGAGTTACAGATGTGTTTTACAGTGGCAGCAGCAGCAGCAATGCTGATATTGGCACCGTGATAGTTACTAGAGCTCAGCTGTTTGCCAAGAGCTCTCATGTACATATTTCCCCAAGTCTCATCTCAGAGCATCTTTATGAGTTAAGGAGTAATATGACCCTCAAAATAGAGATGAGGAAACAAAGTCCTAAAGATGACTTGTTTAAGAGATAAGAATATGATTCGAATCCAGATTTACAAATTCCAAATCAAGTATGTATGTGGACGTGTTTTTTAAATTACAGAGGATTCTGCAAATGTTTGTATAAATTTTTCTTACCCAAAAAGAGCCCTTTATAAGATGCCACGTGGAACTAAGGCAGACCTACCTGTGGCAGCCTTTTGGGAGTGAGCTGAGAGCTAGGAAGGAAGATATTATGAAGCAAGATTTAGTTTTAATCACACTGTATGTGATTGTGTGGGCTTCCCTGGTGGCTCAGGTGGTAAAGAATCTGCCTGCCGTGCAGGGTTAAATAGATCCCCTGGAGAAGGAAATGGCAACCCACTCCAGTATTCTTGCCTGGGAAATCCCATGGTCAGAGCAACCTGGAGGGCTACAGTCCATGGGTTGCAAAAAAGTCGAATACGACTTAGGGACTAAACAACAGCAATGTAATTGCGTGATTGCTTACCTGAATAAATGTGATCCAGGCTGTGCTTTTCAGTATTGCCCCAAACACCATTATTTTGGGGATTCAAGCCGAGAAGGTAGAGGTGCCATAATTCTCTCCATGAAGAACCCATTGTAGCCATTACTAATCAATTACCACATGGTTTTCTGCTATGAGCAGACACAGCCTGACAATCCTCAAGCCAGCCCTTTGGGTACAGATATCCATTAGTAGAGGAAAGAGATGGATGAGAGTTGGGGAAAGGTAAATATTTTCCAAAATGTATTTGGAATTCTGTTCCTGAGTCTGATTTTGAGATGTTTGGCTTCACTATAGGTTTCAATGTCAACCACTTGGATATTGCCCCTCGCTATGCCAGCATTCTCATGGGAATCTCAAATGGAGTGGGAACCCTCTCTGGAATGGTCTGTCCCCTTATTGTGGGTGCGATGACCAAGCACAAGGTAATAGTTTCCTTTGGGGTTGTGGGTTACAGTATGAGAGGACCGAAATACTGCACAAAGTTTCAAGGCCCTATCCCAGCCTGTGTAAATGTGTACGTCCTTGACTTGGCTGAGTCACTTGAGCTTCTATTTTTTTTAATTTTTCTTCTTCTTTTAAAAAGTTATCATTTATTGATGGCAGCAGGACTGACTGATGTTTGGTTCTATGTTTCTTAAACTGAGAAATAGAAGTGGGGGTGTGTGTGTGTAGAAGAAGTGATAATACCATAAAGACTGTTTAAAGACACAAAAAAGAAACTGAGGCAATCAACTCAAGATAAATAAATTACCCAAGGTTGTTTTATAATTCCAAGTAATTAGACTTTATCGCCATTTCCAATTATTGCTTAGCATGCTCCAGCATGAAAATATTAGTGCAGTTATACTTCCTTATTATGAAGAAAGCAAACAAGACATTAATGACCCTTCCTAAGAACTTACGCAGGTGTGGCAAGCAGGTTGTTACTGCACGTTTGTGTATTTACACTAAGGTGGGTAGTACAGGAGGATCCCAGATCCGTCCAGAATTCAGCCACAGGCCAGATGGTTTCTTCATCTCTGTCTTTGAAAGGGTTTTAGATATGCTGCCTTCTGCAAATTAACATGTTTGATACTATGGCATTTTTACCCAACTATTTCTTTGTTGTTGCATATCCTATTAAAAATATAACTTCAGAAGTTCTCCCGGTTTCTTGGAGAATAAAGTGTGGGATAACATTTCTTATCTTTGATAGAAAAGAAGGGTGGGCTCTGGTGACTTTACAGGCAGAGGATCCAAACTATCTCTCTGTTCATGAGATGATAGGATTGGCAATATGATTATTAATTCTGTTAGTAAATCTTTCAATAAAATTCCCATTATTTTTATACAATATATTTTCACAGAAAATATGATTATACATAAGCTACTGGGCAATACAAACTGAGCATTTTCGTGACTCAAATTGTCATATATCCAAAGCAAGCAAAAAGGAGACCTCTGATATTTACAATGGTGGGTTCCTAAAGCAAATTTAATTTAACCTCATTTGTATGTTTAGGAGAGCTGTGAAATGGTGCAGCAATGATCTTACAGGATGTTTATTTTATAAAGTATTTTTCTAGATTAAAAAAAAATGCATATTCACTGTAGTCTTAACTTCTATTTTTTTAAACATTCAAATTCCATTTGGGTCCTGGGCATGCATCTGCAACATGTCTTCCCAAGAAGCACAGTATTGCTTTGGGGTGACTAAGTGCTTTTGTCCCAGCGGAGGACTCCAGAAGATACTGTTAATTTCTGTTTTGGGTTAAAATATTAATTGGTACTGTTTCCTTGTTCAGACCCGTGAGGAGTGGCAGAATGTGTTCCTCATAGCTGCCTTGGTGCACTACAGTGGCGTCATCTTCTATGGGGTCTTTGCTTCTGGGGAAAAACAGGAGTGGGCAGACCCTGAAAACCTTTCTGAGGAGAAGTGTGGAATCATTGACCAGGATGAATTAGCTGAGGAGACAGAACTCAACCATGAGAGTTTTGCAAGTCCCAGAAAGATGTCATATGGAGCCACCACCCAGAATTGTGAAGTCCAGAGAAAGGAATGGAGAGGACAGAGGGGAGTGACCCTCAACGAGGAAGAGCTGACATCCTACCAGAATGAAGGGGAAAACTTCTCAGATGCATCCTAATGTCTGAGGGGCACTTCCAGCTCCTCCGCACTTTAGAACCAGAAAGTATCCATACCCATTGTCTTCTCCATAGGCTGGCTTGCCAGGGGGTTAACTCTAGGGACGTTGTTACACGTGGGGGAACAGGGAGAGATTTACTCGGCAGTAGGGAAACAACTTGCTCTAAGTTCATAAAACGTATGGCTATAAGTTTTTTGATTTGCAGTTGATTCTTCTCTCAAAGAATAAACTATTCAGGAAGGAATGATTGGAAGAATAAGAGACAAAATGCCATGTTTTTCAAAGAAAAATGGAAGGAAATGGGGATATTTGGCCTGGAGGAGAGAAAAAAATAACTGTTACTACCTTTCTGAGAGCAGCCATGCAGGGGTGGGTTTCCTATTCCTAATAAAGGCCACTGCTTTCAAAGGCCCTGTATTGTGCCAGATGCTTTATTACTTTCTCATTTAATCTCCACACCTCATGACATAACAATTCTTATCCCCATTTTACAACTGAGGAAAAGAAAGCAACAAAAGATGGACTTGCTCAGGGTCATCCTGCCAGAGGCAGTGCTGAGATTGCGCACAGGTATGCGTGCTCAGCCATGTCCGATTCTTTGCAACCCCATGGACTTCAGCCCTTCAGGCTCCTCTGTTCATGGGATTTCCAGAGAAGAATACTGGAGTGGGTTGCCATTTCCTACTCCAAGTGTTGAGATTAGTGGAGTCCAAAATAGATGTCAGTTTTGGAGAAGAAGGTTTTGCTTCAGGTTAGAAGAGATATTTTTAATAATGGAAACTGTAAATGGAGTGGGTTGTCATGTGGATAATTCCCTATCTTGGCAGGCAAGGCGGATGGAAAACATTTGGGTTGATGTGGAAGAGAACATTCAAACATCATATGGGGGACTGGATTCAAACATCCTTAGGGCCCTAGGTAATCTGAGAGCCAAATGAGTCTGTGAATTTATATGCATGTGAAAGTTGCTTAGTTGTGTCCAACTCTTTATGACCCCATGGACTGTAGCCTGCCAGGCAACTCCGTCCACGGGGTTTTCCAGGCAAGAATACTGGAGTGGGTTGCCATTTCCTTCTCCAGAGGATCTTCCCGACCCAGGGATCAAACCCAGGTCTCCTGCATTGCAGGCAGACTCTTTATCATCTGAGCCACCAGGGAAGCTCATAACATGAATTCATACTTTTCTTATATTTTTTTAATCACAAGAGTCACAGACTATATGAGAGATTCAAATAGGTTTAAAAAAAAGAAGAGGAAAAATGAAAAACTTAGCAAAATAGCAAAGTTCCAGGAATTTGATGGTCAGAATGGCTGAAAAGAAGTAAACTAAATTTCACCCCTTCAGGGAATTCCCTGGCATCCTGTGGTTAGGACTCTGCCATTCCACTGCAGGGGGCCCAGTTCAATCCCTGGTCAGGGAAGTAGGATCCTACAAACTGTGTAGTGTGAGCTAAAAAATATAATTTAAACCCATCATAATGTCAAGAATGTGCTTAAATAATGTCCCAAATTACTTGTAAATCTTTAAGACATTTAGTAATTTAAGAAGTTGGTTCATGCATTGTATTAGGTAAAATTCTCTTCGAAGAGTCCTCTTTTTTTAAAAAAAATCTGTCTTTAGCCGTTTTGGCTGGTGATACTAGGAAGCTTGATCAATTAGACAAAATTATGATTGAAGTATTCCTAATGACTTTACTCAGAATGATATTCAGGGAAACCACAATAACATAGCAGTAGTTAAACAGTGAAATACTGAACGTAAACATCTGGGACAACTAGATCCATAGTTAGTGTTGAAAAACTTATCTTTGCATAAGGCAATAACATGGATACTCTCTAAATATATTTTAAAATTTAATGATATTTGAAAACAATGTTGGCATGTAAAAATGTTGCTTGAAAATAAAATCATTTTCCTTTTTATTGTTTTTGAAATTTTTAATTCTACTTTCAGAAGAAAAAGATAGTATTATAGAAAAAATGGTAGATTTACTTATAGTTTGTTATTGTAGGAATTTTTTTTCTAATTTCTCCCATATATACATATTTCTGGTCCCTAACTGTATCAGCAGAATTGTAATGTATTTTATAAAAAGAATACTTTTGGGGGGAAAATGCCTGACTCTCTATCAAATAGTATTATTTATGTCATTGGTACATCATTTATGTTATTATATGTATTTAAATCTCTTTAGTGAAACTATGTAACTTAGAACAATTCCTGGCACATAGAAAGTGCTCAATAAACATTACTTATCATCATCATTATCATCTTTTAACTTTTGGGGGGTTGAAAAGAAAGCATGGGAGGAGGAGCTAAGATGGCGGAGGAATAGGACAGGGAGAACACTTTCTCCTCCACAAATTCATCAAAAGAACATTTAAACGCCAAGTAAATTCCACAAAACAACTTCTGAATGCTGGCAGAGGACATCAGGCACCCAGAAAAGCAACTCATTGCCTTCTGAAGGAGGTAGGAAAAAATATAAAAGACAAAAAAGAGACAAAAGAGGGAGGGATGGACCTCTGTCCGGGGACGGGAGTCTTAAAAAGAGAGAAGTTTCCAAACACCAGGAAACATTCTCACTGCCGAGTCTGTGCCGAGCCTGGGAAGCACAGAGGGCAACATAACAGGGAGGAAAAATAAATAAAAAATTAAAACCTACAGATTATGAGCCGTACGATAACTTCCCCAGTAGAGAAGCAGCGCAAACTCCTGCATCCTCATTAGCAAGCGGGGCCTGGGCAGGGAGGCACAGCGCGGGCTGCATTGCTTAGAGTAAGCATCTGGCCTGAATATCCCGAGCGCTACCTGAGCGAAATAATTTGGGCTAGCAAACCAGACTGTGGGATATCTACCACATGAAAAGTCAGCCCTAACCTAGATGAGATCAGATCAGTCGCTCAGTCATGTCCAACTCTTCGCGACCCCATGAACTGCAGCACGCCAGGCCTCCCTGTCCATCACCAACTCCCGGAGGTCACTCAGACTCACATCCATCGAGTCAGTGATGCCATCCAGCCATCTCATCCTCTGTCGTCCCCTTCTCCTCCTGCCCCCAATCCCTCCCAGCATCAGAGTCTTCTCCAATGAGTCAACTCTTCGCATCAGGTGGCCAAAATACTGGAGTTTCAGCTTTAGCATCATTCCTTCCAAAGAAATCCCAGGGTTGATCTCCTTCAGAATGGACTGGTTGCATCTCCTTGCAGTCCAAGTGACTCTCAAGAGTCTTCTCCAACACCACAGTTCAAAAGCATCAATTCTTCAGCAGTCAGCTTTCTTCACAGTCCAGCTCTCACATCCAAACATGACCACAGGAAAGACCATAGCCTTGACTAGGAGAACCTTTGTTGGCAAAGTGATGTCTCTGCTTTTGAATATGCTATCTAGGTTGGTCATAACTTTCCTTCCAAGGAGTAAGCATCTTTTAATTTCATGGCTGCAGTCACCATCTGCAGTGATTTTGGAGCCCAGAAAAAGAAAGTCTGACACTGTTTCCACTGTTTCTCCATCTATTTCCCATGAAGTGATGGGACCAGATGCCATGATCTTCGTTTTCTGAATGTTGAGCTTTAAGCCAACCTTTTCACTCTCCACTTTCACTTTCATCAAGAGGCTCTTCAGTTCCTCTTCACTTTCTGCCATAAGGGTGGTGTCATCTGCATATCTGAGGTTCTCTCCAAGCAATCTTGATTCCAACTTGTGTTTCTTCCAGTCCAGCATTTCTCATGATGTACTCTGCATATAAGTTAAATAAACATGGTCACAATATACAGCCTTGATGTACTCCTTTTCCTATTTGGAACCAGTCTGTTGTTCCATGACCAGTTCTAACTGTTGCTTCCTGACCTGCATACAGATTTCTCAAGAGGCAGATCAGGTGGTCTGGTATTCCCATCTCTTTCAGAATTTTCCATAGTTTATTGTGATCTATACAGTCAAAGGCTTTGGCATAGTCAATAAAGCAGAAATAGATGTTTTTCTGGAACTCTCTTCCTTTTTCCATGATCCAGCGGATGTTGGCAATTTGATCTCTGGTTCCTCTGCCTCTTCTAAAACCAGGTTGAACATCAGGAAGTTCACGGTTCACATATTGCTGAAGCCTGGCTTGGAGAATTTTGAGCATTACTTTACTAGCGTGTGCTGCTGCTGCTGCTGCGTTGCTTCAGTCGTGTCCGACTCTGTGCGACCCCACAGACGGAAGCTCACCAGGCTCCCCATCCCTGGGATTCTCCAGGCAAGAACACTGGAGTGGGTTGCCATTTCCTTCTCCAATGCATGAAAGCGAAAAGTGAAAGTGAAGCCGCTCAGCGACCCCATGGACTGGAGCCTACCAGGCTCCTCCGTCCATGGGATTTTCCAGGCAAAAGTACTGGGGTGGGGTGCCATTGCCTTCCCCGACTAGCGTGTGAGATGAGTGCAATTGTGTGGTAGTTTGAGCACTCTTCAGCATTGCCTTTCTTTGGGATTGGGGTGAAAACTGACCTTTTCCAATCTTGTGGCCACTGCTGAGTTTTCCAAATTTGCTGGCATATTGAGTGCAGCACTTTGACAGCATCATCTTTCAGGATTTGGAATAGCTCCACTGGAATTCCATCACCTCCACTAGCTTTGTTCGTAGTGATGCTTTTTAAGGCCCACTTGACTTCACATTCCAGGATGTCTGGCTCTAGGTCAGTAATCACGCCATCATGATTATCTGGGTTGTGAAGCTCTTTTTTGTACAGTTCTTCTGTGTACTCTTGCCACCTCTTCTTAATATCTTCTGCTTCCGTTAGGTCCATACCATTTCTGTCCTTTATCGAGCCCATTTTTGCATGAAATCTTCCTTTGGTATCTCTGATTTTCTTGAAGAGATCCCCAGTCTTTCCCATTCTGTTGTTTTCCTCTATTTCTTTGCATTGATCACTGAAGAAGGCTTTCTTATCTCTTCTTGCTATTCTTTGGAACTCTGCATTCAGATGTTTATATCTTTCCTTTTCTCCTTTGCTTTTCGCTTCTCTTCTTTTCACAGCTATTTGCAAGGCCTCCCCAGACAGCCATTTTGCCTTTTTGCATTTCTTTTCCATGGGGATGGTCTTGATCCCTGTCTCCTGTACAATGTCACGAACCTCATTCCATAGTTCATCAGGCACTCTATCTATCAGATCTAGGCCCTTAAATCTATTTCTCACTTCCACTGTATAATCATAAGGGATTTGATTTAGGTCATACTTGAATGGTCTAGTGGTTTTCCCTACTTTCTTCAATTTCAGTCTGAATTTGGCAATAAGGAGTTCATGGTCTGAGCCATAGTCAGCTCCTGGTCTTGTTTTTGCTGATTGTATAGAGCTTCTCCATCTTTGGCTGCAAAGAATATAATCGATCTGATTTCGGTTGTTGACCATCTGGTGATGTCCATGTATAGAGTCTTCTCTTGTGTTGTTGGAAGAGGGTATTTGCTATGACCAATGCATTTTCTTGGCAAAGCTCTGTTAGTCTTTGCCCTGCTTCATTCCGTATTCCAAGCTGGCTGCAGACCATTCCCCTCTGGTGACAGGCAGCCAGAGCTGGAGGGGGGCAATCGCAGCCCCAGAGAGACATTATCTACAAAACTGTAAGCAGGCTTCTTTGCTAAATAAGACTTCTTGGGGCTCTGGACGGTCAACATCCACCTGAGAAGGTGTGCGGGTTGTACACTTAGAAAATCAAGCGGCAGGGAAGCGATAAGTCGCAGAAGCTGTGCTTGCTAAACACCTCATCACCTGTGCTGCTGGAACCTGCGAAGGGTACAAAACACAGGCCCAACCGAGCCTGGGCCTCTGAGGACTACTGGAGTGCCTGAACTTGAGCAGCTTAGACCTGGGAGGGGCAAGCAGCCCAGGGCTGGCTGCGGATGGTTCCTGGCAGAGCCTGAGCAGTGTGGGCAGGGAGGCTACACGCGCCGTGAGCGGGGAGCAGGCCCAGTGTGGCTGAGCCACTGCGAGCACACACCAGTGTTATTTATTTGCAGCGTCCCTCCTTCCCCACAGCGCGACTGAACAAGTGAGCCTAAAAAAAATAAAAATAAAAAAAAAGGGTGTCCACCACCGCCCCCTTTGTATCAGGGCAGAAATCAGACACTGAAGAGACCAGCAAACAGAAGAAGCTATAACGAAGGGAACCGCCGTGGAAGCGACAGGCAATAAACTAAAACCCTGTGGTTAGTACCAACTACTTAGGAAGGGGCCTATAGATCTTGAGAAATTTAAGCTGGAACAAGGAACTAGCCAAAAATGAACTGAACCCACAATACCCAAAACAATATCAGAGAAAGTCCTATATATATTTTTTCTATTTTTACCATCATTCTTTCTTTCTTTCTTTTAATTAAAAAAAAATTTTTTTAAATCCTCTAGTGCTCCTTTAATTTTGACTTTTATAACCTACTATTACTTTGTAAAAAAAATAAAAATAAATAAATAAATAAAAGACCCTTAAAAAAAAAAAGCTTCATATATATTTTTTTATAACTTTTGTGACCCTTTTTTTCCTTTTTTTTTCCCTTTCTTTTTTTCTTTTCTTTAACATTGTATTTTTGAAACTCCAAACTCTGCTCTAGATTTTTAATTTTAGCTTTTTGGTATTTGTTATCAATTTTGTACCTATTTTTTTTTTATAACTTTTGTGACTTTTTTTCCCTCTCTCTTTCTATCTCTTCATCTTTTCTTTAACATTGTGTTCCTGAAATTCCAAACTCTAATCTAGATCTTTAATTTATGCTTTCTGGTATTTGTCATCAATTTGTACCTATATCTTCTTTATAATTTTTGTGATTTTGTTTGTTTTTGTTTTCTTTCCTTCTTTTTTTTTCTATCTTTCTTTTTCTTCTTCTTTTCTTTAACATTGTATTTTTGAAACTCCAAACTCTACTCTAGATTTTTAACTTTTGCTTTTTGGTATTTGTTATCATTTTGTACCTATATTTTCTTTATAACTTTTCTGACTCTTATTTTTCTTTTTCTCTCTTTCTTTTCCTTCTTCTTTTCTTTAAAGTTGTATTTTTGAAACTCCAAACTCTACTCTAGAATTTTAATTTTTGCTTTTAGGTATTTGTTACCAATTTTGTACCTTTAAGAACCTAATCTTCAGTACCCGTTTTTTACTAGGGAGCGAGATTACTGGCTTGACTGTTCTCTCCACCTCTGGACTCTCATTTTTCTCCACCAGTTCGCCTACATCTCCTCCCTAACCCCTCTCTACTCTACCCAACTCTGTGAATTTCTTTGTGTTCCAAACGAAGGAAAACACTTAGGGAACTGATTACTGACTGGATCTGTCTCTCTCCTTTTCATTCCCTCCTTTTATTCTCCTGACGCCCTCTGTCTCCTTCCTCCCTCTTCTTTTCTCTGTATAACTCCGTGAACATCTCTGAGTGGTCCAGTTGTGGAGAGCACATAAGGAAGTGATTACTGGTTAGCACGCTCTCTCCTCTATTGATTCTACAACATCTCATTCGGGTCACCTCTAACTCCCTCCTCCCTCTTCTCTTCCCCATGTAACGCTGTGAACCTCACTGGGTGACCCTCACGGTGGAGAAACTTTTCATCTTTAACCTAGATGTTTTATCAATGGTGCTGTATAGAAGGAGAAGTTTTGAGACTACTGTAAAAATAAGACTGATAACTGGAAGCAGGAGGCTTACGTCCAAACCCTGACTCCAGGGAACATTAATTGACAGGAGCTCATCAAATGCCTCCATACCTACACTGAAACCAAGCACCACAAAAGGGCCAACAAGTTTCATGGCAAGACATACCAAGCAAATTCTCCAGCAACACAGGAACAGAGCCCTGAGCTCCAATATACAGGCTACCCAAAGTCACCCCAAAATCATAGACATCTCATAACTCATTACTGGACACTTCATTGCACTCCATGGAGAAGAAATCCAGCTCCATCCACCAGAACACCGACACAAGCTTCCCTAACCAAGAAACCTTGACAAGCCACCTGTACAAACCCACACACAGTGAGGAAATGCCACAATAAAGAGAACTCCACAAACTGCCAGAATACAGTGAGGACAACCCAAACCCAACAATTTAAACAAGATGAAGAGACAGAAGAATACCCAGCAGGTAAAGGAACAGGATAAATGCCCACCAAACCAAACAAAAGAGGAAGAGATAGGGAATCTACCTGATAAAGAATTCTGAATAATGATAGTGAAATTAATCCAAAATATGGAAATCAAAATGGAATCACAGATAAATAGCCTGGAGAAAAGCATTGAGAAGATGCAAGAAAGGTTTAACAAGGATCTAGAAGAAATAAAAAAGAGTCAATATATAATGAATAATGCAATAAATGAGATCAAAAACACTCTGGAGGCAACAAATAGTAGAATAACAGAGGCAGAAGATAGGATTAGTGAATTAGAAGATAGAATGGTAGAAATAAATGAATCAGAGGAGAAAAAAAGAATTAAAAGAAATGAGGACAATCTCAGAGACCTCCAGGACAATATTAAATGTTACAACATTCGAATCATAGGAGTCCCAGAAGAAGAAGACAAAAAGAAAGACCATGAGAAAATACTAGAGGAGATAATAGTTGAAAATTCCCTAAAGTGGGGAAGGAAATAATCACTCAAGTCCAAGAAACCCAGAGAGTCCCAAACAGGATAAACCCAAGGCAAAACACCCCAGATCAGATCAGATCAGATCAGTCGCTCAATCGTGTCTGACTCTTTGCGACCCCATGAACCGCAGCACGCCAGGCCTCCCTGTCCATCACCAACTCCCGGAGGTCACTCAGACTCACATCCATCGAGTCAGTGATGCCATCCAGCCATCGCATCCTCTGTCGTCCCCTTCTCCTCCTGCCCTCAATCCCTCCCAGCATCAGAGTCTTCTCCAATGAGTCAACTCTTCGCATGAGGTGGCCAAAATACTGGAGTTTCAGCTTTAGCATCATTCCTTCCAAAGAAATCCCAGGGCTGATCTCCTTCAGAATGGACTGGTTGGATCTTCTTGCAGTCCAAGGGACTCTCAAGAGTCTTCTCCAACACCACAGTTCAAAAGCATCAATTCTTCGGCGCTCAGCCTTCTTCACAGTCCAGCTCTCACATCCATACATGACCACAGGAAAGACTATAGCCTTGACTAGGCGAACCTTTGTTGGCAAAGTAATGACTCTGCTTTTGAATATGCTATCTAGGTATGTCATAACTTTCCTTCCAAGGAGTAAGCGTCTTTTAATTTCATGGCTGCAGTCACCATCTGCAGTGATTTTGGAGCCCAGAAAAAGAAAGTCTGACACTTTTCCCATCTGTTTCCCATGAAGTGATGGGACCAGATGCCATGATCTTCGTTTTCTGAATGTTGAGCTTCAAGCCAACCTTTTCACTCTCCACTTTCACTTTCATCAAGAGGCTTTTTAGTTCCTCTTCACTTTCTGCCATAAGGGTGGTGTCATCTGCATATCTGATATTATTGATATTTCTCCCAGCAATCTTGATTCCAACTTGTGTTTCTTCCAGTCCAGCGTTTCTCATGATGTACTCTGCATATAAGTTTAATAAGCAGGGTGACAATATACAGCCTCGACATACTCCTTTTCCTATTTGGAACCAGTCTGTTGTTCCATGTCCAGTTCTAACTGTTGCTTCCTGACCTGCATACAGATTTCTCAAGAGGCAGATCAGGTGGTCTGGTATTCCCATCTCTTTCAGAATTTTCCATAGTTTATTGTGATCTACACAGTCAAAGGCTTTGGCATAGTCAATAAAGCAGAAATAGATGTTTTTCTGGAACTCTCTTCCTTTTTCCATGATCCAGAGGATGTTGGCAATTTGATTTCTGGTTCCTCTGCCTTTTCTAAAACCAGCTTGAACATCAGGAAGTTCACGGTTCACATATTGCTGAAGCCTGGCTTGGAGAATTTTGAGCATTACTTTACTAGCGTGTGAGATGAGCGCAACTGTGCGGTAGTTTGAGCATTCTTTGGCATTGCCTTTCTTTGGGATTGGGATGAAAACTGACCTTTTCCAATCTTGTGGCCACTGCTGAGTTTTCCAAATTTGCTGGCATATTGAGTGCAGCACTTTGACAGCATCATCTTTCAGGATTTGGAATAGCTCCACTGGAATTCCATCACCTCCACTAGCTTTGTTCGTAGTGATGCTTTCTAAGGCCCACTTGACTTCACATTCCAGGATGTCTGGCTCTAGGTCAGTGATGACGCCATCATGATTATCTGGGTCGTGAAGCTCCTTTTTGTACAGTTCTTCTGTGTATTCTTGCCACCTCTTCTTAATATCTTCTGCTTCTGTTAGGTTCATACCATTTCTGTCCTTTATTGAGCCCATTTTTGCATGAAATGTTCCTTTGGTATCTCTGATTTTCTTGAAGAGATCCCCAGTCTTTCCCATTCTGTTGTTTTCCTCTATTTCTTTGCATTGATCACTGAAGAAGGCTTTCTTATATCTTCTTGCTATTCTTTGGAACTCTGCATTCAGATGTTTATATCTTTCCTTTTCTCCTTTGCTTTTCACTTCTCTTCTTTTCACAGCTATTTGTAAGGCCTTCCCAGACAGCCATTTTTCTTTTTTGCATTTCTTTTCCATGGGGATGGTCTTGATCCCTGTCTCCTGTACAATGTCACGAACCTCATTCCATAGTTCATCAGGCACTCTATCTATCAGATCTAGGCCCTTAAATCTATTTCTCACTTCCACTGTATAATCATAAGGGATTTGATTTAGGTCATACTTGAATGGTCTAGTGGTTTTCCCTACTTTCTTCAATTTCAGTCTGAATTTGGCAATAAGGAGTTCATGGTCTGAGCCACAGTCAGCTCCTGGTCTTGTTTTTGCTGATTGTATAGAGCTTCTCCATCTTTGGCTGCAAAGAATATAATTGATCTGATTTCGGTGTTGACCATCTGGTGATGTCCATGTATAGAGTCTTCTCTTGTGTTGTTGGAAGAGGGTATTTGCTATGACCAATGCATTTTCTTGGCAAAACTCTATTAGTCTTTGCCCTGCTTCATTCCGTATTCCAAGGCCAAATTTAAATTTGCCTGTTACTCCAGGTGTTTCTTGACTTCCTACTTAAGACACATATTAATCAAATTAACAAAGATCAAACACAAAGAACAAATAGTAAAAGCAGTAAGGGAAAAACAACAAATAACACACAAGGGAATTCCCATAAGGATAACAGTTGATCTTTCAACAGAAACTCTCCAAGCCAGGAGGGAATGGCAAGACATACTTAAAGTGATGAAAGAAAATAACCTACAGCCCAGATTATTGTACCCAGAAAGGATCTCATTCAAATATGAAGGAGAAATCAAAAGATTTACAGACAAGCAAAAGCTGAGAGAATTCAGCACCACCAAACCAGCTCTCCAACAAATACTAAAGGACACTCTCTAGACAGGAAACACAAAAAGGGTGTATAAATTCGACCCAAAACAATAAAGTAAATGGCAACGGGATCATACTTATCAATAATTACCTTAAATGTAAATGGGTTGAATGCTCCAACCAAAAGACAGAGACTGGCGGAATGGATACAAAAAACAATATCCCTACATATGTTGTCTACAAGAGACCCACCTCAAAACAGGGGACACATACAGACTGAAAGTGAAGGGCTGGAAAAAGATTTTCCATGCAAATAGGGACCAGAAGAAAGCAGGAGTAGCAATACTCATATCAGATAAAATAGACTTTAAAACAAAGGCTGTGAAAAGAGACAAAAAAGGTCACTACATAATGATCAAAGGATCAATCCAAGAAGAAGATATAACAATTATAAATATATATGCACCCAACATAGGAGCACCGCAATATGTAAGACAAATACTAAGAAGTATGAAAGGAGAAATTAACAATAACACAAAAATAGTGGGAGACTTTAATACCCCATTCACACCAATGGATAGATAAACTAAACAGAAAATTAACAAGGAAACACAAACTTTAAATGATACAATAGACCAGTTAGACCTAATTGATATCTATAGGACATTTCATCCCAAAACAATGAATTTCACCTTTTTCTCAAGTGCACACGGAACCTTCTCCAGGATAGATCACATCCTGGGCCATAAATCTAGCCTTGGTAAGTTCAGAAAAATTGAAATCATTCCAAGCATCTTTTCTGACCACAATGCAGTAAAATTAGATCTCAGTAACAGGAGAAAAACTATTAAAAATTCCAACATATGGAGGCTGAACAACACACTCCTGAATAACCAACAAATCACAGAAGAAATAAAAAAAGAAATCCAAATTTGCATAGAAACGAATGAAAATGAAAACACAACAACCCAAAACCTGTGGGACACTGTAAAAGAAGTCCTAAGGGGAAACTTCATAGCAATACAGGCATACCTCAAGAAACAAGAAAAAAAGTCAAATAAATAACCTAACTCTACACCTAAATCAACTAGAAAAGGAGAAATGAAGCACCCCAAGGTTAGTAGAAGGAAAGAAATCTTAAAAATTAGGGCGGAAATAAACGCAAAAGAAACAAAAGAGACCATAGAAAAAATCAACAAAGCCAAAAGCTGGTTATTTGAAAGGGTAAATAAAATTGACAAACCACTAGCCAGACTCATCAAGAAACAAAGGGAGAAAAATCAAATCCATAAAATTAGAAATGAAAATGGAGAGATCACAACAGACAGCACAGAAGTACAAAGGATCATAAGAGACTACATTCAGCAATTATATGGCAATAAAATGGACAACGTGGAAGAAATGGACAAATTCTTAGAAAAGTACAACTTTCCAAAACTGGATCAGGAAGAAATAGAAAATCTTAACAGACCCATCACAAGCACGGAAATTGAAACTGTAATCAGAAATCTTCCAGCAAACAAAAGCCCAGGTCCAGACAGCTTCACAGCTGAATTCTACCAAAAATTTAAGAAGAGCTAACACCTATCCTACTCAAACTGTTCCAGAAAATTGCAGAGGAAGGTAAACTTCCAAACTCATTCTATGAGATCACCATCACCCTAATACCAAAACCGGACAAAGATGCCACAAAAAAAGAAAACTACAGGCCAATATCACTCATGAACATAGATGCAAAAATCCTTAACAAGATTCTAGCAATCAGAATTCAACAACACATTAAAAAGATCATACACCATGACCAAGTGGGCTTTATCCCAGGAATGCAAGGATTCTTCAATATCCGCAAATCAATCAACGTAATACACCACATTAACAAATTGAAAAATAAAAACCATATGATTATTTCAATAGATGCAGAGAAAGGCTTTGACAAAGTTCAACATCCATTTATGATAAAAACTCTCCAGAAAGCAGGAATAGAAGAAACATACCTCAACATAATAAAAGCTATATATGACAAACCCACAGCAAACATTATCCTCAATGGTGAAAAATTGAAGGCATTTCCTCTAAAGTCAGGAACAAGACAAGGATGCCCACTTTCACCATTACTATTCAACATAGTTTTGGAAGTTTTGGCCACAGCAATCAGAGCAGAAAAAGAAATAAAAGGAATCCAAATTGGAAAAGAAGAAGTAAAACTTTCATTGTTTGCAGATGACATGATCCTCTACATAGAAAACCCTAAAGACTCCACCAGAAAATTATTAGAACTAATCAATGAATATAGTAAAGTTGCAGGATATAAAATCAACACACAGAAATCCCTTGCATTCCTGTACACTAATAATGAGAAACTAGAAAGAGAAATTAAGGAAACAATTCCATTCACCATTGCAATTAAAAGAATAAAATACTTAGGAATATATCTACCTAAAGAAACTAAAGACATATATATAGAAAACTGTAAAACACTGGTGAAAGAAATCAAAGAGGACACTAATAGATGGAGAAATATACCATGTTCATGGATTGGCAGAATCAATATAGTGAAAATGAGTATACTACCCAAAGCAATTTATAGATTCAATGCAATCCCCATCAAGCTACCAACGGTATTCTTCACAGAGCTAGAACAAATAATTTCTCAATTTGTATGGAAATACAAAAAAACCTCGAATAGCCAAAGCTATCTTGAGAAAGAAGAATGGAACTGGAGGAGTCAACCTGCCTGACTTCAGGCTCTACTACAAAGCCACAGTCATCAAGACAGTGTGGTACTGGCACAAAGACAGAAATTTAGATCAATGGAACAAAATAGAAAGCCCAGAGATAAATCCATGCACATATGGACACCTTATCTTTGACAAAGGAGGCAAGAATATACAATGGAGAAAAGACAATCTCTTTAACAAGTGGTGCTGGGAAAACTGGTCAACCACTTGTAAAAGAATGAAACTAGAACACTCTCTAACACCACACACAAAAATAAAATCAAAATGGATTAAAGATTTAAATGTAAGAGCAGAAACCATAAAACTCCTAGAGAAAAACATAGCAAAACACTCTCTGACATATATCACAGCAGGATCCTCTATGACCCACCTCCCAGAATATTGGAAATAAAATAAAAAATAAACAAATGGGACCTAATTAAACTTAAAAGCTTCTGCACAACAAAGGAAACTATAAGCAAGGTGAAAAGACAGCCTTCAGAATGGGAGAAAATAATAGCAAATGAAGCAACAGACAAACAACTAATCTCAAAAATATACAAGCAACTCCTACAGCTCAATTCCAGAAAAATAAATGACCCAATCAAAAAATGGGCCAAAGAACTAAATAGACATTTCTCCAAAGAAGACATACAGATGGCTAACAAACACATGAAAAGATGCTCAACATCACTCATTATCAGAGAAATGCAAATCAAAACCACTATGAGGTACCATTTTATGCCAGTCAGAATGGCTGCGATCCAAAAGTCTACAAGCAATAAATGCTGGAGAGGGTGTGGAGAAAAGGGCACCCTCTTACACTGTTGGTGGGAATGCAAACTAGTGCAGCCACTATGGAGAACAGTATGGAGTTTCCTCAAAAAACTGGGAATAGAACTGTCTTATGATCCAGCAATCCCACTGCTGGGCATACACACTGAGGAAACCAGAATTGAAAGAGACACGTGTACCCCAATGTTCATAGCAGCACTGTTTATAATAGCCAGGACTTGGAAACAACCTAGATGTCCATCCACAGATGAATGTATAAGAAAGCTGTGGTACATATACACAATGAAGTATTACTCAGCCATTAAAAAGAATACATTTGAATCAGTTCTAATGAGGTAGATGAAACTGGAGCCTATTATACAGAGTGAAGTAAGCCAGAAAGAAAAACACAAATACAGTATACTAACGCATATATATCGGGGAAGGCAATGGCACCCCACCCCAGTACTTTTGCCTGGAAAATCCCATGGACACAGGATCCTGGTAGGCTCCAGTCCATGGGGTCGCTAAGAGTCGGACACGACTGAGCGACTTCACTTTCACTTTTCACTTTCATGCATTGGAGAAGGAAATGGCAACCCACTCCAGTATTCTTGCCTGGAGAATCCCAGGGACGGGGGGAGCCTGGTGAGCTTCTGTCTATGGGGTCGCACAGAGTTGGACACGACTGAAGCGACTTAGCAGCAGCAGCAGCAACACATATATATAGAATTTAGAAAGATGATACCAATAACCCTGTATACGAGATAGCAAAAGAGACACTGATGTATAGAACAGTCTTTTGGACTCTGGGAGAGGGAGAGGGTGGGATGATTTTGGAGAATGGCATTGAAATATGTATAATATCATATTTGAAACGAGTCGCCAGTCCAGGTTTGATGCCTGATACCGGATGCCTGGGGCTGGTGCACTGGGACGACCCAGGGCGATGGTATGGGGAGGGAGGAGGGAGGAGGGTTCAGGATGGGGAACACATGTATACCTGTGGCGGATTCATTTTGATGTATGGCAAAACCAATACAATATTGTAAAGTTAAGTAAAGTAAAATTAAAAAAAAAAAGAAAAAAAACCCACATAGTTTGCATCAGAAAAAAGAAAAGAAAAGAAAGCATGCTGTTTCATTTTCAGTCTTGACAGGATTTATTGTGAAAGTCGTGCTGTTTTCTAAGTAAAAAAAAAAAAAAACAGAGAAAAATTTATGGTAGTAGCTTTTTCTTTTTTCCTTCTGTTAATGAAGTCAATAACTATTTTAAGAACTCATGGTAATCCTTAAGGCAATATTGCAGACTGTGACACAAAGTTGTACTTACTCCAACATTTGAAGTCAGCAGCTCATGTAGAAATTTGACAAATTACTTTGATAAATCAAAGCCTTTAGGGCACCTGTCACTTGTCCTTGCAGTATTTAAAAAATGGAGTCCTAAGAAATGGTGTTAAAAACTAGAAAACACATTATTTGTTGTGATGGGTTTAGTAAAGGTTGCAATGAACAAATAATTATACTGGAACATCAGGCAAGTGTATTGAATGGTTTGCAAGTTACTGTACATTTTGCTGCAAATATCCATTTGTAGGTCAGTTCTTAGAGGCAAACTATGGATTCTAGCAAGAAGGGAAGGAGACCTGAGGTGCTAGATTCTTGAGACAAGAAAGTTTGGTCCTTTTTAAACAATGAAAGTTTTGGAACATGAACATAACAAGAAAAATAGTAATTGTTTAAGAAATAATGACACATTTATTATCCCTGCCTGGGTGTTAAATTCAAAGTAAAAATTGGAACCTACTATTTCTATTTCACACTGATTCCTTCTGAGCCCAACAGACCTTTTCCTTCCTCCCTGTTTCTTATCTCAGTTAATTACATCACCCTTTCACTGGAAATAAATCTTTGAGTCATCTTTGACTTTTAAGAAAGTAGCCTTTTCTTTCTTCCCTGCCAAGTCCACTTAATTTTATTTTCAATCTGGAGCTCAATGTCTTACATCATTTTTGGAAAATTTTCAGCCATTCTCTCTTACTGTACTGCTTTTGGCCCCTTTTTTCTGTAGGCTCTTTCTGAGAACCCAGAATGGATGCTAGTCTGCGGGTAGCACTCTGACCATCACTTCTGTATTTTCCAGGCTTTTTGCCTCTATCTGTGTTATTCTGGATATCTTCTGACTTATTTTTAAGTTCTTTATTTCTCTCTCTACAAGGTTCAGTCTAGTAAAACTCCACTCATTGTGTTCTTAATTTTAGTTATTGTGTTTTCAATTTTAGAACATTTAGTGGTTCTTTTTCAATCCTGCTATATCCTTAAATAAAATATTTCCAGTTCTTTGCTGAAATATTCAACACTATATTTTATTTCCTGGAACTCAAGGAGCTAATTATTTTAAAGTCTGATCAGTGTCACTATCTGGAGACCATGTAATTCTGCATCTATTTTTCTACTGGTTTTGCTGACTCTTGTTCACAGTATCTTATCTCAGTCTGTGCTCATTTTCTTTGATTGTACCCAAAATTATATTTGAAAATTGCTTGTAGAATTTTTTAGAAAAAATGTTTGTTTATTTTAGGCTTAAAATAATGTGTGTATCTGTTTTTGTTTGCTACCTTTTTCTCCAGAAAGGATTTTCATTTGCTTCTTTCAAGAGCCTGAAGGCATTAGCAATCTGGAATCTCTTTAATCCATTTGAAAGGCCTGAGATATTCTGGGCCACCCAGATGATCTGAAGCTGGGCTATAGGCAGTGTGGAGACTCTTTTTCTTTCAATTCATTCTTGTTTCTGGAATACAGTACTTCAGGGTCCCATCCCACATACTGTGTTTTCCCCAGCATCCAACTTTTATGTCTATACCAGGTTATCAAACTACTCAGATATCAAATACTGGGTTTGTTATAATTAGCAAATGCTCACAGGAGAAAAGTGACCTCAAATGTCAGGCTTACTTCTCCGGACTTTCATCTTCTCCCAGATGGCCAGATGGTGGCCAGGTGATTTTTCACTGCCATGATGGTTCCACAATGCTTTTTTGAGCAGACATTAAAAACATTTTTTGTTGTCTTTTCTAGAGTGGAATTGGTCTGAACTACCTAGTCTGCCATAAATGGATGCTGAAGTCCCTTTTAATTTTATCTTTACAAGTTCTCTAGAACTAATTTATTTCCCTAGGGTTATTGTGGTATTATATTAAACCTCAAATATCAGCAAATGTTTATTTCTCTCTTGTGTTACTAGCTGAGTGTGGATTGGATTGCATGGACTGGAGGCTTATTCTAAACAGTCAGTCAGGTACCCAAGATTTATTTTTTTCTCCACTTACTATTTTGTTGTTCACAATTTGGAACATATAAGCAATTTTTAAAATATACTTTTCCAGATTCTTTTCCATTATAGGTTCAGTTCAGTTCAGTTGCTCAGTTGTGTCCTACTCTTTCCAACCCCATGGACTGCAGCACACCAGGCTGCCCTGTCCATCACCAACACCCAGAGCTTGCTCAAACTCATGTCCATTGAGTTAGTGATACCATCCAATTGTCTTATCCCCTGTTGTCCCTTTCTTTTCATGACTTCAACCTTTTCCAGCATTAGGCTCTTTTCTAAGGAGTCAGTTCTTCGCATCAGGTAGCCAAAGTATTGGAGTTTCAGCTTAAGCATCAGTCTTTTCAGTGAATAGTCAGGACTGATTTCCTTTAGGATTGACTGGTTTGATCTCCTTGCAGTCCAAGGGACTCTCAAAAGTCTTCTCCAACACCACAGTTCAAAAGCATCAATTCTTCAGTGCTCAGCTTTAAGAAAGCTGAGAACAATTATAGGTTATTATAAGATACTGAATATTGTTCCCTGTGCAACAGTCCTTGTTGTTTATTTTATATGAGGTTGTGTGTATCTCTTAACACATACTCTTAATTCATTCACCCCTCCCCCCACCCTCCTTTGGTAACTTTATTTTCTATGTCTGAGTCTATTTTTTTTTTTGTATGTAGATTCATTTGTATAATTTTTTAGATTCCACATATAAGTGATATTATATGTTTGTCTTTCTCAGTGTGACTTACTTCACTTAGTATGGGAATCTCTGATCTGTCCCTGGTGCTGCACATGACAATATTTCATTCTTTTTTATAGTTGAGTAGTATTCCATTGTATGTATATACCACACTTCTTTATAAGATTTGATATCACTGTGAACAAAGAAGTGGGGAGGGAGAAGGAGGCACACTGGCTTTTCACTACCTTACCTGGAAATGCAGTGTTATTTCTGCTCCTAGTTTGGGTGGAGAATAAAGGAGAGCATGTGAATTACTGAGAGAGCACTAGTTGCTTCTGTTACTCAGCTCTACTAGGTAGGGATCTTGTGAACTCTCATTTGGCATATTGAAAGATTCTCCTAACCCTCAGTGCCAAAAATGCCGTGACTGTGCTACAGGGTATTCTGGGAGATTCGAACTAAGTTGTAGGGAGCAAATCTTGTATGGAAGGGCTATTCAGACCCCTTCCAGGAGAAACCACAGAGATTAATATCTTTATTAGAACTGAAAGTCATTAAAGTACAGTAGATTTTGGTCTGATTCAAACCTGGCCTTAATAGCCATGTGGACCAATTTGAAGAGCTAAGGAAGCTGAAATTTTCTTTAAATTTCATTTCTTACTGAAATTTTCTTTAATTTCATTTCTTATGCTAGGCCCTTTCCATATATGATCTGATTTAATTCTCATGGCCACTCAATGAGGAAATCTCAACTATTTATTCCCAAGTATTTAACTATTTATTGAAATATAAATGATGTTTCAGAGCAGAACTTATACTCAAGAACTCTAACAGCCATATTTTAATCTTAATTCTTTTTTAAAAGTTGAAGTATATTGATTTACAATATCATATTAATCTTAACTAAATATTAATCTTAATTCAATGTTTAATCTGTTCTCCACCTCTTCTCCTGGCTGCAGTAATTTCAGACAATGGTAATTCTTAAAGTCAGGAGAATGTCCCAGTAATTTCAGGAAGGTGTGAGCAAACTGATGGAATCAGCTCTGGTAGTTTGGTCCAGATCCCAGTACAGGGCCAGGTGAAAACCCAGATGAACAGGTGAGATCCCTCTTCTCACCAACTGCTGGACTGGAGTGAGATGGAAGAAAACCCCTAGGGAAAATAGGGCCCCCCCCTCCCATTTTCCCAATTTTCCCTGGTTACCCCGATAGGAAGGCTGAATCCAATACTTACTCTGTGTGTGTGTGTCTGTGTGTGTGTGGTGGTGGTGTTGGGGAGTTGCAGGGGATTGCCAGAAGATTGAATTTCTCTCAGACATCCAAGATATGGAAACACAAACACTGTCCAGATGCTCAGTACATGCCCTGTGCAGAATAAAGGCTCAGTAAACACATTCTTCAAAATCTGATGTACTTAAGGATGATTATGCTGGAGGTGATTTTCAGGTTGATTGGTCAAACATGGCAAGTTAAATGTAAACCTACTTCCTAAGATTATAATAAAGGAATAAAAGAGCACATAAATTTTCCAGGACAAAGAGAAAGGAAGAGACAACCACATTTGGGGAGTGAAATAGGGATACATCAGCCTTAACTGACTTCAGCAGAACCAAATCAGAAAACAAGGAAGTTGTTTGTTACCGAATGAGGGGAAGCTGAGACGTTGGAGGTACCAGGGACAGGTACCTCTGGAGAACAGAGTGAGTGGGTACACTGACATTAGAGGAAGGGAACTGAAAACACAAGGCTGGCTGAAGGTTAGAAATGCCTGATGTAGCAACCCTAGTGAAAGTGCATGTAAGGAGTAGTTATAACTGCAGAGCTCAACCACTAAACTGCCCCTCCCCACACCTAGTGCAAAATGGGAGCTTTATTTTCTGGACAGGAAATCTCTGGATTCAAGAACACTTGTCATAGCTGCATATAAATTCCAAAAGGTAGAAACTTCAGTCTGTTTTGGTCACTGATGAATCTCAAGTATCTAGAATAGTGTCTGGCATTTAATAGTCACTTGGTAAGTATTTGTTGACTAAGTGAATAAATGAATGAATGAACTTCATTAAACACAGGGGTATTAATGAAAAGTTTCCATCCTAAACACTGAAAACTTTCAGCCACATTCATGCGCCAAGTTTCCAAAATGCTGGTCATCAAGCTCATACCCTCTAGGCAAGAGACCTAAGGATTCACAGTGTGAGCGGTAGGAACTCACTTTCTAAGAGAAAGGCTTATAGTCATTGACATTTGGGGGTTTCCCCATCAAAATAAGTACACCCCTGCCCAATTCTTTCCTGTGGAGGCCACCCACCATGCCCTTCCAATGGGAATAAACATTCATTCATTCAATCTACAATTATTTATCATCTTTAACCCCACTCCATGGCAACCCACTCCAGTGTTCTTGCCTGGAGAATCCCAGGGACAGGGGAGCCTGGTGAGCTTCCGTCTATGGGGTCGCACAGAGTCGGACACGACTTAAGCGACTTAGCAGCAGCAGCAGCAGCAGCAACCCCACTCCAGTACTCTTGCCTGGAAAATCCCATGGATGGAGGAGCCTGGTGGGCTGCAGTCCATGGTGTCGCTAACAGTCAGACATGACTGAGTTCACTTTCACTTTTCACTTGCATGCTTTGGAGAAGGAAATGGCAACCCACTCCAGTGTTCTTGCCTGGAGAATCCCAGGGACGGGGGAGCCTGGTGGGCTGCCGTCTATGGGGTCTCACAGAGTCGGACACGACTGAAGCGACTTAGCAGCAGCAGCAATGAGCATTTCAATTATTGAGCACCTATAATGGTCTGCTGCTGCTGCTGCTAAGTCGCTTCAGTCGTGTCCGACTCTGTGCGACCCCAAAGACGGCAGCCCACCAGGTTCCCCGGTCCCTGGGATTCTCCAGGCAAGAACACTGGAGTGGGTTGCCATTTCCTTCTCCAATGCGTGAAAGTGAACTCGCTCAGTCGTGTCCGACTCTTAGCAACACCGTGGACTGCAGCCCACCAGGCTCCTCCGTCCATGGATTTTCCAGGCAAGAGTACTGGAGTAGGGTGTCATTGCCTTCTCCAATAATGGTCTAGGCACTGCGAATAGAAAATAAGTGAACAAAATAAGTCTCTGCTGTCATAGAGCTTACATTCTAGAGGACAGACACTGCAAGTAAGCAGGTTGATAATTAAATTCAGTATATGGCATGTGAGAGGGTGATAAGTGCTAAAGACAAACATAAAACAGTGTAAGGGGACAGGGAGTGAGGGGGTTGGCATATTCAGGGATATAGTGAACTTTCAGCAGAGACCTAAAGGCAGTGAGGAAGAAGTCAGGAGCCTATTTGGGCCAAGGGTTCCAGGAATAAGAAAAAGCAAGTACAAAGGCCGTGCATGAAGTGGGAATACACCTGGCATATTTAAAGAACACCAAGTCTTTTAAAGTGGTTAGGTTCCACACATATTTCAAAGGAAGACAACATTTGTTGAAAAGCAGAAGACTGGGGAGTATCAGACTTGGTAGGGGGAGAAATCCAGGATCAAAAATTTTGGACATGTTTGACTTGGGAATTTTATTTGCCTATTGATCGGTCCTGGGTGTTCTTTGGAAGGAATGATGCTAAAGCTGAAACTCCAGTACTTTGGCCACCTCATGTGAAGAGTGGACTCATTGGAAAAGACTGTGATGCTGGAAGGGATTAGGGGCAGGAGGAAAAGGGGATGACAGAGGATGAGATGGCTGGATGGCATCACTTGACTCGATGGACGTGAGTTTGAGTGAACTGCGGGAGTCGGTGAAGGACAGGGAGGCCTGGCATGCTTCGATTCATGGGGTGGCAAAGAGTTGGACCCAACTGAGCGACTGAACTGAACTGATTGATTGCTGAGTAGCAATACCAGTGGGCAGTAGAAGGCAGTCTGGGATTCAGGGCAGAGGTCAGAGCTGGAGCTATACATTCATGAGTCATTGTCACATCATACCAATGGCAGTTAAAGCCACGAGACCTGGATGAGATCATCAAGACTTGCACATGACTGAGCCCTGGGAGCAGTCCAACAGAGAGAGATGTCAGGAGATGAGGAGGAGTTAGCAGAGGATATGGAAAAGTGAGGAAGCGGGCTAGATGAGGGGACCCAGAGAGGATGGCATCCTGCTGTTAGGTGAAGAAAGAATGGCTTGAAGGAGGGGTGATTGTTAGCATAGGGTCAGGGCACAATCAGTTGTATCAAAGCTGCTGTTAAATGAAGTAAGAGGGCTGAGATGGGCCATAGGAATCAGCTGCATGGAGGTCATCGTTTTAATGCAGTAGTGAGGATAAAAGCCTGATGGAGTGTATTCAACAAAGGCTGGACTTTTTACTGTCTTCCTCTTATATATGAATAGACAGCCAAAGACTGCTGAGAGTTCAGGAAAGTTTCCAATACTAAAGACAGAGCTCAACACTGATAAGGAGGAAGGTAATTGGAGGAAACCCAACATCGCAGGGAGTAGAACAAACCTTAATCTAAAAGAGAAGAAAAGTTGTGTCACTGCGTGCGTGACACAAAAATAGGGTTTTTTTTTTTTTTTTTTTTTTTAAGGAAGAAATGTCCAGAGAAGCAGATATGGCTAGAGAGAGAGAATTTTGAGTCTGGGAGGTGACTACGACTCCAGGGCTGGAAAGCTCTTCAAACACAGGAACAGGAACAGCACAAAGTAACCTCTTTCTCTTCTTTTTCCCCCTTTCCTCCCCTTCCCCTCTCCTTTCTCTCTCTGCCGTCACATGACAAAATTAAAACAGTTTAGTACTGACTTTGGTGTCCTTTATTTAAGGGAAACAACCCATGGCTGAGGGGCAGTAGGGAGGGGTAGTTTAATGCTTACTAGCAGTGAAGCAGTCTTCCCAGCGATTTTGGGCAAGAGAAAAATTTTACAAAATGTTAGAAGACACAACTCAGAAACTGGGTGTGCTTGTCGAGGATGTCTTAATAAGGCATGCAGGTCCTATTTTCTAGACTGAGGTGAGCTCACCAGCGCTGAGTTGGAGGATTGACTGGGGTTAGATTTCCCTGTCAGGTGTATCCTGCCAAGTGCAGACTGAGGTGCGATTTGCGAATGTGGGCGGCGCCATCTTGGGATCCTGACACGTTGAGTTAAACTTCTCATGCCTAATTATAAGGTCTGGATCCTGCAGTAAAGCTGAAGTCAAATAACTTAGACATACCATGGATGTGAGAGACTTTGGACACTTTCGGCCATCCGCATGATGACTTTTGTAGGATCTGGGTTAACGGGCTAGAGAGTTGCTGCCAGGTGGATCTGCTTCTCTTTTTTTCCCTCAGCTTAATCGGGTGGGGCTGGATGGAGCCACGTTTCAGTCAGGCTTGTGGCCGAGCAGAACTAACCTGCCGTATGAAAACGAGGCGAAGAAGGGGAACATTTATTGATGAAATTAACTTTGCCACATATTTCATACAGATACAGCCTCACAGGAAAGGAGGAGCGAAGACAGATCCTGAAGCCGGTTGTGTGCTTAGTCGCTTAGTCCTGACTCTTTGCGACCTCATGGACTGCAGCCCGCCAGACTCCTCTGTCCATGGGATTCTCCAGGCAAGAATACGGGAGTGGGTTGCCATGCCCTCCTCCAGGGGATCTTCCCAACCCAGGGATCGAACCCAAGTCCCTTGCATTGCAGGCGGATTCTTGATGGTCTGAGCCACCAGGGAAGCCCAAGAATACTGGAGTGGGTTGCTCTTTCCTTTTCCAGGGGAACTTCCTGACCCAGAAATGGAATCGGGGTCTCCTGCATTGCAGGCAGATTCTTTTCCACCTGACCTACCAGGGAAGCCCCCTGAAGTGGGTTAAAGCCACTGATGTTGTGGGTCATGGTTGTGAGGTGTAGGTACTGGAGACCTGCAGATTTCTCAACATGAGGTCTGCGAACACAGAAGAAAATATGAACCAGATGGTAAGTTGTGACTTCTCTCTGAAAGTCATCTGGAGAGAAGACTTATCTGTAATCTACAGCTGCTGTCATAGTCTCAAAGGTTTCCATGATCCAAAAGAGTCTAAGATTAGGAATTCCCTGGCAGTCCAGTGGTCAGGCGGAGAAGGCAATGGCACCCCACTCCAGTACTCTTGCCTGGAAAATCCCATGGACGGAGGAGCCTGGTAGGCTGCAGTCCATGGGGTTGCTAAGAGTCAGACATGACTGAGCGACTTCACTTTCACTTTTCACTTTCATGCATTGGAGAAGGAAATGGCAACCCACTCCAGTGTTCTTGCCTGGAGAATCCCAGGGACAGGGGAGCCTGGTGGGCTGCTGTCTCTGGGGTCGCACAGAGTCGGACACGACTGAAGCGACTTAGCAGCAGCAGCAGCAGCAGCCAGTGGTCAGGACACTGGGCTTGCACTACCATGGGGCACTAGTTGGATCCCTGGTCGGGGAACTAAGATCCTGCAAGACACACAGCATGGCAAAAAAAATAAAATAAGATTTGACTAGAACTACCAGTACTAAATTGAGGAAACCTAGTAAATTGTAGGCACTGCCTGAGATGCTCTTTGTGGAAGACTGATTCTCTAGCTTAGGCGCCTGGCCTTCTCATAGTCCCATCTTCTTTTTTCTTCATGGAACTTAATTTTCTATCATAGTTCCCATCTCCTTCCTTCATTTGGAGTCTTTGTTCTAATCCTTTTCCATACCCCCTTTCTTCTTTCTCTACTGTTTAATAGATCCACTGGGGAGCTTGGCTTGGAGTGGTGGGGCAATCAGGAAGGCAGGAACTTCTCCAATTTATTTATCATCTTTCACACTGTTCCTAGTAGTGATTATAAAATATTGACATTAAGTAGATAAACTCATTTTGAAAGTACTTGCATGGTGTCTTTTCAAGCTACATGATATTTGACCATGATATATACTAAAGGGTGATGAGAAACACCCCAGAAAGATAATGTTAACATCCTTGATTGGAATGTAACTATAAATTAATGGAAAATACTATGAAGTACTGTGAATAAATAGCCATAAAGGCTGGTTAAATATTATCACTTAAAGAACCATTAAGAAATAATGCTATTTATATAACCAAAGTGAATCCCATTTCCCTGCAGAGATCAAACAATTACGCACAGCAAGAGCAAGCATCTTGGCTTTCGCTAATTACAGAATTTTTTTCCCACAAAATAGCTTTTTATATTTTGATAGTGCTGATTGTTTTAGAGTTGTTCCCAAGGATTCATATTCAAAGATCATCTTTCAGTCTGTCACATTTTTAAGAATGATGTAATGTTTTCTTGATTATTTCAACATAACATAAAATGGAAATTCCATGGTTTGAGGTTTGCAGATAGTTCCTTTTTAATCTTCTTTAGGAACGCATTTCATAATGAGTTTGGGTCTAAAATGTGATCCTGGTTTTCATCAGAATTTCTCTCACTCTATTTTTGGCTGAAATGGGGTAAAGAGTCAAGTGACTTATGGCTCTTTTTTGTCTAGTGTTTGTGGTTTCACACAGTTTTAATATGCTTGAGGATAAGATTTCATATTTTGTAGAGAAAGGTTTAAGGCACGAATTGTCCAGCATATCTCTGTGAGCTGCACTCTCTCTCTGATGAAGGACATAATATTTTATCTTTTTTAGAGAGATCGAAGACCATAGCTTTTATGGATGGATTCATTATTGTTTTAAGGATGAAACTGATATTTAAAATATGCAAATGTTGTTTTACTCCTATTAAAACCCCAGAGATTTCTGTATTACTTGTATATCACTTCAGGGCAAATCATCACTTGTGTCTTTGAGACACAAAACTGTGTACTGGGTCACACCTCTACAGGTTGGCTATTTCAGCTGGACTCAACCAGGTGGTTCTTCTACTGGTCTTCCCTGGGGTCACCCTTGTGACTGCAGTCATCTTGTGCTTCACTTGGTTTGGATGACCTAGATGGCTCTACTGGCTGTTGGTGCTAGCTGTTGCCTGTGGTGCCCTGGTTCTCTACCATGTGGCCTCACATCCTCTGACTGGCTAGACCCAGCTTCATTACATGATAGACGTTAAAGATATAATAGATATAATGTACTTCTTACATTATAAGAAGGAGAGAACAGAAGCAGTAGGGGCCTCTCGAGGCCAAGTCTCAGATGCCTCACAGTGTCACTTCTCCCACATTTTTTGGTTCCAGAGCCATCCCCAGTTCGAGGAGAGGGATGATAGATGTGTTCACCCCCTGATGGAAGGAGCCTCAAAATCACATTGCAATGGGACATCCATATTGGGTTGCCAGGATTATAGTGATCATCTTTGCAGGCAGACCTACCATAGCTTCTCATCTCAACTAAAATAAAAACCAAATTTTCACTATGGCTCCCAAGTCCCTACATCTTCTGACTTCCTTTTCAATTTTGTATTGTTCCACGCCTCCCTTCATTCACTGCCCTCCTTTCTGTTACTCAAATGACCTCACCTTGTTGTTCTCCCTGTCTCAATGCTCCTTCTTATATCTAGGCTCCTTCTTGTCATTCACATCTTAGTTAAATGTCACTAAAATATGTTTTAAAAAACACTTTATTGAGGTATGACTGGCACATTAAAAAAGCTATGCTTATTTAATGTATATAATTCTATAAGTTTGGGAATATATACATACCCATGAAACCATCATCGGTGTCAAGGTCATAGACACATGCATCACCACTCAAAGATTTCCTCCCATTATTATTAGTGTGTGGTGAAAACACTGGACATACGATCTATACTTATTCAGTTTTGAGTATACAATACTGTTGGCTAGACACCATGCTGTGTAATAGATCTCCAGAATTTATCTTGCATAACTGAAATTTTGTACCATTTGACCATCACCTGCTCATATCCCTTCCTTGCTTCCTAACTCCAGTGACCACAATTCTACTCTGCTTTTGCGAGTTTGACCTTTTTTTTGGCCACACTGTGTAACACATGGGATCTTACTTCCCCAACCAGGGATTGAACCCATGCCCCTTGCAGTGGAAGAATGGATTCTTAACCACTGGCTCACCAGTGGTGGCAAGGGGAGGTCCCGAGTTTATCTGTTTTAGATTCCACATAATAGAACCCTCAGAATGTCTTAAGTTGCCTCTTCCACTTTCTTAGTAACTCTTTATTATTTGTATGCTTTTATCTATTTTATTTATCACTTTCTAAATTATCTTTTTAAAAAAATATGCTTATTGCTTATTTTCCCACTGGATTTTAAGGTCTTTGGGAGCTAAGGCTTTGTCTGTCTTGTTTATTCCTATTTATTCAAGGATGAGAATGTGTCTTTGTAATGGTCCTCAACCTTGGCTATGCTCTAGAAGGTGTGGGGTGATGCCCAGGCTGTACTCCAGACAACTAGAAATGCCAAAAGGATCCCATAGAGCAGGAAGGACCACTGGCTAACCTGAAAACCTCAGAGAAGAGCAGGAACCAGGGCTGGGTCTTAAAGAGAAGGCAAGATTTAGAGACGTGGGGCAAAGAAGCAAGCCTTCCTCTCAGAAAGGATGTAGGAGGAGCAACAGGGACAGGAACTAGATATTGCAGAATGAGTAATGCCAGGAATTGACTTGTTAACTTGATTTGATAAGCTGTTGTTACATTGACCATTAACTTCCTGAATTTTCCAGACTAGCTGATTTGAAATACTGTGTTCCATTTTCCATGTAAATCAACAACATACCTTTTAACATTTGAGCATCTAAACTCCAACTCTAAGGCAGAAGCAACACAAAATCATAGTAAAATGATGAATCTTTTTTTAGAAAAATGATGAATATTTTTTAGAAAATATTAGGTTGATGCAAAAGTAATTGTGGTTTTTGCATTGTTGAAATTTGCCATTTGATATTGGAATATAGTCTAAATAAATGTGGTTATGTTATACATCATTTTAATGCACATTTCTTGCTTTTCATTTTTGCTAATGGCTTATTACTTACTGTTTATATCTATTTTAGACTAGGGAAATAATGTTAGACAAAAAGCAAATTCGAGCAGTTTTCTTGTTTGAGTTCAAAATGGGTTGTAAAGCAGTAGAGGCAATTTGCAACATCAATAGCCATTTGGCCCAGGAATTGCTAATGAACATACAGTGCAGTGGTGGTTCAAGAAGTTTTGCAAAGGAGATGAGAGCCTTGAAGGTACTGAGTGCAGTGGCTGGCTGTCAGAAGTTGATACCGACCAGCTGAGAGCCATCATCGAAGCTGATCCTCTTACAATTGAAAAGTTGCCAAAGAATTCAATGTCAGCTATTCTTCCATCATTCGACATTTGAAGCAAATTGGAAAGGTGAAAAAGCTTGATAAGTGGGTGCCTTGTGAGCTGACTGGAAATCAAAAAGTTGTCATTTTGAGATGTCATCTTCTCTTATTCTATGCAACAATGACGAGCCATTTCTCAATTGGATTGTGACATGTAATGGAAAGTGGATTTTATACAACACGATGAGTTGGAGAAGAAGCTCCAAAGCACTTCCTAAAGCCAAACTTGCACCAAAAAAGGTCATGGTCACTGTTTGGTGGTCTGGTGCCAGTCTGATCCACTACAGTTTTCTGAATCCTAGTGAAATCATTACATCTGAGAAGTTTGCTCAGCAAATCAATGAGATGCACCAAAAACTGCAATGCCTGCAGCTGGCATTGGTCAACAGAAAGGACCCAATTCTTCACAACAATGCAGGACCACACATCACACAATCAACTGCTTCAAAAGCTGAATGAATTGAGCTTTGAGGTTTTGTTTCACCTGCCATATTTACCTGACCTCTCGCCAACTGACCACCACTTCTTCAAGCACCTTAACAACGCTTTTCAGGGAAAATGCTTCCATAACTAGCAGGAGGCAGAAAATGTTTTCCAAGAGTTACCTGAATCCCAAAGCACGGATTTTTACACTACAGTAATAAACAAACTTATTTCTAACTGGCAAAAATGTGTTGATTGTAATGGTTCCTATTTTGGTTAATAATGATGTGTTTGAGCTTAGTTACAATGATTTAAAATTCACAGTCCGGTATGGGGAGGGAGGTGGGAGTGGGGTTCAGGATGGGGAACACATGTACGTCCGTGGAGGATTCATGTTGATGTGGGGCAGAACCAATACAATATTGTAAAGTATTTAGCCTCCAATTAAAATAAACAAATTTAAATTTTAAAAAATAAATAAAGAATAAAATTCACAGTCCAAAACCATAATTACGTTTGCACGAACCTAATAGCTACTCTGATATGAAAAATCTTGTCATTTAAGAAAGCAACTTTGTATCCTTAACTAGGGGCACAGGAATGATGAAAGTGATGTTTTAGGATTGTTCCGTAAGAACAGATTGGAGATTAGAGGCAAGAAAAGGAAAGAGGTAGATACCCCAGCCATGCTGGTGTATTTATCCACATGAAGTGAATAAGGGTCATGGTGATGGGGACATAAAGTCGAGGGTGGATGTGAGGCATTTGGGGGAAAAAAGCAAGTCACAAGTCATGATGATGTGTCAGTAGTGTAACAGCTAAGAGGGAACGGTGGCCTTACCCTCATGGGTTAAATTATTTTGGTGAGCATTTATATTGATCAGTTTCACAGAATTAAATTCATGTAATGCTGTGTGTTATCTGAATGACAGGGCAAAGAGCATAGAGAAAAAGCCTGGCACCATGTTTCAAAAACCTAAATCCTTTAGTTTCTAAATTGAGATATAATTCACATACTATAAATTTCACTCTTTTAAAGTGTGTAATTCAGTGGCTTTTCATATATTCAAGAGGTTGTGCAATCAACATCACTGTCTAATCCGGAACATTTTTATCACCCCAGAAAGAACCCTGTACTCATTAGCAACCATTCCTCATTCCCCTCTCCCCATCTCTTGGAGACCACTAATCTCCTTTCTGTCTATGGATTTGCCTATTGTGAACATTTCATATACACGGAATCATATAATATATGGTATTTTGTGATTGCTTTCATTTAGCATTTCTTCAAGGTTTATCCATGTTGTAGCATATGCAGGCATGCATGCTCAGTTGTTCAGTCATGTCTGACCCTCTGTGACCCCATGGACTGTAGCCCGCCACGCTCCTGTGTTCATGGGATTATCCAGGCAAGCATACTGGAGTGGGTTGCGATTTTACCTTACAGGGGATCTTAGCCATACTGGAGTGGGTTGCCATTTCCTCTTCCAGGGGATCTTCCCCACTCTGGCATCAAACCTGCCTCTTCTGTGTCACCTGCATTGGCAGGTGGATTCTTTACCACTGAGCCACCTGGGAAGCCCATTGTAGCAGATATCAGCACTTCATTCCTTTTTATGGCTGAATAATATTTCATTGTATGATATACCACATTTTATCTATTCATCAGTTATTTGGGTTATTTATGCTTTTTGGCTTTTATGAATAATGCCTAAACCCTGTATTTTAAGATTGCCTTTACTGCATTCTACATTCATGTGCTATTTTCAGTATTTCAAGGGGACTACTGGAAACATCCCTTTGGCTCACACAGATGTTAGAATGATGCCATTAAAATGGAAAATCAGGCCACTCCTTTTCTCAAAATGCTCCAGTGACTCCCTTCTCACTTGTAGTAAAAGACAATCCTGAGTACAAACTCCAAGGCTCTCTTCAGTCTGTTTTTCTAACTGTATCTCCTGGCCCCACCCTTTGTCTCTGATGCCCTGGCCTTCTAGGTAATACTCAGCTGCACAGGGCAGGCTTTCTCTTCTGGTTCTTGCTTGCACCTCTTCTCCCAGGGATCTCAATGCATCACTGTCACCTCCTTGCTCAGACCTTTTCTGATCTCACAGTTGGAAAGAACACTCTTGTACCCCAATTGTACTTTGCATATCCCATCTCCCTTCTTGCTGTATTTCCCTTAGAACTTATTCTATCTATATATTTTATTTTCTTATTTATAGTCTCTCTTCATTAAAATGCAAACTCTGTAAGAGTAAGAAATTTGATGCATTGTGTTCATCCATATATCCCCAGCACTTAGAATTTCATTTGTCAGATAATAGGTGTTAAATATTTGCAGAATGAATGAGTGAATATACTTAAAATTAGGCTGCTTAGGCTATTTAAAATAACAGATTTTTTTTTGGGGGGGAGGGGTGGTCTGACTGGAAGGATAACCATTCAGTATGAAAGTGTGTCTAACTCCTGCTGATTGAAAGTTCTTAAGAGCATAAGTTTTTGACTATACTCATTAGTTTGACTAATGTAAAAGAAAAATACAGGCATTGTCTCTCAGATGTACCAGTATATTTAGTAGAAAAAAACTTCAGAAACCTAGGTCTCTCCTGGGGGAGGCTGTGGGGAACACAGGGAGTGCCTCATGGTAAGAAATTTGGGAACAACTACTCTAAACAACTATCTGAAAGGATGTTGGTTAACGTGGTTGGTTAATTACTGAGAAATTCCAGGAAAGAAAAAAAGCTACATTTTAAACAAACGTTTATCAGCATGCACCATTTGACTGGTCTACTGTCCAAAGGTTCCTCTTGCAACTCTTTTTGGCAGCACTTGTGTAAAACTGAGGCAGCAGTAAGTGACAAAGGTTTTATTTATCTCCCGTTATTATCTGTTGACTTTTTAAAAGGCTCAGTAAGGAACAGCAGCAGGGTGAAGCAATGTCTTGTGAGGCCTAGGGTTCCCACGAGCCCTCTTGAGACTTTTGAGCCAGTGAGAGAGAACATCAAGGAATCTTTTTATTATATAGCTGTGTGAAATGAGGCTCCAAAAGGGGAAATAATGTTTTTAAAGCCACACTGTAAAATAAGAATCTGCCAAAGCAAAATGAAACTAATACTAATTTGAGAGAATTCATCTGAGTTGTACTCTGATTACACTGGACATTTTCTATGCACAGATTCTATACACATACTTCATCAGTAGTGGGACCTTTGAGATAGAAGTTATCTTTTCCTTTTACTTTGAAGAGATCTGAGACTGACAGAGGCTAACTTACCCCAAACTTCAAGTAAATGGCACAGCTAGGATTCAGATCTCCTTATTCAGATCTGTTATGAAAATCTTTGGTCTCTTTCTCTGAAGTCTTGTGTCTCCAGGTGGGGAAATCTCAGTACAGATCTCATAGTTCCCACCTCCTGACATTCACAAATAATGATGATGATGGTGATGATTATAACGCATACTTACTGTGTGTCTACACTATTTGAGCTTCTGGGGTATGTTTTAAAAAAGCAAGAAAAATTCCTGCCCTTGTGGGGAAAGACAATCAGTATAATATAGAAACAGTTTGTGTAGTTTTTCAAAGTAATCTATGTGATGGGGAAAATACATAGAGCAAAGTCAGGGGCATGTTCAAATAGGGTGGTCAGGGCAACTTCACTCAGAAGGTAATACTTGAAGGAGTTGAAGACACAGTTACCTGGAGTGAAATGTTTGATGAAGAGAGAAGAGCTACTGTAAAGGCTCTGAGGTGGGATCGTGTCCTATGGCTTTGAGAGACAGTAAGAACAGTCCGTGTGACAACCACAGTGAGAGTGGAGGCAGAGCATGCTGGTGGAGTGAGCGGGGGTGAGGCCAGGCGGAACAGGGGCCAGACTGTGCCTCGTAGGTTACAGTTAAGATATTAGTTGGCTTTTACTCTCAGTGAAATGGGGTAGTCTTTGTAGGATTTGGGAGGAGAATCAAATTTACACATTAAAAGGATCCCACTGGCTGTTGAGGAAAGTGAAAGGGGAGAAAGATGGCCACACCAGATACATGCCTCCTTAAAAAATCGAGACAAGCGATGGTGATGGCTTGGACCAGAGTGGTAGCAAGAGAGGGAGAGAGAAATGATTGGGTTCTGGATAAGATTTGCTGAAGGATTTGAGAGAAAGAGAGGAATCAAGGATACCTGTGACCTCCCCATGAGACATCTCCCCACTGAATCTTCTAAGCAACTCTGCTGCAAGGCAGTTGAGGGTTTAAGAACCTTCACAGTATGTGTGCGTCATGTGGCAAAATATTTTTCAGTGTGAAGAGGAACCAAAATACTTAAACTATTTCATCAAAACAATCACTCTATGTAAGACACAATATTTTTAAGTCTCAAGAATCAGAAATCTAGTGCTATTATCTCTCTATTGATCATGGTCAGAGTTACTTCATCTTTCTGAGCCCCAAGTTCTTTTTCTGTAAGATGGGGATCACTGTTCTGCTGTCTCAATTATGAGACAGTGTGCACTCTGAGCAGGGATTTGTTTGGTTAGCTGCTGGACTCACACTTAGAATGGTGCCTGTGACATTGTAGGTGCTCAGCAAACTCAAATAACTAGATGGAAGAGAATGTACTCAAAGACCTTGGGGGTGGGAATTATAAGTCTATGTTAGGTTTATTATTAAGTAAGACAACTGCCAAGACACGCAGCTTTGGGGGAGGCCTAAATTAACAGGATAATTACTTTGCTTTGACTCAGCCTGTCACTTTTGATTGTTCATATAATGGAATGATGAGGACATCCCCTCAGAGTTTCTAGCCTCTGGTACTCATATGCCTTCTCATAAGCCAGCAGCACCTGGACAACTTATGTAAGAACAACTTTGATGAGCATCCTTTTTTTAATTAAGGACATCTGCTTTTTCTGTCCGTCTCATTAGAGAGTTTCTTTGCACCATGAATCTGATTGCAGGTGAAGCTGATAATGGAAAATATACAAGGTGCGTAAAGCCGAGGGGAACTGAATTCTAATCTCCAGTCAATGAGTTAATACATGGAAACCCTTAGAACTGTAAGAAAATGCTCCAGAAATGCTAGCCGTTCTTATTATCTGTTCGTTCATTCATTCATTCGTTCATTTTCCTCCTCCCTCCATTTCCTCCTTCCTTCCTAACTCTCCATTCATTTTATGGCTGTTTTCTGACACCTATTTTGTGAAGGGTCTTGTGGTATGTGTAGGGCATATAAAGATGAATGAGATACTACCTCTACTCAGTGAGATATTCACATGAGGCCAATTAGAAAACAGTGCAGGAAAGGAATCTGTCCAGCCCATCTTTTTCCTGACATCATATTGTTATTGTTCAGTCGCCCAGTCATGTCTGACTCTTTGAGACCCCATGGACTGCAGCACGCCAGGCCTCTGTCCCTCATCATCTCCTGGAGTTTGCCCAAGTTCATGTCTATTGCATTGATGATGTCATCCATTCATCTCATCCTCTGACACCCTCTTTTCCACTGGAGGAGAGAATGGCAAACCACCCCAGTATATTTGCCATGAGAACTTCATGAACTGTATAAAAAGACTAAAATGACATTATGTTAATGTAACAAATACCTGAGTGGGTGGTCCTAAGTTCCCCAGACTTTTGAGGTCCCCCTTTCTCTTCATATAGGTATAAAATGTTTCCAGCCTCCATCGTGTGTGGGAAATTCAGCACCCTATGCAAAAGCTTTCTGATGATTCCTGTTTGTCAGTTTTCACTCCAGTTTCTTTCTTGCTCTTCATTTGTTATCTTGACTCCTACTTTTTTTGTGCTAGATTCTGAATGGATTTACTATGAGCAACCCAAGCACCACTACTCAAGCTTACTATGGATAAGAGATTTTTATCATACATTTTGTGTGGATAATGGGAGATGGAGTGTGTAATTTAAGCACAGAATAGGAACCTAAGTTCATACTCGATGTCTCAATGCCCTTGAAATTTATCAGCCTTTCCTGCAATTCCCCCATTAGAAATGCTCCTCTTTTCTACTTAGTTTCTTGCTCTAAATGTCACTCTGTTTTATTCCCTGTAATTTTCTCTTATAACCTCTCGTTCTGGTCCTTCTAGAGACTGGAGTAGGGGTTGGGCACAAGTATGGAAACAAGAAAACCAGAAGGATAGTTGTGGTAGAAATCCAGGCAGCCAGTGATGATGCCAGATCCTCAAAAGGGGAGGTGGTTAGTGAGCAAACAGATCCAGAAGTTTTTTTGAAGGTAGTGTTGTCATGTTTGCTGATGGATTGGATATGGGGTTTTAGAGAATAAAGGTCCAGATAGCCCCAGGATCATTGACTTGAGCAACAGGAAATGTAGAATTAGTAAAAGTAACTTATGTTTGGGTTTTCCTGGTGGCTCAAATGTTAAAGAATCTGCCTGCAATGTGGGAGACCTGGGTTTGATCCCTGGGTTACGAAGATTCCCTGGAGGAGGGCATACAACCCACTCCAGTATTCTTGCCTGGAGAATCCCCATGGACAGAGGAGCCTGGCAGGCTGCAGTCCATGGGGTCACAAAGAGTCAGGCATGACTGAATGACCAAGCACACACACACAACTCATGTTTAAGGCAGAATATCTGGAAAATACTTAAAACATAATTAAGGAAACAGTTATTATCCAGAGTTTCTGTGACCTAAGATCATTATGGCTAACATTTCCCTGTATTTCCATCCAGTCAATTTTTTCTTCCTTGTTAATTGTTCTAGGTTTTTTTTTTTCCTCTGAGTGTGTATATGCTCATATATACAAAAATGTAAGTGCACATATAGAGCAGTGTGTATATACATACACATATATTACTTTAGCTATTCAGTTCAGTTCAGTCACTCAGTTGTGTCTGACTCTTTGTGACCCCATGGACTGCAGCACACCAGGCTTCCCTGTCCATCATCAACTCCTGGAGCTTACTCAAACTCATATCCATTGAGTCGGTGACGCCATCCAACCATCTCATCCTCTGTTGTCCCCTTCTCTTCTTCTCTGTACAGAATACATATTTATCCTGCTTTTTAAAAACTATTCATCCATTTGACTGTGTCACTTCTTGGTCGTGGCACACCACGATTGTGCTGCACAGTCTCTAGCTGTGGCACACGGGCTCAGTAGTTGTGGTGCGTGGGCTTAGTTTCTTCATGGCATGTGGGATCTTAGTTCCCCGACCAAGGATCGAACCCATGTTCTCTGTGTTGCAAGGAAGATTCTTAACCACTGGACCACCAAGGAAGTCCCTATCCTGCTTTTAAAAAAAAGTCTTAACCTAATTATATCTTTGAGCCATTCATATTCAGCATTTTTCTATCAGCAAGCAGCATAATACCACCAAACTTCCTCATAGCACTATTTTCTGATATTCTGAATATTTTCCCTAGGTCAATAGATGGTTTGGGAGGACATTTTTAATAGATGCATAATGTAACACAGGATAGCTGTAGCATAATGTCTTTAGCTGTTGCTCTATTGTGGATGTCATTTCCATTTTCATGCTGTGAAAAATAATGCTGCAATCTTTGCATGTGAATATTTGTGTGTGACTGATGATTTCCTCACAAAAAATTGCTAAACATGGAATCAGCAGTCAGTATTTTAAAGGTTAAAAAAAAATGACTTCTTGATAATTGATCATTTCTCAGCATTATACCTAACACATTTTGATGATAAGTTGAGAGTTTAAGGTCCCCAACGGTGAATCATTTAAACACTCACTTATTCAGTTTCTCACCAGGCTTTTAAAACTAGTGCCTACTTCTCTTCCAACTTTGATTAAACTGAAAAGGCTAACTATAATTAATCTGTGTTAATGAGCATGAAGAGCATTTGAAAGTCATGTGGAAACTGATGATTATGAAATCTTTTCATCTACCACGGTGCCTTTTATTTCATAGGAGAAAAATTTCCTTTTCCACCAACCCTATTCCCTTCTCTGCCCCGTATTTGGCAGGGCATGGTCCTGGGCCCAGTAGTAGACATTTCTAAAACTAAGAGCCAAATTTAAAAACAATGAACATTTTCCTAAACTTACAGCTTCTCTGGATGCTAACCAAGAATGTCACTTAGGATGATGACAAATAACTGGAACCCAGAAAACTATTGGAGGGTTCCAGAGGTTTGGGCATGAAGCATGAGGACAAAGACTGGCTAAAAGGCAGTCTTAGACTTGCACAGTAAATCCTTGCTGTATGGTTTGGATTCTGATTCGGCTTTGCAGGGTTGCAGCAAGTGTGGGTATATTATTCATCTGAAGTACAGTTAGATTCACTTATTATTTATATTCCGTTTGGGTCTCTCCTCCCCACCCACTGCCTCCCTGCTTCCATTCATACCCTTTTCTTAGTTGATGCTAACTGATTATTTTTGGCATTTGAAACATTCCCATAATTCTAAGAGTCAAGGCTGTCTGCAAGGTATGTTCAGAGAAGTATCACTGCCCACCTCCTCCCTGCTATCCAGTTCCCCTTCCCCCATTCTTCCTGTCTCATCCCACCCACTCCTCACAGAAAACAATCTCATTAGTTCCTGGTTTATCTTTCCTGAATTTCTTTTGCATGAAGCATGTATGTTTTCTCATACACTTCTTTCTTACAGGAAAGGTAGCATACTATATACATTCTTTTGTACTTGGCTTCTTTTTCAGTTGACAGTATGTCCTGGAGACCATAGTATCTGCTCATAGAAATCTTCCGCATCTTTATTTATTTATAGCAGCATAACATTTTATTGTGTGAATATGTCATAGTTTATCTGACTAATCTATATTTGAGCATGTGGATTATTCAGTATTTTGCAGTTGTAAACAATGTTGCAATGGACAACTTCATGAGTATTTGTATATATACTTTTTATTGTTAAGGTGTATCTTCAAGGTAGATTTATAGAATTGGGATTGTTGGTTCAACAAATCAGTACACATGTAGTTATTGTAATGTGCTGCCAAATTTTCTCCATGAAGGGTTTTACCAGTTTGTATAGCCATCAGCATGTGTGAGGGTGCCTGCCTGTTTTCCCACATTCTTTCAATAGAAAGTGCAGTCATAATTTTTAAGTTTGTCAGTCTGATAGCTGAGGAATGGTACCTTTCCATACTCTGACTTCTGTCTCCTCAACTGAGCAAGATTGCCAAGTGAGTTCTGTTTGGCTGCATCCTTCCTGCCCTGTGGCATGGAAATTGTCTCCATGCAGAAGCTGGGCCAATCATAAGACTCACCTCATTTCTTTCACTTTTCACAGGGATGATAATCCTGAGTTCTACTATCCAATGTCTAAAAACACCCCTTTGTTTCATATATTTTGTCTGCTTTTCTAGTTGTTTAAGGTAAGAGCTTAAATTCAGTCCCTGTTATCCCATCAATGGTGGTAGCATGTGAAAGTGAATAAGCTGGTCCAATATTAAACTGATAAGACTTCTAGACACAGAGAGAAAATTATCAATGATTATTGAAGCAATAGAAAAAAAATTGAGAACTGAATAGACACTTTCTCTTACACTGAAGGGGCTGAAGAAATTATAAGCAGAGTGAATGCAACCACATCCACCCTGTGAAAATTTATAACTCTAAAAGAATAAAGGAGAAATGGAAAACTTCTACAAAGGGAGAAAAAAGAAAAGAGAAAGGGAAGCTTTCTGTATAAAAGAAAGAGAAGCCGAGTAGGAACAGGATTCTCACTGCCAGAATGCTAAAAGTTACCAGACCAAATTTTTAGAGGATTTGATTTTGAAATCTAAAATTATATAACCAGGCAAATTAGAATATGAGTGATAGTAAAATTTTAAGAGAATACTGTGGACAGCTTAATAGGAACAACTTTGAAAATAACGTTGATATGGATGATTTTCTTGGAAAATATAGATGAATAAAAATTGACTCAGGGAGATATAGAACAATAAAATAGACCTGTATTCATAGAAGTTGAAAATTAAATTCAGTATATACCTATTAAAAGGCACCAGGCCCAGAAGGATCTATAGGAAAGTTCTATTGAACTTCAAAGAATAGGTGAAAAAATTATAAAAGGCTTTCTCATTCATTCTAAGAGGCTACCAGACGATGTTAACAAAGCCAGATAAGCACAGAAGACAAATGAAGGTCCAGTCAGAGACAGAAATCTTGCCAATTGTTGAAAATGGTAGAAAGAATTGATAACTAGTTGTAAAGTTGTTACCCAGGTAACCAAAAGGATAAAAGAAGTTTAAGGTATCAGAATTGTAGCAGCTGCAGAAAACAGTTAACATGGTAGGGTGTGAAGGAGTAAAGAAGTTGAACATATGAAAATATAGACATATGAAGAAGGGTGCCCATGAGCTGAAACTCAGATCTCTGAAGAGAGGCTGCTGCCATACCTGTGCTGGTGTATCAGCCTTGTGGGGAGATGGAGGGATGTGGTGGTTGCTGAGGCTGCTTCTGCAAGTGTCAGAAAAACAACAAACTGGATTCAGCTGTTGCTATGAGAAGAAACTGCCCTGGCTGGGTGAAGAAGTGTTGCTAGGATACTGTACACAGGAAAAGGAAGCAGACGGCAAGATCACAGCAAGCTGTCACGGAGCAAATCCCTTCTTCCTCTTCTAGCCTTGTCATCTCCTTTGTTAGTCAGAGACTAAGAAGAAGCCAGTTGGCAAAGCAGAAATGCAGTTTGTGCAGCTCCAAACCTAGCATCACAAATCAACATATAGAAGAGTGGGCTTGGAGCTGAGACTATAAAGAAAGCTGAATGCAGAACTGATGCTTTTGAACTCTGGTGTTGGAGAAGACTCTTGAGAGTCCCTTGGACTACAAGGAGATCCAACCAGTCCATCCTAAAGGAGATCAGTCCTGGGTGTTCATTGGAAGGACTGATGTTGAAGCTGAAACTCCAATACTTTGGCCACCTGATGCAAAGAGCTGACTCATTTGAAAATACCCTGATGCTGGGAAAGATGGAGGGCAGGAGGAGAAGGCGATGACAGAGGATGAGATGGTTGGATGGCATCACCAACTCAATGGACATGGGTTTGGGTGGACTCTGGGAGTTGGTGATGGACAGGGAGGCCTGGCGTGCTGCAGTTTATGGGGTTGCAAAGAGTCGGACACAACTGAGCAACTGAATTGAACTGAACTGGAGCTGAGAGAGCTCAAAGAGTACATATACAAGGAAAGTTTACACTCATCCCATATTATAAATGGATGAAAAAAAACTAAAACATCAACATATTAAACCTAACAATGTAGAAAAAAATAAATCACAGCAAAGTAGGACTTATTGCAGAAATGCAACGAAGCTCAGAAAGCTATTTATCAACAGATAGAAGTAGATAGATTCTGAAAAAGCATTTGATGAAAGTCAATGCTTGTTCCTGATAAAATTGCTTAACAAAACTTGTTAGAAAAGCATCATTGTATATAATGTATAATGGTTATACATCAGAAAAAATTCTTACCAAAGTCAGAAATAAGACAAGGAGGCATATTATCACTGCTCCATTTCAACATTAAATTGGAGGGCTTAAAAATACAACTTAATAAGAAAAAGAAGAAAATATTTACACTTGAGTAGAAGAGGTAAAATTATCACTTTTGGTAAAAGTCTGATGTACTATTTTTAAAAATCCAAGAAAAACAATGGAAAAGCTAGTAAGACATATAAAAATTCAGAAGGATACATATATATGAAAAGCTAGAAACCGTGTCTTTCCTGTGTATCAGTGTTGACCAATTAGAAAATATAAAACTCCTGTTTATCTTACAATAAAAGTGTAAAACACACATCAGAAACATAAGATTTGTAGAGAGAATAAAAACTATAAAATATATATAAATAAACCTTAAAATGTACAGAAAGTTCTATTAAAGGACATAAAAGAAGGTTTGAATAAATAGACCTTGATGGGAAGACTGAATTTCGTAAAAGTATCACTTTAATTCAGTCCCAATAGCAATTACAGCTGGATGTTTTTAACAGGAAAACTAATAAACTGATTTTTAAAGTTCAGCTGATTGGAAAAAATTGGGCTGGAATAAAAAATTTTTAAGAAAGAATGAAGTTTTTGCCTTGCTGCTGCTGCTAAGTCGCTTCAGTCGTGTCCAACTCTGTGCGACCCCATAGATGGCAGCCCACTAGGCTCCTGTGTCCCTGGGATTCTCCAGGCAAGAATACTGGAGTGAGTGGCCATTTCCTTCTCCAATGCATGAAAGTGAAAAGTGAAAGTGAAGCCACTCATTGGTGCCCCACTCTTACCCATCCCATGGACTGCAGCCTACCGGCTCCTCCTTCCATGGGATTTTCCAGACAAGAGAACTGGAGTGGGTTGCCATTGCCTTCCCCCCAAAAAAGTAATATAAGGTGATATTAATTAAAATAATGTGACACTTAATGTGAAAATAGATAATTCGATCATTGAAAGAGAAGAAAACATTTAGAAAGAGGCATACATTTATGGAATTTATGGTAAAATTATCATTTTAATAGCATTGGAAAAGAGAGACTATTGAATATTGATTTGGAAAAGAAAAAAAGTTAGGTCATAATTAAACACCAAATCTCAGATTAATGGAATATGTTTAAGAAATTATTAGGAAAAAATATGTGACAATGTATTTAAATCTTGAAAATTAGAACTTTCCTAAGCAAAATATAAACATAGGAACCATGAAGAGAAAGAATGAATAGACCTGACTGCAGAAAAATGGAAATTATTGTACCCAAAGAAAGACACTGTTATTTTACCCTAAGAAAGACACTGTATTTGAGAAATGTATGACTGCTTGGGAGAATGTTTTTGCAACATATTTATAAAAAGTATACTTATAATCTAGTCACTGAGTTAATTCTTTGCAGACATGATTTAGTTCTCAGAGAAAGAGGACTAACTGAAGTTGATATTATTTGTCCCCAATCTGGCAGAGAGAAAACTGAGATTTGGAAAGTATTTATAAGCATCTTGCTTAATTTCTCACAGTTTTTAAGCAGTGGGGCCAAAATTTCATGCCAATTCTGTTTGACTTTCAGAGCTCTTTCCCATGACCTCTTTTCTTCCTAGTGCTAACTTAGTTTACCTTGAGCATTTCTAAAATTGCACTGTTATCTCATATGAAATATTCTCTGACCTCATCTCTTATGCTGTGGTCCTATGGAGTATTAGTCCCTTAAATCACCCATAGCACAATGAAAGAATAAATGGATTATATGGATAGTGTAATGTCAATGAGTCTACAAATATTTATTCTATGCAAAGGGAGAGGGATAACCTTATCATGTGCATTCACAATTAAAAACTTGGCATAAACAGGAGCTAGTAGAGAAATTTGAAGTTGGCCAGTTCTCTGATTTGTTGTGCGGCGTTGTCAGAATTATTCATCAGGCTAGCTTCATGCTGACAAGTGATAATTTCGGCAGGGCAAGTGAATTTCATGACCCAAGCCCACAGGAAACTCTTAAGCATGGAACTTGATGCTTGCTTTATCAATGAATGACTCTAAACAAATTCTAGATTGGGATAATGTGGTGAAGAAAAGAAAGAAGTATCCAGAATTTGGAAAAAAATAAAACCAACCCTTTATTTAGATAAAAACCTACAACTCCCATTTTCTACCTTATCTTTGGCCAAATATTTGAACAGAGTTGCAATAACAGAGCTAAACTGACAGTTTTCAGTTACATTTCTTTTCATCTGTTTCCTTGTGGTGCTGCTAGATTATGACTCCTGTTACCTTTGTTATATGGGATTATTAACATTTCCTGAGCTAATCATTCCCATACCTCGTGGCTATTTCCACTCTCCTCTGTCTGTCCTTTTAACATTGGTATTTTTTAGACTTATACCCAAGGCCTTTGCTGCTGGTCTCATCCAACCTATAGCTCCAGTTACCAGGATGTGCAAGTGATATCTGTATTATTTAGGGAGATTTTGGTGGCATCAGAGGACCCAATAATGACCTAACGATGATATCAAGTACCTCACAGGACAAGAAATCTGGAGAAAGTGTGTTCCAGGGTAGGCTCAGGAGTTCGCAGATGTCATCAGGTACCAAGGTTCTTCACATCTTTCAGCTTTGGCATTCACGGAGCCATCTTACCAGTTTTCTAGATAGTAGCTGAAGCTCCAAACCTCAGTTTCTCACAATACTTTTAAAGTGGGAAGGAGGGGGGTTTTGAAGGCAGAAGATGGCTCTCTTCTCATGTTGCTCTCTGCTTTATAAGGAGGAAAATCTTTCCTCAGTGGACTTCACTTGCCTTAGAAGTAAGTTATGTATCATACCAATGACAAAGAGAAATGGGGTTACCAGGATTGACTTGTGTATGTGTGTGTGTATTAGTTGCTTAGTCGTGTCTGACTCTCTGCAACCCCATAGACTGCAGCCCACCAGGCCCCTCCATCCGTGGGATTCTCCAGGAAAGAACACTGGAGTGGGTTGCCATTTCCCTCTCCAAAAGAAACTATAGAAAGAAAGAAAGTGAAGTCACTCAGTCGTGTCCAACTCTTTGCAACCCCATGGACTGCAGCCCACCAGGCTCCTCCATCCATGGAACTTTCCAGGCAAGAGTACTGGAGTAGGTTGCCATTTACTTCTCCAAGGATTGACTTAACCAATTTTTATTTCATTCTTTGAACTGAGTACATCACTCCGTGAATAAAATTAAGAGTTCTGTTAGCAAGGAAGATGGGAGGGAGTGGTCATTGGATGGTTAATTAATAATGTCAAGCATGGCATCACAAAATCAATATCTTCAACCCTAATCTACTTCATTAAGTTTAGTCCCACTTATGCAAATACCTGCAAGACATCTATCTCACACTTCTCAGATTCCATAAACTCATCACTTTCCCTGACAGTCCTTTGCCTAAACCCCAAGGTCCTGCCCTATTGCACACATAGACCTCCTTCTGCTTTAATGAAGCAAATGACATTGCCATTCATTCAGTTGCCCAAAACAAAAACCTAGGTGTAAACTTTAACATCCCTTATCCCTTAACCTTCAGTTCAGTTCAGTCTTTCAGCCGTGTCCGACTCTTTGCGACCCCATGAATTGCAGCACGCCAGGGCTCCCTGTCCATCACCAACTCCCGGAGGTCACTCAGAGTCACGTCCATCAAGTCAGTGATGCCATCCAGCCATCTCATCCTCTGTTGTCCCCTTCTCCTCCTGCCCTCAATCCCTCCCAGCATCAGAGTCTTCTCCAATGAGTCAACTCTTCGCATGAGGTGGCCAAAGTACTGGAGTTTCAGCCTTAGCATCATTCCTTCCAAAGAAATCCCAGGGCTGATCTCCTTCAGAATGGACTGGTTGGATCTCCTTGCAGTCCAAGGGACTCTCAAGAGTCTTCTCCAATACCACAGTTCAAAAGCATCAATTCTTCAGTGCTCAGCTTTCTTTATAGTCCAACTCTCACATCCATATATGACCACTAGAAAAACCATAGCCTTAGTCAATCACAAATTCCCAATGTATCTTCTTAATATGGCTCAGATATTATGCCTTTCTTTATCTTCCTTTTCATAGAAATAAGAAAAATCACTAACAAACCAACTCATTATATAATATTTACAAAATTTTCAAATTGTATTTCTAAAATTTTTAATAAAACTGTTTATAGTTTTAATAAATTTGTGTGTTTTAGTTATTGATGGATAGCACACGTTTTTTAATTTTTAAGCAAATTCTGTTAGTGTATGGTCCCTAGAAAAGAGAGTATGAAGCAAAATTTACACACTTACTGGAGGAAAGGATGCAATCCTGAGGACATAGGAGAGAGGAAAAAAAGGAATAAAGCAGAGATGGAGGGAAAACAATAGAAGTTGGTATATTGCCCAGTTTAGGTATGCCTTCTCAAGAAAACATTGCTAGCTAATGTGGGAAATCTCCTGAGTGGTCAGTCATGTGGATTCACTGCTTTTCAGAACTGTCCTTTGTGAAAGAAGAGTAAGGACATGACATGTATCTGCAGTCTTGTTTCTATTTTCTGGCTCATTGGTGAAAACCTGCCTACAAGGCACTGAGAATCTCACACATGCCCCTTTATTACTCAGCCCTTTTGGACAACCACTGGCTGGAAAAACTAGAGTCTTCATGGGATTTAGCCAGGTTTGGCCTCACACCAGACTTGCTATAGCTCCCATGCTGCTGGCACAGCAGAGCCCAGGTCTCAGCCCAGTCCTCATCCTGGGGGAGGCTGAGAAAATGGAAGATGTTAGGATATGAGGTGATGGTGGTGGCAGCTGGAGTGTGAGCCGTCTCTGGGATGGCTGCAATCTGGGAAGAAGGGCAAGTGACCAGGGCTGCAGAGTACATGAGGATGAGCAGATCTGTTGCGGTACATGAACTAAACATCACACAGTGCGTGAGAAATGGATGAAAGGATCCTATAAGTACTTAAAAGGTGACCAAAAGGGTAAAAAATACGTATGGCAGAATTCTTTCATCTACTGTTGATATTTTTCCAGATACTTTTGGATGTCATTTGTTTAAAAATGTGATCTTGTTTTTTTAACTTATCCCTCAAATGTCAGAAAAGCCATAATTTAGTATTTTCAGAATTATACATTTAAATTTAAGTTTACATTTATTTTTCCATAGATTAAAGACCTGTATTTGAAAAGCAAAACTTCAAAATTACTAGAATGAGATACTGAAGCATATTTTTATGATTTAAGACAGCAAAAAGATTTCTTAATCAGAAGACAAAAGCACAATTTGTAGAAAAAAGAATTGACATTAACGTGTTTAAATTCTGTGTATCAAAATTAAAAGATAGCCCATAGGCTGAGAGAAGATATTTCCAGTGCATATAACCAGAAAGGTTTAAGATCCCACGTGTATAAAAAATAGTTACAAATCAACAAAAAATCCAGGCAACCCAGTGCTAAAATGAGCAAAGAATTTAGAGGCAGATTGCAGAATTGGAAAACTGAATGCCAAAATAATAAAAAATTAATTAATAAATAAAAAGTTGCTCAGTCTTGTCTGACTCTTTGTGACCCCATGGACTATAGCCTACCAGGCTTTTCCATCCATGGGATTTTCTAGGCAAGAGTTCTGGAGTGGGTGCCATTTCCTTCTCCCAAATGACAAATAAATCAGTAATCAAAGAAATCCAAAATAAATGTGTTATTATTTCATACCCCAAAGTAGAAAAACTGACCATATGATATGCTAGTGAACATATAGGGGAATAAGAGTAGAAATTGGTAGAGCTAGATTATAGAGCAATTCAAGAGTCTATTAAAGTTGAAACACTACAACACTACAGTTTAATTTCTAGGTGTATATTCTAGAAAACATTTGAACCTGTATGCCTGGAGTTAGATGCAAGAATGCTTGTTGCAGGATTGATTGAAATAGTGAAAAATTGGAAAAAACCTTCATGTTCATCTATGGGAGAATGGCGACATTGTAGATAATGATGAAGTAGAATTAAAACAAATGAATTAGAGCCTAGTGTTGAAAAAGCAAGTTGCAGAAAAATTTCTTTCATAAATTCTATTTGTGAATAAAATTTATTTCAGGTATGAAAACACACAGAAGAGTACTATGTATGGTGTATAATAAAAATGTAATATGTGTAGGAATGGCCACATACAAAGGTCATTACAATAGCAAACTTTGGAGAAGAAGGAAAGTGGATGGCATTGGGGGTTGACAGGACCTTCAACTACATGTAAGGTTTTATTTCTTTCAAATAAGAAAATGAACCAAATGTGATTTTGATGAGTTAGTGATTTCACGGGGTTTTAAAAAAGATACTGTTTTTCTGTATGGTTGAAGACTTTATACCAAAAACATTTATAAAAGATAAAAATCTAAAAGGAATTAAAATTATATGCTTAAGAAATTTAAATAGAAATTTTTAATTTAAGTGTAAACTAAATTTATATTCAGAAGCATTCATTGGAAATGATTGGGAAAAATCCCATCCCATATAAATGCTAAAATTTTTATTTACAGCCCCAAACAATAGAGATCTGTCAACTTGATAAAAGTCTGCAGAATGATTCTAAATGAAAAAGGAAAACAAAAAAGCAATAGAAAGGAAATGAGTAGGGCTTACTCTAATGGATAATCTGATTAAAATGCCTGTCACAGTATTTATTGATGCTGTTGATGTTTGCCAATATCTGTGTAAAGAGGAATATTAGGCAGGATACAGTTTTAGTGGCTGTCTCAAAGAACCAAAAAAATAGCAGCTTAAACAAGGGAAAAGTATGTTTTTCTGTCGTACATAGCCTAGGTATAAGTAGTTCAGAACTGACGCAGTAGTTTGCAAGTGTCAGAGACCGGAACTCCTATCTTGCTGCTCTGTCAATTCTCAATACACAACCTTCTCTTTTGGTCGAAGATGGCTGCCCCAGCCTTCACCATCATGCCCACATTTCATCCAACAGGAAGGAGGTGCAAAGAAAGTGGAGGGCATGCTTCTTCCTTGTAAGGACATGACTAGTAAGTTACTCTGTCAATTCTTTCATTCCATGGCTATACCTGGCAGCAAGGGAGGCTGAGAAAGATTGTCTTTATTCTGGGTGTCATGAGAACCCAAGAGTTCTCATTCTTAGCACAGAAAGGGTAACAATTAGGAATCTTAGGTCAAGTGGCAAAACTTCATTCTTTAACAGCTGGTAGAAAATTTTTCGGAGAAGGCAATGGCACCCCACTCCAGTACTCTTGCCTGGAGAATCCCATGAACGGAGGGGCCTGGTAGGCTGCAGTCCATGCAGTCGCTAAGAGTCAGACACGACTGAGTGACTTCACTTTCACTTTTCACTTTCATGCATTGGAGAAGGCAGTGGCAGATCAGATCAGATCAGATCAGTCGCTCAGTCGTGTCCGACTCTTTGCGACCCCATGAACGAAGATCATGGCATCTGGTCCCATCACTACATGGGAAATAGATGGAGAAACAGTGGAAACAGTGTCAGACTTTATTTTTCTGGGCTCCAAAATCACTGTAGATGGTAACTGCAGCCATGAAATTAAAAAAGAGAGACTGTTTAGAAAACAGGAAAGGAAAGCAGACCTAGGTGTGGAAAAACGGATACAATAACTTGCAGAGTGTGTCTTCCACTAAATAGGAATGAGATGTGGTAGGTGTAAGAAGTGGTAGATTAGAGCATTGATTATTGACAAATCAAAAGGAAGGAGCTTGAAAGTCTTCAAGAACACAGGTAGAAATCTTGGGAAAGTGCCAGTTCTGGAAAAGGGGTAACTTGGAAAGGATAGCTTTAAGATATATGGTGGTGAAGAAAAACAATCAAGAACTGGAAATTACAAGTACTTCAAAAACTAGAGGATCACAAAATTAAAAGATGTACCACCACCACCACCACTGCATCTCAAAAGGGGGCAGTTTTTACTTTTTTTTTTTTTAAGAAACTGTACTCCACAAACAAAAGAGGAAGCTCTTGAAGTAAGAAATCTCATATATGAACCAAACCTTCACCTCTTCACCTCCCTATCTCCACACTTTTATCTACAGGTGGCAGTTATTCTGGTCCAAGAAAATAAAACATCTCAAAATAAAGAGTAAACAGCATAATATCCATACAAAGTGACTGTAAGCAACCCACTCCAGTATTCTTGCTTGGAGAATCCCAGGGACAGAGGAGCCTGTTGGGCTGCCGTCTATGTGGTCGCACAGAGTCGGACACAACTGACTTGACTTAGCAGCAGCAGTAGCAGCAGCAGAAAATTCTTAGGGTGAGAAATGTCTTGTTTAGAGAACTATCTTTCAGTCGTTTTGTGTGAAAATATATGCAGTGCAGAGACTAGAAAAAGAAGGTGCAGTAAAAGGAACACGGATGTTTCTCTGCTTAGGTAAATTTGCATTTTTTTTTTTTCCCTATGAAGAGAAAAGAGGGAGCAATACTAAATTATTTGACAGAAGTCTGGACTCCGCAAACATTTATCAAGTCTGCCACTCAAAGAAAGGCTCTTTGGGGACTTCCTTAGTGGTCCAGTGACTGAGACTCCGTGTTCCCAATGCTGGGCGCCCAGGTTCGATCCCTGGTCAGGGAACTAGATCCTGCATGCTGTAATTAAGAACCAGCGCAGCCAAATAAATAAATACATTGTTTTAAAAGACTCTGTGAAGTTGGATTTTATATATTGATGTGTAGAAATCTAGGAAGGGACTGAGTTTCAGTGTGAGCTAGTATCATGCATAACAAGAGATTCCTTGAGAAAGTAAACAGTTCACAAATGAAAGTACTCAGAATCACCCCTCAGCTTTCCATTGGCTTGTCTTTGAACCCAGTTTTGGAGGAGTTATTTTCCAAGAACCTTCTAAATTTTCACAGTGAATGAAGCCCTGGCAGGTCTCTTTCATATCTGCCAGATATGCTTGAGTTTTAAGAAGAGCACAACCCAGGCTGAAGCTACAGGCTTTGCTAATCTTAGTCTGATCTTGGGGGCATCCATTTATCCTCAGTCCAAGCTTCTCGTATCACTGAGAAAACGTGTAACATTGAGACTCCACACCAGAACACTGTATGAACTCATTGAGATTTGTTTGAAAATTTTGGTGGACATAGTTACAAAGATGTTCAGACTCTTAAATGCTGACCATCGCTTGAACAATCTCTAAGAATTAACTCTAGTACTTAAAAAAAAAAAAAAAAAGATGTTCATGGATTGGTAGAATCAATATAGTGAAAATGAGTATACTACCCAAAACAATTTATAGATTCAATGCAATCCCCATCAAGCTACCAACGGTATTCTACACAGAGCTAGAACGAATAATTTCTCAATTTGTATGGAAATACAAAAAACTTTGAATAGCCAAAGCTATCTTGAGAAAGAACGGAACTGGAGGAATCAACCTGCCTGACTTCAGGCTCTACTACAAAGCCACAGTCATCAAGACAGTATGGTACTGGCACAAAGACAGAAATATAGATCAATGGAACAAAATAGAAAGCCCAGAGATAAATCCACGCACATATGGACACCTTATCTTTGACAAAGGAGGCAAGAATATACAATGGATTAAAGACAATCTCTTTAACAAGTGGTGCTGGGAAAACTGGTCAAACACTTGTAAAAGAATGAAACCAGAACACTTTCTAACACCATACACAAAAATAAACTCAAAATGGATTAAAGAGCTAAATGTAAGAGCAGAAACCATAAAACTCCTAGAGGAAAACATAGGCAAAACACTCTCTGACTTACATCACAGCAGGATCCTCTATGACCCACCTCCCAGAATATCGGAAATAAAATCAAAAATAAAAAATGGGACCTAATCAAACTTAAAAGCTTCTGCACAACAAAGGAAACTATAAGCAAGGTGAAAAGACAGCCTTCAGAATGGGAGAAAATAATAGCAAATGAAGCAACAGACAAACAACTAATCTCAAAAATATACAAGCAACTCCTACAGCTCAATTCCAGAAAAATAAATGACCCAATCAAAAAATGGGCCAAAGAACTAAATAGACATTTCTCCAAAGAAGACATACAGATGGCCAACAAACACATGAAAAGATGCTCAACATCACTCATTATCAGAGAAATGCAAATCAAAACCACTATGAGGTACCATTTCACGCCAGTCAGAATGGCTGCGATTCAAAAGTCCACAAGTAATAAATGCTGGAGAGGGTGTGGAGAAAAGGGAACCCTCTTACACTGTTGGTGGGAATGCAAACTAGTACAGCCACTATGGAGAATAGTATGGAGATTCCTCAAAAAACTGGGAATAGAACTATCTTATGATCCGCATCCCACTGCTGGGCATACACACTGAGAAAACCAGAATTGAAAGAGACACGTGTACCCCAATGTTCATTGCAGCACTGTTTACAATAGCCAGGACTTGGAAGCAACCTAGATGTCCATCCGCAGATGAACGGATAAGAAAGCTGTGGTACATATACACAATGGAGTATTACTCAGCCATTAAAAAGAATACATTTGAATCAGTTCTAAGGAGGTGGATGGAACTGGAGCCTATTATACAGAGTGAAGTAAACCAGAAAGAAAAACACAAATACAGTATACGAACGCATATATACGGAATTGAGAAAGATGGTAACAATAACCCTGTTTATGAGACAGCAAAAGAGACACTGATGTATAGAACAGACTTTTGGACTCTGGGACCAGGAGAGGGTGGGATGATTTGGGAGAATAGCATTGAAATATGTATAATATCATATCTGAAACGAGTCGCCAGTCCAGGTACGATGCCTGATAACGGATGCCTGGGGCTGGTGCACTGGGACGACCCAGAGGGATGGTATGGGGAGAGAGGAGGGAGGAGGGTCAGGATGGGGAGCACATGTATACTGGTGGCGGATCCATCTCGATGTATGGTAAAAGCAATACAATATTGTAAAGTTAAGCAAAATAAAATTTAATTTAAAAAAAAAAAGGTCCATATATTGTGGCATAAGATTAAAACTTAGATTTAAATTGTTAGTATTTTAAAAACTTTTCATATCTCAAGGACTTAATGATGTTGATTCATTCATTCACTATGTGTTGTGGAAGATAAGACAATGTATTAAATATGGTCCTTGCACTCATGGAGCTTTTCATTAATTGACTGATTCATTGAATATTTATGGAGCACCAGCTGTATACTTGCCACTGGGTTAAAAGTGAGGAATGAGATCTGCCAGCAGCCCTCAAGGAGTTTCCTCTGGATGAAACAGACAAGGAGATAATTACAAGACAGTGGGATGCATGCTATGAAAGAGGAACACTTAAGGTGCTGTGCTTGTCGATAGCAAGTATACAGCTTTTAAAGCCAGTTATTTGTGGGATCTTTAATATGAAAAAAAAAAAACAACAAAACTACAGATTGGGAGAGGCTTCCCAGTTTTCAAAGCATCTGTGATTTCTCTGGTATTGTTTACAGAACAGAGCCTGAGAAAATCTTTCCTGCTAACAAGCCAGAATTTAGTTTATAATTAGACAAGAGGGCTCAACAATCAGGGGTGATGGAACATTGCCGAGAATCTTAGAGAGGACCAAGGGAAACAGTTTACAATTAATTTAAATTTTGAGGTTTTAAAAATGTCTATTTATTTTCCATGGAAACCAGTGTCAACTCATCTCAGAGACTGGGAATTTAAGGGTGGAATTCTTTGTGATATCTTTTACCTGCTTTAATCACAAGTAGCGACTATTGATGGCTCAGATGGTAAAACAAATAAGCCTGCAATACAGGAGACCTGAGTTCAATACAGGAGACACTGAGTTGGGGAGATCCCTGGAGAAGGGAATGGCTCCTCAATAGTCCAGTATTCTTGCCTGGAGAATGCCATGGACAGAGGAGTCTGGCAGGCTACAGTCTGTGGGGTCACAAAGAGTTGGACATGACTGAGCGACCAACACACACACAGTGACTATTGAATACTAAGCATATGCCAGTCATTGCTGGATGCTTTACATTTGCTATCTTATTTTTTCTCTAAAGGGGCTAGAGGGATAGAGGATCCAAGTGTGAGATTCAAGATTTTGCTTCAGTGAGACTTCCCTGGAGGTCCAGTGGTTAAGACTTTGCTTTCCAATGCAAGGGGCACAGATTCAGGGATCTAAGATCCCACATGCCTTGCAGCCAAAAATCCAACACATGAAAGAGAAACAGTATTGTAACAAATTCAATAAAAACTTTTAAAAATAGTCCACATTTTAAAAAATCTTAAAAATAGTTTTACCCGAATCAGTCTCTGAGTAAGCATCTCATCAAAAGGATTTGTGTTAACTTAAATGTAGGGATTCATAGTCTCACTGAGAAATAGTGCTAACTGGCATAATTTTCATTATGTAATTAGGAATCCATTTGAACCAAACTTGCTTTCTTTTTTGTTGTTTTTTGTTTGTTTGCTTTTTGCTGAACCGAACTTTCTTGTTGAACATCTTTTTATGCAAAATGGAAGCAAGAGATAACTGTGAGAGAGAGATCAGCTATATAGGTATTTTTCCATCTAATCTGGGCTTTGTGAAGTGTAGTCAACCAATTTATTCAAGAAACCATTTTACTTTGCTATTCTTGCTTGTCAATCAAAAAATGGGGAAAGAGGTATAAAAAATAGAAAGTAGCTTCTGGGCTTAGAAAGAGATGAGAAAAATATTTGTAGCTTTATTAAGATTGTTGGAGCTATTTCCTCTGCCACATTGTATTTTTTTGTAAATTATCTCATTTTGCTCTCTTAGCTTGTGATACTGCTGTCCATCCTTCTTTTGTTTTTAAATTCAATTTATTTAAACTAAAACTAAAAAAAAACACCCAATCCACCTATTTCTCCTACTCCCCACCCTCTGCTTCTGGCAAATACCATTATGTTCTTTGTGTCTATGAACTTGTATCCCCCTCCTAGGTATATATATGTTTTTAATTTTTTTATTGAGTTATATTTGATTTATAATATTATTTTAAGTGTACAACATAGTGATTCAAATTTTTATAGGTTATACTTCTCTGAAAGTTATTGTAAAATATTAACTATATTCTCTGTGCTGTACGATATCCTTGTAGCTTATTTATTTTATAGATAGTAGTTTGTACCTCCTAATCCCTTACTCATATCTTGTCTCTCCCCCCATGCCTCTCCCCATTGGTAACCACTAGTATGTTCTCTATTTCTCTGAGTCTGTTCCTTTTTGTTATAGTTACTAATTTATTTTATTTTTAAATTTCACATATAAGTGATAACAGGTACTATTTGTCTTTCTCTGTCTGACTTACTGCACTTGGCATAATGTCCTCCGTCCATGTTGTCACAGATGGAAAAATTTCATTCTTTTTTATGGCAGAGTAGTATTCCACTGTAGCTGTCTAATGCCTCTTCTTAATCCATTTATCTATTGATAAACACTTAAGTTGCTTCCACATCATGGCTGTTGAAAAAATGCTACTATGAACATTGGGGTGCATATTTCTGTTTAAATTAGTATTTTCATTTTCTTCAGATATACACACATGAATGGAACTGCTGGACCATACATTTTTATATTTTTAGTTTTTTGGGGGAACTATTTTCTGCAGTGGTTGTACCCATTTACACTCTCAATCAGTAGTGTTTGGGCTCCTTTTTCTCCACATCCTTGCCAACACTTGTTATTTCCAGTCTTTTTGATAATAGCTATTTTAACACATTGTGGTTTTGATTTGCATTTCCCTAGTGCTTAATGATGTGGAGCATCTATTCATGTACCTGTTGTTCAGCCACATGTCTTCTTTGGAAAAATGTCTATTCACATCTTCTATCTATTTTAATCAAATTATTTGTGATTTTGCTATTGAGTCGTATGAGTTCTTTATGTATTTTGAATATTAGCCTCTTATTGGATATATGACTTGCAAATATTTTCTACTATTCAGTAGGTTATCTTTTCATTTATTGATGGTTTCCTTTTTGGTGATTTTTAGTTTGATATATTTGCACTTATTTACTTTTGCTTTTGTTGCTTTTGCTTTTTGCATCAGATTCAAAAAATCAATGCCAAGACCTATGTCAAGGAGCTCACCACCTATGTTTTCTTCTAGATTTATGGTTTCAGGTTTTATATTTAATCCATTCTGAGTTTATTTTTGTGTGTGGTTTAAAATAATAGTCCAGCTTCAGTCTTTTGCATGTGGCTGTCCAATTTTCCCAACACCATTTATTGAAGAGACTATCTTTCCCCATTCTGTATTCTTGCTTTGTTGTATGTTATTGGACTATATGTGCATGGGTTTGTTGCTGGACTCTTTATTCTCTTTCATTGATCTTTATGTTTATTTTTAAAACTGATAATACAGTGTTTTAATTACTGTAGCTTTATAATATGGTTTGAAATCAGGGAGTGTAATGCCTCTAGCTTTTTATTTTTCCTCAAGATTGCTTTGGCTATTCAGTATGTTCTATGATTTCACACAAATTTTAGGACTGTCTGTTATACTTTTGTGAAAAATGCCACTGGAATTTTGATAGGCAGTTCACTGAATTTGTATATTTCCTTGAGTAGATATGCATTTTAGGAATATTAATCTTCTAACCCATGAGCAGAGAATATCTTTCCATTTATTAGTATCTTCTTTAATTTCTTTCATTAATATCTTGTAGTTTTCAATATATAGGTCTTTTACTTCCTTGGTTAAATCTACTTGGTTAAATCTCCTCCCCCTCAATCTTTCCCAGCATCAGGGTCTTTTCCAAGGAGTCGGCTCTTCACATCAGGTGGCCAAAGTATTAGAGTTTCAGCTTCAACATCAGTCCTTCCAATGAACATTCAGGACTGATCTCCTTTAGGATGGACTGGTTGGATCTCCTTGCAGTCCAAGGGACTCTCAAGAGTCTTCTCCAACGCCACAGTTCAAAAGCATCAATTCTTTGGTGCTCAGCTTTCTTTATAGTCCAACTCTCACATCCATACATGACTATTGGAAAAACCATAGCTTTGACTAGACAGAACTTTGTTGGCAAAATAATGTCTCTACTTTTTAATATGCTGTCTAGGTTGGTCATAACTGTCCTTCAAAGGAGTAAGCATCTTTTAATTTCATGGGTGCAATCAGCATCTGCAGTGATTTTGGAGCCCGCCAAAATAAAATCTGCCACTGTTTAAACTGTTTCCCCATCTGTCTACCATGAAGTGATGGGACCAGATGCCATGATCTTAATTTTCTGAATGTTGGACTTTAAGCCAACTTTTCACTCTCCTCTTTCACTTTCATCAAGAGGCTCTTTCCAAGAAAGCTTATAACCTTAGCGAAAAGTTATTTTGTAGACTTTAATAACTGGGGTAACATAACTGATGATATTGTTTACTATAGTATTTCAGAAGCAGAAATTATCTATATATATATATATATATAAGCTATTTTTTGTAGTGATCTTTGTAAAACAGATGATAAATCCTTATGAAGCATCTTATGAGGAGCTAAGTTAATATGCTCTAGATAGGTAGCCTTCTGTTAAGCTAATGTGATGATTCTGATTCTTAGTTGGGAGGAAAAGCGCTCTTCCCAAAGATGTTCCAGTACGGGGAAAGAGTGAGTTCTCAGGAGGCTGGTTAGTCTTGGTTCAAGCCCCACTGCTTGGCCATTCTAGCCTTTGACCTTAGGCAAGTCCCTTAACCAGCTTCAGCTGTCTCAACTTGAAAAAGGAGAACAGGATCTACTTTGGAAAATTTTTGTTAACATATTAAGAGCAACTCTATGCAAAATGGCAGTTTACAACATAACAAAAATGATGATGGTTATCAAACTGATTCTTCTCTTTGCAGCCATCAAGGTCTAAATTAACATTTACTTCAATTCTCTTCAGTCGCTTTTTGCTTTTTTATTTTTTTCCCATTTTATGTGAAGTATATTTGGAGTTTCCTACATAATGTGTTTCACAAAGATAGGAAACGTATCTGTCTTATGTACTGCCGTATGCCTAGTAACTGGCCCTGAGCAGGGGCTCAATAAGTATGCATTTAAATGAAAGATTGAATGAATGAATGGATTAGGGTGAATTGAGGTGAGCTGTTGCTTATACCTACAGTCTTCCTGTATAGTCATACCATACACCAAGGTTTCTGGTTTGGAAATACTAGAAAGAGTACATTGCACCTCAGGATACAATGTAATATTATATTGTAATATATTCTTCTAATATTATATTGCACTTTAGTATGAGTTTTTCTGTTTCTGAAGAGATCAGAGGAGTCTGGACCCTCCCCATACCCTCACTGGTCTGATTGATAGTCACAGGCTCTATTTTCTGCTATTGCTAAAAACCTATTTGACTTTCATAATTTCTTTCTTCATCTTACTTTTTTTTTTTATGTTTTAGGAAGAAGAAGATAAACTCCAGATGTGATTACAACTTTAGATTTTATATGTTCTTGCTATAGACACATTTTCCTTATTTTATCACATAAGCAGTAGTTTTGCTTTTTCAATATAGTTTGCTCAGCAGTTAAGCCCAGGGAAGCCCATGTTTTCAGATAGATGATTTACTATTATGCTAAATAGCAATACTTTAGCTCTCTATTAATGGAAAAGCCCACAATTAGTTGTATTTAGTCATTGGCAATGGATTCACAGAGATGACGCTACCAAAGTCATTCATAGAGACTAGTGTTTAGAACTTAATTTTTTAAATAAATTAAGAAGCAGTGTTAACAAAACAGGTATTCAGTACTCACAGACAGAGAATAATAGAATCACAAAGAAAAGGGGAAATTTCTAAAATTTTTGTTCAGAGAGAGAATGGGAGGAGGTAGCATCAGTGAAATTAAACTCAGTAATTAGATCCTAATGAGTAATGATCTAGCTTTCTCTATAAAATAATGCTTGGCCCTGTTCTGGTGATAATCTGATTCTCTTTGATAAGCATAGCAGCAGAAAGGGATAATGCTTTGAAAATGGGCTTTGTTAAATAACAAAGCATTCACTCTTTTCAGCTTCATCTATGATATCTGATCCCCAGATCTGATACGGACACACACCCTTACTTTGCCTGGAAGCAGGAAAGAGGGGGCTGGGCTGACAGCATCTTATGTCTAAGGTAATTCATCATTCTGCAGTGAGATGTGTCTCCTCAAATTGTCACCTTGTGTTATATCCTCCCGATATAATGGATGATGATGAATCATTGTAGTAGTAGTATGAGTTTATTTCTGAAACATAAACTCCAGAGATTGGTATAGAGAGTCAGCTCCTCTTTTACCTATTGTTTTGGTCCTGCTTGTAAGCTACCAGGGCTTCCCTGGTGGCTCAGATGGTAAAAAATCTGCCTGCGATGCTGGGTTCAATCCCTGGGTAAGACACCAGCCTGAGGGCTTATACCCAAGGGGTGGCATCTGATTAGTTGGGCTGGACCAGGGGTGAAATTTGCCAGACATGTTAAAATTTATGCTCTCAAAGACTATAGGCTTCTTGGTCCAGGACGGAATATTTCAGCCACAGAAATAGCACTGAGGTTTTAAATCTAGAAATGAGCAGGTTTAAATCTCAGGCCAAAACTCAAGAGTGTGAAAAATAGTTCTGTTTACCATTTTGCCAAGTTGCCAAGGAATTAAATTTTGGTCATTATTGGCACTCGGCCCGGGGTTGTGTCAAGTTCTCACACATAAAGCTCCTACAACCATGGGACATCACCCACAGTGTTCACTGTTGAGCTGACCTTTGTCCCAGCCTGTGGGGACTCTGCAGCTCAGTTGCTTCTGTGCTACAGAGTACCCAATTTTTGGCAGTGTTTGGAAGTATTCTACATAGCCCTCCCTCCAGAGGGGAAGTTGTTAGAAATGTGATTTTGAGGAACATGGCTGACAGTGGAACATTTTACAGTCAAAGCAAGTAGGATGAATAGTCTAATATTTATTCCAGAAAAGTTAGAATTTCATTATAAAACTGTGTATATAAAACTATTGATAAAGCATTTGGGATGTTTGCTTGAATCAAAGAGACCTTCAGGGACCATCCCAAGAAACTATTTAAGTCATTTAAGACCTTGTTTACTTGACACCATTTTACCATAAAGGACAATGCTGCAATTTATTCAGAATTTACTCTGTGTTAGGCTCTGTTCTATTTTTTTACACACAGGATCTCTTAATCTTTACAGCAACTTTCTGAGGGTGATATTATTGATACTACCAGTAGCTCAGGATGAAGACTCTGGGAAGCAGAGAACATGACTGATTTAAACCCAGGTTAATTTGTGCAGCACCAGCTCAATTTAGAGGGAGGGTTTCTGTATTTTCACTCAAAATCTTTTAGCAACTTTATATTTTTCTGATGGAAAGTTTTTCTCTGAATCTCATTTAAATTGCTCATGCTGCAGTCGAAACCCTTTTTCTCTTTGTCTCCTTTGTGACTGCAGAGAACAGCTGGTCACCATCCCACTGACAATGCAATGATGCGTCGTTCAAGGAGGGGACAGTAATTGTCCTCCTTCAGAACTGACAATCTCAGCTCCTTGAACTGTTTTCCCTTGGCCCTATTTTCCCTCAAACCTTCAATTACATCTTTGTTTCTTGCCCAGTCTTTTGAGGACGGCTCCACAAATTAACTCCTCACCAGCACTGGATGTGGGACAGGGTGAAGTTCAGGCAGTTTGAGTTTATGTTCTTCTGAATTTCCTTAAAATGAGCATCACTGGGCTGATTCTAATCTGCAGTCAGCCTCAGGGGCCCCTTGGAGTCCCTCCTTGGATCCCTCCAAATGCAGGTCTTAGCTTCCTATGCATCTGCTCCCAACTACAGAGGGCATACAGACCTCGGGTGACCTTCACCTCATTTTGTGTTAAAATTTTTACGTCTCCATATCTCTGCCTCTCCCCTTAAAATGCCCTTCCCCCACTCTTCAAATATCCTCACAACTTCCTTATCTTCAAAGGCTCTGCTCAAAGACCCCAGTCCCCACTGATGACCAGGAGAATGGACTCTCACCCACCTCCAGCCAGCCACACACCTTTTCTATTTCTCTCTAAGGTCTTTTGACTTTCTGCTCAGAATATCTATGTCCACATCATATCATTAATTTAAAAAATTGATTGGCAGTTTTATTTTTATAATAGGCAGTGCATGCAAATAGTATTCAATCCAAAATGTACGAAAGGCACACACTACATTTTCCCTAATACTTTGTCCCTGCAGAGGCAAGCAGTTAGCATTATCAGTCTCATCAGATCAGATCAGTCGCTCAGTCGTGTCCAACTCTTTGCGACTCCATGAACTACAGCACGCCAGGCCTCCCTGTCCATCACCAGCTCTTGGAGGTCACTCAGACCCACATTCATCGAGTCAGTGATGCCATCCAGCCATCTCATCCTCTGTCGTCCCCTTCTCCTCCTGCCCCCAATCCCTCCCAGCATCAGAGTCTTCTCCAATGAGTCAACTCTTCGCATCAGGTGGCCAAAATACTGGAGTTTCAGTTTTAGCATCATTCCTTCCAAAGAAATCCCAGGGCTGATCTCCTTCAGAATGGACTGGTTGGATCTCCTTGTAGTCCAAGGGACTCTCAAGAGTCTTCTCCAACACCACACTTCAAAAGCATCAATTCTTCGGTGCTCAGCCTTCTTCACAGTCCAACTCTCACATCCATACATGACCACAGGAAAGACCATAGCCTTGACTAGGTGAACCTTTGTTGGCAAAGTGATGTCTCTGCTTTTGAATATGCTATCTAGGTTGGTCATAACTTTCCTTCCAAGGAGTAAGTGTCTTTTAATTTCATGGCTGCAGTCACCATCTGCAGTGATTTTGGAGCCCAGAAAAATAAAGTCTGACACTGTTTCCACTGTTTCTCCATCTATTTCCCATGTAGTGATGGGACCAGTTGCCATGATCTTTGTTTTCTGAATGTTGAGCTTTAAGCCAACCTTTTCACTCTCCACTTTCACTTTCATCAAGAGGCTTTTTAGTCCCTCTTCACTTTCTGCCATAAGGGTGGTGTCATCTGCATATCTGTCTCATACGTATTTAATATAATTCTAGACATAGCCTGTGTATCTAGTTTGCAATTTTATGTATGTATTTAACAGTGAACACATTTTTCTGTACTTTCTTTTCAATTAGTAATATAGCTTGGATACTGTTCCATTATAAGCGTCTTTATCTTCTTTGTGGCTGTGTAATATTCTCTTCTGTGGCTATACAGTAATTGACTTCACCAATCCCTGGTAAAGGACATTTGGTTTTAAGAGGAGAGGCTTTAGAATCAGACTACCTTGATAAAATTCTTCTCATTTTTTGTTAGTTATATGACCTTGGGGGAATTACAATAGTGCTTTCTTCCCAGACTTCCCTCATGGCTCAAATGGTACAGAACCTGCCTGTAATGCAGGAGACTCAAGTTTGATCCCTGGGTAAGGATTATCCCCTGGATTAGGAAATGGAAACCCACTCTAGTATTCTTGCCTGGGAAATCCCACGGACAGAAGAGCCTGGCAAGCTACAGTTCATGGGGTTGCAAAGAGTCAAACACAGCTAAGGGACTAACACTCCTTCCTAGGGTTGTTGAGGATTAAATATGCTAATCAATGTAAAGTACTTATAATAATGTATGGCACATGCTATGCTAAGTCACTTCAGTCGTGTCCAACTCTGTGTGACCCCATAGACGGCAGCCCACCAGGCTCCCCCGTCCCTGGGATTCTCCAGGCAAGAACACTGGAGTGGGTTGCCATTTCCTTCTCCAATGCATGAAAGTGAAAAGTGAAAGTGAAGTCACTCAGTCGTGTCTGACTCTTAGCGACCCCATGGACTGCAGCCTACCAGGCTCCTCCATCCATGGGATTTTCCACAGTAAGCTCTTAATAAATATTAGTTTTTAATTGGATTATTTCCCAAATTTTGCTAGTGCATTCTATGCTGAAGTAAATGACCTTGAACATAGGAGTGATATCCAGATATTTAGCAATACTGATAGCACCAGCACTGACCAATCAGAATGAGCTTGGCCATAGTGCTGAGTCATGCTCAGCCCTGGAGCCCCTGCAGTATCATACATTATATCTTGGGTTACTGGGTCTCGGCTCAGGTCGGTACTTACTAATGAGTAACGCAGGAGATCTGGGTTTGATTCCTGGGTCTGGAAGATCCCCTGGAGAAGGGAATGGCTACCCACTGCAGTATTCATTTCTGGAGAATGCCATGGACAGGAGACTGTGGATTACAGTCCATGAGATTGCAATGATTTGGACACGACTGAGTGGCTAACACTTTACTTTCTTTTTTAAGCAACAGTTTTGACGTTTTAACAATCAGTACAGCAGTTCTGGAGCATCCAGGAGAATTTAGCTGTTCCCATGCATCATTTCACCTATCTGTGCCTATATCTTTTAGAATAAATTCCTGAAAGTGGAATTGCTAGGTAAAAGTTCATGTACACTTGCAATTTGTCCTTCTTAGAGGTTATGCCAGTTTACATCCCTATCAACAACAGATGAAAGGGCTTAGCCTCACTGGCACAATGTGTTAGTGAATTTCTTTTTATCTTTGCTCATCTGATGGGTGAAAAATGATATCTCAGTGTGGTTTTAATTCGCATTTCTTTTATTATGATTGATTTTGGATATCTTTTTATATGCTTATTGGTCATTTGTATCCTTTTTGTTTCATCTTTTCATGCACTTTACCTGTTTTTCTTTGGTGTTGTTGATCATTTTCTTATTGATTTGCAGGAACTCTTCATATATCATATTACATTCATTCTTTTACTTAACTGTAGAGATTCATTGGTCACCTACACCAGGCTAGGGATATTGAGATTAAAAACAACCACAGAACTCGCCTTCAAAGAGCTTACAGACTCATGAAGGAGACAGGTAAGGAAATAAACCATTGTAATAAAGAATAAAAAGTGCTTTGAGATGGCTGTGCCTGGGATGCTTTGGGAACACAGGGGAGAGAACATTCATGTGGACTATGTCTGATTAGGAATCGGCAAAGGATGTACAAAGCTTTTGAGTAACACATGCTTAAATGTTTGTCCTTTGTGTAAAGACTGGTGTTTTAAACACCTGGTTGACTCCTCTGTTTCAGACTCATTTCTAAGAAAATCAGCATTATGATTTCATCATGTCTGATTCTGCTCCATGGTCATGACTTATATCTGGCAAACACAACAGGAGTAGAGTAGATACCTTACCACTACTCTAAAAGCATACTTTCCCGATAGTAAGTAGCTTTGTCTCTGTTGAAGACAGATAGCTTACCATTGAACTATCATCTAAATTTCCCAAATGGATAGAGACATTTCCAAATATAAAATGGGCCATATCCCCAAATGTGGGCCTTTGTTCTATCTATTAACAATCTTTTTCAGCAACCTTTGGGTTTTAAATGCAGGTTGGACATAATATAGCACTCAGGCCCAACAGTGACCTTCATCTTTCTAGTATATCTTTTATTTCCCTTATTAAGAACCTGCTGTGAATGTTTCACATCTAATTAACCCATTTAGCAGCAAATGGCATTAAATGGGTCATCCTATTTTAAGACCTTTTTTTTTTTTTTTAATGAGTTGAATGCAGTTTGGACAATCCACTCCAGCTGGGGCTGGAACAATGGAACACAAGCCTTGGATAGAACAGAAGTTCTAAACAGCTTTTCTTCTGTATTGTTCTAGTGCATAGCAGACTTGAATTCCTGTGTCATAAACCCTCTAAGCAGCTCGTACTTGATCCCCCGAGGTACAGAGTCACTGTTTCAGCTCTTAGCAGTGCCAAAGAAAATAATTACACTTTTTACCAGGAAGACTTCCTGTTGTCTGAAATAATACACTGGACCAGCTTCATGCTTTGTGGGGCTCAGTGGAAAATGGAAATAGAAAGACCTTTGTTGAAAAACTAAGAATTTCAACAGAATGGCAGCACAATGTTAAATCAAACATATGGTCTTCTAAGTGAGGAATCCTGTGTGACTGAACAGGTCACATGCTCATGAAGCAGCCCTGTGAATGGGTTGCAGAAAACAACAATATATCAGCCTAGCACAGCTAATCCCTTTATCAGACCCTTGGCACCACAGATGTGGAAGGAACCTTGGCTGTTCTCTTGTTGAACATCCTTATCTTCCAGGTAGGGAAACAGGCACAGAGAGATTGAGTTAAGATCCAGGCAGAGCTGGGTAGAAGCAGAGTAAAATCTATAACCAAAGATATAATGCGACTAAAATATATGGACAAGAGAGATTCAGATTACTTATCACACCCTTTGAAATTGATCATTTCTCCTATTCTAAAACCATGACTTAGGTTATGTGTACCTTTGAGAGTTTTGTCACATTTCTACCAATACTTTTCCAACAAAGAAAGTAAATGGGACATATGTCCTTTCTCTTTGCCCTTGGCTTCCTACCCCACCAAATTATGTCCAGAATCCAAGTCCATGGGCACTGATTCAATGATCTTTTGACTGATCACATGCTTTTCAAACTTTCTTAATTCTGACCTTGGGACTTCCCTGAAAGTCTGGTAGTTAAGACTCTGCACTTCCTATGCAGGAGGTGCGGATTCCATCCTTGTTTGGGGAGCTAAGATCGTCTGTGCCGCAGAGACAAAACAAAATGAGAAATCAAATGTCAAAAATTACAAATGAGTACTTGTATAATATTGGGGATGAAAGTGTCTTTCTAAGAATAACACCAGAAGCATCAGCATTAAAAAAAAGACTGATACATTTTACTTTGCAAAAACTAAAAAAAGAATTTCGTATGTTAAAAGCAACCATGGTATCAGTCCTCTGTCAGATACATATATTAATATTGTCTCACAATATAAAATAAATGTAAATAAATAAGCAAATAAACTTTGACCTTACAATTGCATTATACGGAAATCTAGGTTGCAACAACACATGCGTACATAGGTGACACAGCTCCCTTAAGCAGTACTTAACCTTTCTGCTTGCAAAGGAAATATTTGCTACGCTATTTAAAATTGCTACTTCTTTGAAACAGACAAATGCTGGTCATGATTTACTAAACTGATTTGGGAACAACAATGGGTTATATCATGCAGTTCAAAAACCTTGCATGAATCTCCATGTTGATTCTCTACTGGGAGGGGTAGATGAGGACTGGAGGCATCTCAAAGAAATGCTTTTCTGGAAAAAAGAATCACCAAGGCCCCCATGTGCTGGCAAAAGGCAAGAAATAGACACATTTGGATCCTACTAGGGGGATAGGAAAAGGAGTATGTCAAGGCTGTGTATTGTCACCATGTTTATTTAACTTATATGCAGAGCACATCATGAGAGATGCTGGACTGGAAGAAATACAAGTTGGAATCAAGATTGCTGGGAGAAATATCAATAACCTCAGATATGCCGATGACACCACCTTTATGGCAGAAAGTGAAGAGGGGCTAAAAAGCCTCTTGATGAAAGTGAAAGTGGAGAGTGAAAAGGTTGGCTTAAAGCTCAACATTCAGAAAACGAAGATCATGGCATCTGGTCCCATCACTACATGGGAAATAGATGGAGAAACAGTGGAAACAGTGTCAGACTTTATTTTTCTGGGCTCCAAAATCACTGTAGATGGTGACTGCAGCCATGAAATTAAAAGATGCTTACTCCTTGGAAGGAAAGTTATGACCAACCTAGATAGCATATTCAAAAGCAGAGACATCACTTTGCCAACAAAGGTTCGCCTAGTCAAGGCTATGGTCTTTCCTGTGGTCATGTATGGATGTGAGAACTGGACTGTGAAGAAGGCTGAGCGCTGATGCTTTTGAACTGTGGTGTTGGAGAAGACTCTTGAGGGTCCCTTGGACTGCAAGGAGATCCAACCAGTCCATTCTGAAGGAGATCAGCCCTGGGATTTCTTTGGAAGGAATGATGCTAAAGCTGAAACTCCAGTATTTTGGCCACCTGATGCGAAGAGTTGACTCATTGGAGAAGACTCTGATGCTGGGAGGGATTGGGGGCAGGAGGAGAAGGGGACGACAGAGGATGAGATGGCTGGATGGCATACTGACTCGATGGATGTGAGTCTGAGTGACCTCCGGGAGTTGGTGATGGACAGGGAGGCCTGGCGTGCTGCGGTTCATGGGGTCGCAAAGAGTCGGACATGACTGAGCGACTGATCTGATCTGAGAGGGATAAAAATTGGCACAACCTTTCTGAAGGCAGTTGGAAGTGTGATCACTCTGACCTAGTAATTCTGCCTCTAGAAAACAAGGCCAAGGATATAATCACAGATGTAGCCAAATTTAACTACCAAGGATGATTATTGCAATATGATTTATAATGGAGGGAAATTAGAAATAATTCAAAGGTTCAGCAGTAGGGGTTTAGTCAAATGAGGGCATATGCCTATGAATTCAATAGTATACTTCCATTAAATTTAGTATTATGTATGTAATGAAATATTTAATAACACCAAAATAGTTATGATATATTAAATGAGAAAAGCATATTCAGAATTGTATATGCCATATGACACTATTTTTTAAGAGAAGACTTGAATGTATCTATTTTTCATTAAAGCGTTTGGGAGAAATTATATCACAGTGTATTCTATACACTATGTATGTCATAGTGTCATAGTGTATTCTGTGACTCTCTGGGTTGTAAGAATATTGTTGTTGTTCTGACTCTTTGTGAGCCCATGGACTGCAGCATGCCAGGCCTCCCTGTCCGCTCACCATCTCCCAGATTTTGCCCAAGTTCATGTCCATTGAACCGGTGATGCTATCCAACCGTCTTATCCTCTGCTGCCCTCTTCTCCTTTTGCCTTCAATCTTTCCCAGCATCAGTCTTTTCCAATGACTCAGCTGTTCACATCAGGTGGCCAGAGTATTGGAGCTTCAGCTTCAGCATCAGTCCTTCCAATGAGTATACAGGGTTATTTCCCTTAGGATTGACGGGTTTGATTTCCTTGCAGTCCAAGGGACTCAAAGAATCTTCTCCATCCAGGTTCAGATGAAGGTTTAACTGCATTCTTCAACATCTACAGGAGGGTTCTCTCCCCAGTGGAGACCCAGTGACTCCAATGAGTCACTTAGAATAGGTGAATGAAGAGGTGGGTGGGGTCCTTATAGAGCTTCTCTCAATAATTTCTGGAAAATTTCATATCTAATGGGGCCAGATGCATCCCTTTGCTGTTTTATGGTGTATATCTTCATGTGACATTTCATATTGATCTTCACAATAAAAAGTAGGCATTTTCCCTGTTATTGCTGGGAGTGGGGGAGAAAATTCAGGCCCAGAGATTGACTTGCTCAAGGTCATATGGTTAGACTAGTCAGAACTCAAATCCATGCCCCTGACACTAATATCAGTGCTTTCAGCAGTGCCTCTACCGTGGGGCCCTTGGTTTTGGAAACTTCTTCTGGTTATGAAAGCACAGGTTCTTGAAAGTGATGCCTTACTGATAGCTGACAGTGAACAATGTCAGATTCGTGATCTCCGAAGAAGATTTAGCTTGAGGACCAGGGACCAGGCTTGAATATGCAGAGCTTTTGTGTAGCAGAGTTTTATTAAGTATAAAAAGGACCGAGAAAGCTTCTGACAGACATCAGAAGCAGGAAGGAGAGTGCCCCACTTGCTAGTCTTATCAAGGCCTTATATACTTTACCCCCCCCATTATATATAAAAGTCTACCAGACTCACTCCCACAATATATAGACTCACTCCCACAATGTACATTTTAAGATAACAGGATTAGTTAGAAGGTTCTTAAGGAGAAACATGTCCTGGAGAAGGATACATTGTTATATTGTTTAAGATGAGTTGTTTTGTTGTATAATCATCAGCTCTGGGCTTAAAGAAAGTTGGTCTTAAAGATTGTTGTCATAACTACTCAGAGTTTAAGAAAAACACCTTCTGTGACTAAGACAAAGCAATGTAGAATAAAAAATGTCCCTTTCTCCTCCTAAGGGCCCCGGGCTCCTTATCAACCTATCTAACAATTAACTCTCTCATTACCAAGGAAAGACATTATTCAAGTCTGTAAAGACCATTGCAGATGGAACTTTCTGATAGATACAATGTTGGAGCAGAGATTAATGCTCACAGGTAAGCCTGAGTCATTAGGAAAAGAGGCCAGCATCAATGATTCAAGCTCTTCCTTCCTTTCCTTCTTCTGTGTATTTTAGTGTCCATCTGTTAAGTTGAGTGCCCTGGCTTTGTACTCTACGGTGATCACCCAGGCCTCCTAGGCTGGGTTTCATGTAGGCTGTCCAAGTATTCAAAGGTCATCTATTCTACTTCTCATTTACCTCAGGATATCTTAGTCCTTGATCTGGGGTGAACTCAATCATTAGAGTTGGGGGTGGGGGTGGATTTTTCAAAAAAAAGAAGAATCCTGGAGAAGCTAAGGAAGTCAACACATGAACCAAGAAACACTATCAATAAATGGAGAGTTGGGTTGGTTTTTTTTTTTTTTTTTGGCAGAATGGCTTTTCTACTATATACTGCAGTTCAGTTCAGTCACTCACTCATGTCCAACTCTTTGCAACCCCATGAATCACAGCACACCAGGCCTCCCTGTCCATCACCATCTCCCAGAGTTCACTCAAACTCACGTCATTGAGTTGGTGATACCATCCAGCCATCTCACCCTCTGTCGTCCCCTTCTCCTCCTGCCCCCAATCCCTCCCAGCATCAGAGTCTTTTCCAATGAGTCAACTCTTCGCATGAGGTGGCCAAAGTACTGGAGTTTCAGCTTTAGCATCATTCCTTCCAAAGAACACCCAGGGCTGATCTCCTTTAGGATGGACTGGTTGGATCTCCTTGTAGTCCAAGGGACTCTCAAGAGTCTTCTCCAACACCACAGTTCAAAAGCACCAAATCTTTGGCACTCAGCTTTCTTCACAGTACAACTCTCACATCCATATATGATCACTGGGAAAACCATAGCCTTGACTAGACGAACCTTTGTTGGTAAAGTGATGTCTCTGCTTTTCAATATGCTATCTAGGTTGGTCATAACTTTCCTTCCAAGGAGTAAGCATCTTTTAATGTCATGGCTGCAGTCACCATCTGCAGTGATTTTGGAGCCCAGAAAAACAAAGTCTGACACTGTTTCCACTGTTTCCCCATCTATTTCCCATGCAGTGATGGGACCAGATGCCATGATCTTCGTTTTCTGAATGTTGAGCTTTAAGCCAACTTTTTCACTCTCCTCTTTCACTTTCATCAAGAGGCTTTTTAGTTCTTCTTCGCTTTCTGCCATAAGAGTGGTGTCATCTGCATATCTGAAGTTATTGATATTTCTCCCAGCAATCTTGATTCCAGCTTGTGCTTCTTCCAGCCCAGCATTTCTCATGATGTACTCTGCATAGAAGTTAAATGAGCAGGATGACAATATACAGCCTTGATGTACTCCTTTTCCGATTTGGAACCAGTCTGTTGTTCCATGACCAGTTCTAACTGTTGCTTCTTGACCTGCATACAAATTTCTCAAGAGGCAGGTCAGGTGGTCTGGGATTCCCATCTCTTTCAGAATTTTCCACAGTTTATTGTGATCCACACAGTCAAAGGCTTTGGCATAGTCAATAAAGCAGAAATAGATGTTTTTCTGGAACTCTCTTGGCTTTTTCGATGATCCAGCAAATGTTGGCAGTTTGATCTCTGGTTCCTCTGCCTTTTCTAAAACCAGCTTGAACATCTGGAAGTTTACAGTTCACATATTGCTGAAGCCTGGCTTGGAGAATTTTGAGCATTACTTTACTAGTGTGTGAGATGAGTGCAATTGTGCGGTAGTTTGACATTCTTTGGCATTTCCTTTCTTTGGGATTGGAATGAAAACTGACCTTTTCCAGTCCTGTGGCTACTGCTGGGTTTTCCAAATTTGCTGGCATATTGAGTGCAGCAGTTTCACAGCATCATCTTTCAGGATTTGGAATAGCTCAACTGGAATTCCATCACCTCCACTAGCTTTGTTCGTAGTGATGCTTTCTAAGGCCCACTTGACTTCACATTCCAGGATGTCTGGCTCTAGGTCAGTAATCACACCATCATGATTATCTGGGTCATGAAGATCTTTTTTGCACAGTTCTTCTGTGTATTCTTGCCACCTCTTCTTAATATCTTCTGCTTCTGTTAGGTCCATACCATTTCTGTCCTTTATCGAGCCCATCTTTGCATGAAATGTTCTTTTGGTATCTCTGATTTTCTGGAAGAGATCCCTAGTCTTTCCCATTCTGTTGTTTTCCTCTATTTCTTTGCATTGATCGCTGAAGAAGGCTTTCTTATCTCTTCTTGCTATTCTTTGGAACTCTGCATTCAGATGTTTATATCTTTCCTTTTCTCCTTTGCCTTTTGCTTCTCTTCTTTTCACAGCTATTTGCAAGGCCTCCCCAGACAGCCATTCTGCTTTTTTGCATTTCTTTTCCATGGGAATCGTCTTGATCCCTGTCTCCTGTACAATGTCATGAACCTCATTCCATAGTTCATCAGGCACTCTATCAGATCTAGGCCCTTAAATCTATTTCTCACTTCCACTGTATAAACATAAGGGATTTGATTTAGGTCATACCTGAATGGTCTAGTGGTTTTCCCTACTTTCTTCAATTTCAGTCTGAATTTGGCAATAAGGAGTTCATGGTCTGAGCCACAGTCATCTCCTGGTCTTGTTTTTGCTGATTGTATAGAGCTTCTCCATCTTTGGCTGCAAAGAATATAATCAATCTGATTTCGATGTTAACCATCTGGTGATGTCCATGTATAGAGCCTTCTCTTGTGTTGTTGGAAGAGGGTGTTTGTTATGACTAGTGCATTTTCTTGGCAAAACTCTATTAGTCTTTGCCCTGCTTCATTCCGTATTCCAAGGACAAATTTGCCTGTTACTCCAGGTGTTTCTTGACTTCCTACTTTTGCATTCCAGTCCCCTATAATGAAAAGGACATCTTTTTTGGGTGTTAGTTCTAAAAGGTCTTGTAGGTCTTCATAGAACCGTTCAACTTCAGCTTCTTCAGTGTTACTGGTTGGGGCATAGACTTGGATTACTGTGATATTGAATGGTTTGCCTTGGAAACAAACAGAGATCATTCTGTCCTTTTTGAGATTGTATCCAAGTACTGCATTTCGGACTCTTTTGTTGACCATGATGGCCACTCCATTTCTTCTGAGGGATTCCTGCCCGCAGTAGTAGATATAATGGTCATCTGAGTTAAATTCACCCATTCCAGTCCATTTCAGTTCTCTGATTCCTAGAATGTCAACATTCACTCTTGCCATCTCTTGTTTGACCACTTCCAATTTGCATTGATTCATGGACCTGACATTCTAGGTTCCTATGCAATCTTGCTCTTTACAGCATCGGACCTTGCTTCTATCACCAGTCACATCCACAGCTGAATATTCTTTTTACTTTGGCTCCATCCCTTTATTCTTTCTGGAGCTATTTCTCCACTGATCTCCAGTAGCATATTGGGCACCTACTGACCTGGGGAGTTTCTCTTTCAGTATCCTATCACTTTGGCTTTTCATACTGTTCATGGGGTTTTCAAGGCAAGAATACTGAAGTGGTTTGCCATTCCCTTCTCCCATGGGCAACATCCTGTCAGATCTCTCCACCATAAACCTGCCCATCTTGGGTTACCCCATGGGCATGGCTTAGTTTCATTGAGTTAGACAAGGCTGTAGTCCTAGTGTGATTAGATTGACTAGTTTTCTGTGAATATGGTTTCAGTGTGTTTGCCCTCTGATGCCGTCTTGCAACACCTACCGTCTTACTTGGGTTTCTCTTACCTTGGGTGTGGGGTATCTCTTCACGGCTGCTCCAGCAAAGCACAGCCATTGGTCCTTACCTTGGACGAGGGGTCTCTTCTCACCACCGCCCTTCCTGACTTTCAACCTGGAATAGCTCCTCTAGGCCCTCCTGCACCTGCGCAGCCATGGCTCCTTGGACACGGGGTTGGTCCTCCCGGCCACAGCCTCTGGCCTCGGGCGTGGGGTTGCTCCTCCTGGCTGCTGCCCTTGGCCTCAGTTGTGGGGGCAAAAGTTAAATTACATTAACTTACAATTAAAGACACTAAAAAATCAAGGGTAATATGTACTTAAAACTCTTTACATTCTATTTTAAAATATTTCATAATTATGTATGCTCTCGTGGCTATTCAGATCTATTGCATCTGAACGGTGGAAATTCTAAGCAATCATGTGCCTCTGTACCTCTCTTTCCATCTCTGTGTTCAGTCACATCATGCTGGTAGCTTGAATTGGCCACCGAGAAGATAGTCACACCATGGGAATGAACTAAATCTACAAATCTGTACTTCTTTGGTAATTATCTAACACTGCTTCTTGATGCTTTTGTGCTAAGTTGCTTCAGTTGTTTCTGACTCTTTGTGACCCCAAGGACTGTAGCCCGCCTGGCTCCTCTGTCCATGGAATTTCCCAGGCAAGAATACTAGAGTGGGTTGCCATTATCTTCTCTAAGGGATCTTTCTGATTACACCCACCTCTTTTACATCTCCTACATTGACAGGTGGATTCCTTACCACTAGTGCCACCTGGGAAGCCCCAGTGTTTCTCAACCTCAGCATTATTGACATTTGGGGCTCAACAACCCCTTGTTCCAGAAGGATCTGCTGTGTGGCATAGGGTTTTTAGCAGCATCTCTCTTCTATACCTACTAAATGCCACTAGCACTCCCTCCAAGTTGTGACGACCACTTCTGTCTCCAGATATTGCCAAATATCCCCTGGTGGGCAAGACTTCCCCCACTTCTTCCCCGTTGAAAGCTGCTGGTCCAAGGAATTGGCAGACTAAGGCTGGAGGAAAAAATTTGGCCTATGGATGTTTTTGTACAGCCTGCGGGCTAAGAAGAGATTTTAAATATTTTAAAGTTTGAAAAATATGATAGAGACCAGATGTGGTCACAAAGCCTAAAATATTTACTTTTTGGCCCTTTAGAGAAAAAGTTTGCTGACCTCTGATCTAAGTTGTGGTGATGTTAATAATGCAGATTATTTACATTGTGAAGAGCACACATGAAACATTGAATAAATGCTCTTCCAGTATTTGAAAACTATTATTTGATTCAGCAAAAAAGCTGTTCATATCTCTGATGAACTAGTGAATTTCCAACATATGTAGTATTGGAGCCAAAAGAGCATTCACTTTAATGAATGCAATTTATGTGAGACTAAGAGTTTAAAAGTACATCATGTGTGTGATATCAGGAAAATAAGTGTATTGGGAAGGAATTAATGGAATGGAATGCAGGTCCATTTGTCAAATCATGCTTGAACTGCAACCATAAATTGGCTACTAATACAAGAGTTGAGCAATATTTTCCTCTTGACATTTCACACTATCACATTCGCTTGCCTAGACTAGATCTGAAGGATCGAGGATGAAAGGTACTGAGAAGGAAAAAAGGGAGCATTTCAGGATAAGGAAAGGTTCTGAGGCACGAGGGAGCTTGGAGAATCCCATTAAGTAAAGAGAACATCAGTGTTTTTCAACTAAGAGTACGGAGGAACCATGAAAAAATAGGGGTAGTATAGGTGGGGGCAGTGGTGTGCTGGGAAGTGTTTAACAACCAGCTCTCAGGGCATGGGGTACACACACACATACTCACACATATACTCCCAGGTACATATACACTCACAAGTTTATTTAAAATTTTTCTGATATAATAGATGTCTAACATGTTTTTACAAATAATAATACAATATACAATTTATATATGTATATATAAATATATAATTGTATCAGATCAGATCAGTCGCTCAGTCGTGTCCGACTCTTTGCGACCCCATGAACTGCAGCACGCCAGGCCTCCCTGTCCATCACCAACTCCCGGAGGTCACTCAGACTCACATCCATCGAGTCAGTGATGCCATCCAGCCATCTCACCCTCTGTCGTCCCCTTCTCCTCCTGCCCCCAATCCCTCCCAGCATCAGAGTCTTTTCCAATGAGTCAACTCTTCGCATGAGGTGGCCAAAATACTGGAGTTTCAGCTTTAGCATCATTCCTTCCAAAGAAATCCCAGGGCTGATCTCCTTCAGAATGGACCGGTTGGATCTCCTTGCAGTCCAAGGGACTCTCAAGAGTCTTCTCCAACACCACAGTTCAAAAGCATCAATTCTTCGGTGCTCAGCCGTCTTCACAGTCCAGTTCTCACATCCATACATGACCACAGGAAAGACCATAGCCTTGACTAGGTGAACCTTTGTTGGCAAAGTAATGTCTCTGCTTTTGAATATGCTGTCTAGGTTGGTCATAACTTTCCTTCCAAGGAGTAAGCGTCTTTTAATTTCATGGCTGCAGTCACCATCTGCAGTGATTTTGGAGCCCAGAAAAATAAAGTCTGACACTGTTTCCCCTGTTTCCCCATCTATTTCCCATGTAGTGATGGGACCAGTTGCCATGATCTTCGTTTTCTGAATGTTGAGCTTTAAGCCAACCTTTTATATGTATATATACAGTTCCAGGTAGTCAATTGATTCTCACATAATTCTTTCAGCCTTCACCTTCCACTGCTGATGAAGAGAATGAAGCCATGACAAAGGCTTTCATCATCCAAGAAGAATTTGTCTGGAAGTCATGCAGGAGCCCTTTGGGCAGCCCAGAGCTGCAGAGCCCACTGTGTGTCATGGGAAAGACTTCAAATTGGCAGGGCAGTGTTTTATCAAGGCTGGGCTTTCCCTTTTCCTGGTAATAAAGGGTAGGGGTGGTGTGCTTCAAGATAGAAGAAGCCCATGGGGGTAGGGAGCCTGAGCCTGCAGGACCTATTGCTGCTACTGCTAAGTCGCTTCAGTGGTGTCCGAATCTGTGCGACCCCATAGACAGCAGTCCACCAGGCTCAACAGTCCCTGGGATTCTCCAGACAAGAACACTGGAGTGGGTTGCTATTTCCTTCTCCAATGCATGAAAGTGAAAAGTGAAAGTCAAGTCACTCAGTCCTGTCTGACCCTCAGTGGCCCCATGGACTGCAGCCTACCAGGCTCCTCTGTCCATGGGATTTTCCAGGCAAGAGTACTGGAGTGGGGTGCCATTGCAGATGCTATTTAATAAGAGAAGTAAAATACAGCTTTCTTAATAGATTTGATTGTAGGCCTTCCACCAAGTTTTTTCTATAATTTGCTGTGATCCACACAGTCAAAGCCTTTGGTTTAGTCAACAAAGCAGTAGATGTTTTTCTGGAACTCAACGATCCAATGAATGTTGGCAGTTTGTCCTCTGGGTTCCTATGCCTTTTCTAAATCCAGCTTGAACATCTGGAAGTTCATAGTTCATGTACTATTGAATCCTGGCTTGGAGAATTTTGAGCATTACTTTCCTAATATGTGAGATGAGTGTAATTGTGCGGTAGTTTGAAGCCTTTCTTTGGGATTGAAATGAAAACTGACCTTCTCTAGTCCTGTGGCCACTGCTGAGGTTTCCAAATTTGCTGGCATATTGAGTGCAGCACTTTCACAGCATCATCTTTTAGGATTTGAAATAGCTCCACTGGAATTCCATCACCTCCACTAGCTTTGTTCGTAGTGATGCTTCCTGAGGCCCCCTTGACTTCTCATTCCAGGATGTCTGGCTCTAGGTGAGTGATCACACCATTGTGATTATCTGGGTCATGAAGATCTTTTATCTTTTGGTTTAGTCAACAAAGCAGAAGTAGATGTTTTTCTGGAATTCAGTGATCCAATGGATGTTGGCAATTTGTCCTCTGGTTCCTCTGTGTACAGTTCTGTGTATTGTTGCCACCTCTTCTTAATATCTTCTGTTTCTGTTAGGTTCATACCATTTCTGTCCTTTATTGTACCCATCTTTGCATGAAACGTTCCCTTAGTATCTCTAATTTTCTTGAGGAGATCTCTAGTCTTTCCCCTTCTATTGTTTTCCTCTATTTCTTTGCACTGATCACTGAGGAAGGCTTTATTATCTCTCCTTGCTGTTCTTTGGAACTCTGCATGCAAATGGGTATATCTTTCCTTTTCTCCTTTGCCTTTTGCTTCCCTTCTTTTCTCAGATATTTGTAAGGCCTCCTCAGACAACCATTTTGCCTTTTTGCATTTCTTTTTGTTGCAGATGGTCTTGATCACTGCTTCCTATACAATGTCATGATCCTCTGTCTATAGTTCTTTAGGCATTCTGTCTATCAGATCTAATCCCTTGAATCTATTTGTCACTTCCACTGTATAATCAAACTGTGGAAAATTCTGAAGAGATGGAAATACCAGACCACCTGATCTGCCTCTTGAGAAATCTGTATGCAGGTCAAGAAGCAACAGTTAGAACTGGACATGGAACAACATGTTGGTTCCAAATTGGGAAAGGAGTACATCAAGGCTGTATATTGTCACCCTGCTTATTTAACTTATGTGCATAGAACATCACATGAAATGCTAGACTGGATGAAGCAGAAGTTGGAATCAAGATTGCCAGGAGAAATATCAATAACCTCAGATATGCAGATGACACCACCCTTATGGCAGAAAATAAAGAACTAAAGAGCCTCTTGATGAAAGTGAAAGAGGAGAGAGAAAAAAGTTGGTGTAAAACTCAACATTCAGAAAATGAAGATCATGGCATGAGGTCCCATCACTTCTGGCAAATAGATGGGGAAACAATGGAAACAAAAGTAGGGAACTTTATTTTGGGGGGGCTCCAAAATCACTGCAGATGGTGACTGCAGCCATGAAATTAAAAGATGCTTGCTCCTTGGAAGAAAAGATATAACCAACCTAGACAGCATATTAAAAAGCAGAGACATTGCTTTGCCAACAAAGGTCCGTCTAGTCAAGGCTATGGTTTTTCCAGTGGTCATGTATGGGTGTGAGAGGTGGACTATGAAGAAAGCTGAGTGCTGAGGAATTGATGCTTTTGAACTGTGGTGTTGGAGAAGACTCTTGAGAGTCCCCTGGACTGCACAGAGATCAAACCAGTCCTAAAGGAAATCAACCCTGAATATTCATTGGAAAGACTGATTCTGAAGTTGAAGCTCCAAGACTTTGGCAGTCTGATGCAAAGAGCTGACTCATTAGAGAAGATTGATCCTGGGAAAGATTGAAGGCAGGAGAAGGGGACGACAGAGGACAAGATGGTTGGATGGCATCACCAACTCAATGATATGAGTTTGAGTAAGCTCCGGGAGATGGTGAAAGACAGGGAAACCTGGCATGCTGCAGTCTATGGGGTCGCAGAGTTGGACATGACTGAGCGACTGAATAACAACAACAAAATGTATTGGGTGCCTCCTCTCTGTCAGGCACTTCTATAAACATTTTATGCATTTTAAGCTATGCATGTAATTCTCACCACCACACATAGGACAGTAACTATCCTCATCCTCATCTTATAGACAAGGACTCAGAAATGCTGAGTGTCTTTCCTGAGGTTGTGGCAGATGAGTAGGTATTTCAGCAGAGCCCCACACTTCACGCTGCTGTGCAATTCAGAAACCAGATGAGAAGAGAAGAGTTAGAAGAGAAGAGTTAGACGCCAGGCAACATTGTTCTTCAGAAGGGAAGTGGTGGTAGGCCTGAATCAGCAGAGGAGCACGGTGGGTTGGAAATAGGAGACATTAGAAAGATGAAATCTGCATTAATCTGTTAACTCCTTGATACAGAAAGCCTGGGAGAGGGAGAGTCGAAAAGGTTCAGAGTTGCTAACTTCAGTCCCTTGTAAGTGGTGGAGCTATTGAAAGCAGATGCAGAGAGAGAGGGAAGATGACAATTCAGTTTTAGATGATGTGTGCAGAAATCAGGGTACCTGGGACCCTTAAAACACAGCCTGCGGAGAAGCATTTTCAAAGGCGTCAGGGCGTGCCTCCGCTTTGTTACAGTCCCTATCCAGGGGCTTTGGGAGTTTGTCCTGGGAATCTCGAGCATGTCCCAAGGTTCCTTTCTCTGTTTATATCTTTTAGCAGGGAAAGGATTGTTAATGACTAATCTCTGTCCATGAGGCACAGAGCCAAGGCAGAGATGCTGCTGCTAGGCGGGAAGGCCGCCCATGACTGGCCCCGGCTCCTGCTGGAACTCCCTCCTCCTCACCCCACTGTCTCCTGGACTCGCCCCAATGCAAAATCAGATCCTGAGCATTTGTAGCAAAACCACTGCATTTTGGAGAGGAAGACTGGACTCAGAATCCTCCCAGGGCTTTGAAAGTTCACCTCCAGCCTAAGACAATCTCAGTGAGTACCTGATTCCTCTGGGTGTGGGTTATCCATCCCAAAACAGCAGAGGGGACATTGTCATTGAAAGTTTCTCTTTAGCATCAGTAAGTTTGGTCAATGAATGAATCCTCAGTTGGTAGAATTTGATGTGAGATCATGATGGTTTCTAAAAAAGTAAAAAAAAATAATTCTTCAAAACAAAGAAGCAGAAGTCAATGGGTAGTATACTTTATTAAAAAGTAAATTGCTTTTCTTACTGAAAAATTATTTTGGAATATCTTTTCAACATTGTGATCACCCAGGAGAATCACTGGAGACCATAAATTTCAGAAGTGTCTCTGTTCTGATTCTGTAGGCAATCTTGTCTGTATAGTGTGCTGTGATTTATCAAATCCTAATGCAAGTTGGGGAATATTACTAATGTCAGAAGACTTCAGATCTAGGACTTGAATGACATTTAAGTTATGCTTGACTGAAAGTTTTTCCTAGGAGAAGAGTAGGTTTCAAAAGCTTTCTCTTTTGAGTCCTGCTGCAAACTTTTCTATTGGTTTCCATTTCTCATATTAGTGTCAGATGGAAAGATTAAAATAAGATGGAAAATGTTAGGAAGAACTTTATTACTAAAATTCTCCAAGGTCTGAATCTGTAGATAAAGCATCTCCTGCTCTACATGCTGCCATAGGGAATTAGGCAACTGTGAGCTAAGCCTGGGTCATATTTCTTTCAACTGAGTTTTTGTTTAGAAGGGAGGGGATGGGGAAAGGGATGCAAATAACTCATGCTGGATCCTTGGTCTGAGAAACACACCTGAGCTCTAAAGAAATCTGATGATGTCACTGATGCTGCCTTAGAACCACCTCAGCAATATCAACAAGGGGAATAGAGACAGCCAATGCCAGGTTTTTAGTGTGATTTTTATAAAATGATAGACACCTTTGTCTCTGAGTCTCCCCCACCCTCCAAATTGTGGACCTGTGCCATTTGCACCGTGGACTTTTCTGTTTTGCTGAGAATGTTGCAATATGGCTGATGCAACTTGAGTTAGCTGATAAAATACTGGCCAGGGATGATGCTTTCGTCCTGAGACTCTTCGTCAGGATTTGCAGCTCTGTTTTCCACCACACACGTCTGTCCTCTCTTCCCCAGTTGGAAAAGCAAAGTAATGTAATCCCTGTCCTTCCTTTTATTTCCACACCTCCAAAATCTGGCCACATGGTGGTGGAACACCCAGTCGTTGTATTTGGAAGTAAAAGAAAAGAACTTTGTACACCAGAGTGTGTACCAACGTGTCAGAGGTTTTGTCTAAATTGCCTGTTTCCTTCTCAAAATAACCCTGAATGGAAGTTCTTTTTTAAAATTTTATTTTATTTAACTTTACAATATGAATGGAAGTTCTTATACTTATTTTACTCATGAGAAAACTGAGGCTCAAAGGGAACAAGTAACCTGTCTGCAATCACACAGTTAGGAAGTAACAGGACAAGCGTCTTTTTAACCCAAAAGGTCTCTTTTTGCTACCTCGGTATTGTTGGAGCTTGGGAGAATTTGAAATCTGGAATGATGGGAGGAAAGCAGGTGGACCAGACCACAAATGTTTCATCTTGACAGGGGTGATTTGTTAAGACCTAGCACAATTGTGTGGAGAAGGCAATGGCACGCCACTCCAGTACTCTTGCCTGGAAAATCTCATGGATGGAGGAGCCTGGTAGGCTGCAGTTCATGGGGTCGCTGAGGGTTGGACATGACTGAGCAACTTCACTTTCACTTTTCACTTTCATGCATTGGAGAAGGAAATAGCAACCCACTCCAGTGTTCTTGCTTGGAGAATCCCAGGGACAGGGGAGCCTGGTGGGCTGCCTTCTATGGGGTAGCATAGAGTTGGACACGACTGAAGTGATTTAGCTTAGCTTAGCTTAGCACAATTGAAAGGATTCCTAAAACTTCTTAAGGCATTTTCTAATAACTACACTCAAGCAGGGCAAGTGGAAAGTTATTAGCACTACTTGCTCTAACCCAAAGGTCAATCTAGGAGAGCTGACTGGACATCTCAGTTATTGTCATCTTAATTAAAGATTCAGTGAACCCTCCCTGGTGTCATGATCAGGGACTTTCAAAAGGCACTCAGAACTGCTGTGTTTCACAGAAACCTCAGGTTATGAACACCAGGAGAATACGTATTACCTTGTGATCAGATCAGATCAGATCAGTCGCTCAGTCGTGTCCGACTCTTTGCGACCCCATGAACCGCAGCACACCAGGCCTCCCTGTCCATCACCAGCTCCCGGAGGTCACCCAGACTCGCATCCATCGAGTCAGTGATGCCATCCAGCCATCTCATCCTCTGTCGTCCCCTTCTCCTCCTGCCCTCAATCCCTCCCAGCATCAGAGTCTTCTCCAATGAGTCAGCTCTTCGCATGAGGTGGCCAAAATACTGGAGTTTCAGCTTTAGCATCATTCCTTCTAAAGAAATTCCAGGATTGATCTCCTTCACAATGGACTGGTTGGATCTTTTTGCAGTCCAAGGGACTCTCAAGAGTCTTCTCCAACACCACAGTTCAAAAGCATCAATTCTTCGGCGCTCAGCCTTCTTCACAGTCCAGCTCTCACATCCATACATGACCACAGGAAAGACCATAGCCTTGACTAGGCGAACCTTTGTTGGTAAAGTAATGTCTCTGCTTTTGAATATGCTATCTAGGTTGGTCATAACTTTCCTTCCAAGGAGTAAGCGTCTTTTAATTTCATGGCTGCAGTCACCATCTGCAGTGATTTTGGAGCCCAGAAAAATAAAGTCTGACACTGTTTCCACTGTTTCCCCATCTATTTCCCATGCAGTGATGGGACCAGATGCCATGATCTTCGTTTTCTGAATGTTGAGCTTTAAGCCAACCTTTTCACTCTCCATTTTCACTTTCATCAAGAGGCTTTTTAGCCCCTCTTCACTTTCTGCTATAAGAGTGGTGTCATCTGCATATCTGAGGTTATTGATATTTCTCCCGGCAATCTTGATTCCAACTTGTGTTTCTTCCAGTCCAGCATTTCTCATGATGTACTCTGCATATAAGTTAAATAAACATGGTGACAATATGCAGCCTTGACGTACTCCTTTTCCTATTTGGAACCAGTCTGTTGTTCCATGACCAGTTCTAACTGTTGCTTCCTGACCTGCATACAGATTTCTTAAGAGGCAGATCAGGTGGTCTGGTATTCCCATCTCTTTCAGAATTTTCCATAGTTTATTGTGATCCACACAGTCAAAGGCTTTGGCATAGTCAATAAAGCAGAAATAGATGTTTTTCTGGAACTCTCTTGCTTTTTCCATGATCCAGCGGATGTTGGCAATTTGATCTCTGGTTCCTCTGCCTTTTCTAAAACCAGCTTGAACATCAGGAAGTTCACGGTTCACATATTGCTGAAGCCTGGCTTGGAGAATTTTGAGCATTACTTTACTAGCGTGTGAGATGAGTGCAATTGTTCGGTAGTTTGAGCACTCCTTGGCATTGCCTTGTGATAGGTTTTCAGAGACTTGCATTGTCATTAGGTGGGTGGATAAAAGAATGAAGGTTCATATTCTTTTCTTGATAGGGAGTGTTTTTCCTTCATTTTGCTCAGTCTCACTTTTCTCTTAAATCTTAGCAACATACATCATGAAGGGGCTAAAAGAAATGGGAACAGTGTTTCTCTTCCCAGGTATTTCTTATTGCTATTATGTTTTCTACCAGTGGAAATGTATGAGGCATCACTCTATGTATCCTCAGTCACCCAGCTGCAGGGGAGGCAAAAGTCATCAGTAACTAAAAATATTCACCCTCCTCTCTTCTCCTACCTCCCTGTTCTTTCATTCCAATCTGCAATCCCCTAGACCCCTTGCCCTCCACAGTGAGTTATTTTCTCCTTTAGTTTGCCCTTTTCCAATTTGGGCAATAAAGGAATGTCTGCTCTTCTTTTTCTCTTCTTTGTAATCTTGTTTCAGTTCAATGCCAATATCATGCAGCTTGATTGCCAAGGCAAGTATTGTATAAGAAAGAAAGTATTGCACAGGAAAAATATGTTTTTCCTTTGTTAGGTCTAAGAATGACAACAGAGTTCTGGTGACCAAAATTAATAGGTGTGAATATAAAATAAATTTTTATTAATTTTAATTTTTCTGGATAAAAGGCCAAATAAAGCTTTGATATTTCAGTTCCTATTTTAAATAGAAGCAGTGCTAGAATGAACATTCTTGTGTACCTGTACAAAGCTTTATCCTGGGAAAATACCTAAGAATTATACTTTTATTTTTCAGAATATACTGTTAAAGAGTTCTCCAAAAAGATATATCTAACAACTCTGCCCCCACTAGCAGTGTGTGAGAATGTGTATTTCCACACATCTTCTTCAACTTTTAATATTATCAGACAAAAAAGCATTGATAATTCAGTGGTGGAAATAGTATCTAGTTGTATTAGTTTGCATTTTTCTAATTAATAACTAGCTTCAGATGTTTTTGTATGTTCATCAACCACTTGTACTTCCCTTTTGGTGAATTTCCTCTTTATATCCTTTGCCAACTTCTTCCTTGAGTTGTTTATCTTTTCTGTTTTTATTTACAGGAGTTATTAATATGTTGTTTATACTAATTTTTGGCTGTTATTTATGTGGTAAACATTTTCTCCCAGTTTATTTCATATATTTAGCTTTGTTTATGGTGTCTTAATTTCTGTCTTCTTGCTTTTAATGTAGTCAAATTGATTCTTTTCCTATTTGTTTCTTGTTCAATAAGTCTTTTTTTCCAATGCCCTAAATTCATAAAGATCACAAATGTGTTTTTTTATATTTTCTCCCAATAATGTTTATCATTTTAAAAGTCTTTAATCCACCTGAGACTTAAAATGATACAAGATAGGACATTTTAATTTTTCACCCCAAAGGAGTCATCATTTTTCTGGCTATTGGGTCTTGAATAGGCCACCTTTCTCCACTGGTTTGAGCTGAGTCCACTCACTACAGCATGAGGACAATGTATGGCTGCTTAGAAGACAGCCTGCTGTTTTCCTCCTGTGGCCATCTCCTCTGCATGCCTTCTGCTTAGTTTAGTGCCTACTTCTTAGAGATTAAATTCACGAACCAGCCCCCACCCTCAAAAAGACTTTCTTTCTCTCCTAGTCACATCCGTGCTTAACACACATCAGTCAGACTCCCATTTAGAATAAGTTTGAACTCTTTATCATAGTCAACAGGCCATAGAGAGGTGCCTACTCTCAGACCTCATCTCCTGCACTGCCCCTTTGCTTACTCATCTCCAATCTCACTGGGCTTTCGCTGTTCCTCCAGCACCCCAACCAAGGTCCTTAGCACTTGCTGACCACTCTGCCTGGACTTATATCCCCCCTTTTCGGCTTACTTCTTCTCCTCCATATCTCAGTTCAAATGTCCACTCTCTAGAGAGCTTTTCTAGGATCACCCTCTCTAAAATAGTGCCCAGTTCTCAGATGTTACTAGTGGTAAAGAACCCGCCTGCCAGTGCAGGAGATCTGAGAGATTCAGGTTCAATCCCTGAGATGTGAAAGATCTCCTGAAGGAGGGCATGGCAACCACTCCAGTATTCTTGCCTGGAGAATCCCTGGTGGCCTACAGTCCATGGGGTCGCAAAGAGTCAGACATGACTTAGTGACTTAGCATGAATGCATGCATACCACTTTATCCCTTATCTCCTTTATTTTCTTGTTATCATCATTGGAAACCTTACTATTTGTTTACTTGCAAATTATCAGGATTTATTTTTTTCTTTTGTCTCATCCATCATACTATTTCCAAGACCCAGATCAAAACCTGGTACATGGTGAACAATTAATGAATGCTGAATGAGTGAAGCCTTTGCTTGTGTTCCTGAAGGGACTTGTGCTTACTTCTATTATAGCAATTCCCATACCATTTTGATTGGGTTGTTGTCCTTATCTGTCCTTTTCCACTAAACCTCTTGAAAGATCATGATTTTTTTTTTTTGCCCGTATCTGTTCAATGCCTGACACAGAGTCAATAAATGTATATTGAATGAATAAATACGTGAGTGAATTAATTCTCTTGGCATTGATATTGGAAGTGGACATTGAAATGCTGCTTTAAAAGAGAAAATGTAGTATTTTTAAGCAAGGGGTCTCTTTTTAGACCCAGTAAAACAAAAGACAACATGCCATACTGTTCATTTTGGGAGATTGTATCAGTTATCTAGTACTATGTAACAAGCCACTGCACAACTTAATGGTTTAAAAAGATAATAACTTATTATTTCTTATAATTTTGTGAGCTGACTAGGTGGCTGTTTGCTGTTTTTTCCTGAGATCAATCAGGTAACATATCAACTGGAGGGTCAACTAGGTCTCATTCTCATGACTGGGACCTTGATGAAGGCTGTTGACTGGGATAATTGAAATAACCCAGTGTCTTTGTCCTGGAATATTTCATTCCTGGCTTCTTCATGGCATGGGGTTTTAGGACAACATCCCAAGAGGATTAAAGTGGAAGTAACAAGGTTCTCTTGAGGTTTACCTTCAGAAGTACAACAATTCTGTTGGTCAAAGCAAGTCATCAAAACAGCTCATTCATGGGTGGGGCTTTACTTATTTCTAAGAATTGCAGAGTTAGCTTTTGGTTTAAGATGGCATTGCTCTCATTAAACCTATTTGCTAAAGCACTTTGTGGATTTCTTTTTAGTCTTTTGGGGACTTACTCCATGCCTGAAAACTTACCTCCATAATTTTTTTGAGACAAACTTCTTTCTACTTTGGACACGCCAAGCTACTGTGGGATAATGCCCTGGAATTCTTAGAAGCTCTTTTACCTGGATGTGAGGGTCTCCTAGGCACCTCCTTATGCTTTTTGAGCTCTCAACATCCATGATTTGATATTTACTGTGGAACCATTTATTTTGAGACTCATGTCATATGGAAGAACAAAAGTATACAATAGTCTTATCAATCCAGCACATCCTGGACCTTTCACCGCTAAGTTGCTTCCATCATGTTTGACTCTGTGTGACCCTATGGACTATAGCCTGCTAGGCTCCTCTGTCCATAGGATTCTCCAGGTCAGAATACTGGCATGGATAGCCATGCCCACCTTCAGGGGATCTTCCCAACCCAAGGATCGAACATGGGTCTCCTGCATTGGCAGGCAGATTCTTTACCACTGAGCCACCAGGGAAGCCCAAAATGCTGTACTGTGCCGTCGCTTCCAATCCTGCTTAAAACGAATAGCTCCTTCCTAATTCATCTCTGTCTTCATGTACCTATCATTCACAGCTAAAAACACCGCTTGACACATTCACCTTACTATTTGGAGTTCTCCTTAATCCCAAAGGGATCCACAGAGGTACTTGGAGGTCAGTGGGGAAAAAGGCTCTGCCACTCCTGAAACCAAACCAGAGAGAAACAAACAAAAACCCACAGGTTCATTAGGAAACTGTGTATCTTCCAAGTTGAACAGTCTTGCCCCTCTGTGTGTGTATGTGTGTGTATGTGTGTGTGTGTGTGTGTGAGAGAGAGAGAGAGAGAGAGAGAGAGAGAGACTGCAAAATATGACCTATTCATTTTTCAGCTTCCTATAGTAAGTTCCTCCCCACTCTTCCAAATTCTACCAGTGTCCCCACTGCCCTTTCAGGCTCTGTCCACTTCCCAATCCCAAAGCCAAAGCCGTTTGTTTTAGCCTCTTAAAAAAAAAAAAAAATCATCCCCCTTCTAAGTACCGGTTCTGTAGCAGTTATTTATTTTTTTGTAACAACTACTCCAAAGCTTAGTGACTTAATTGCCATATTTCTGTGAGTCAGAGGAGCAGTTCCTCTGATAGTTTTGCCTGGGCTCACTCAAGTGATTCTTTCTGATAGACAGTCAGATGAAACAGAAAGTCCAAGATGGCCTCACACAGGTCTGGTGTCCTGATGTGACTGTCAAATGTGGCAGCTTGGATAGCTGAGTTCTGTTTCCGTTAGGTTTCGTATCTGGGGCATCTACGAATAAAGTGAGTTTCCCGGCAGCATTCTTAGACTGAGGGAACAGAAGCTTCAATGCCTCTTAAGGGCAAGCTCAGAAGTCTCACAACATCACTTCCACCATGCTACTGACCAAGGAAGTTACCAGACCAGTTCAGGTTCAAGGGCTGCAGAAATAGCCTTCACCTATTGATGGGTAGTGGCAAACCCTCATTGTAGAAAGGCATACAGAATGGGAAAAGCCATGGTGGCCACTTTTAAAAATAACAAATGATTTATATAAATAATAGGTGGGATGAGGTGGGAAGTGGGAGGGAGTTTCAAGAGAGAGGGGCCATACGTATACCTATGGCTGATTCATGTTGATATATGGCAGGCAGAAACCAACATAGTATTATAAAGCAATTATCCTCTAATTACAAATAAATTGATTTAAAAAGTAATAGTCATAAAATTTCAGAAGAACTAATGAATTATTTGAAAAGAAGATGACAAGTCAGTCATGGAGAAAGTGTAACTTTCTCCATCATCTTGACCATTTTGACCATAGCAGATAATGGGAAGAAACTTCCCTGACTATTAAGAATGAATGTTAAGTAGACCAAAATCTATTCCTGGTAGCTCTCAAGGAAGAGAAATTAACAAAGTGAGCTTTGGGAGGATGATTAAAATTATTTCCTGGGGTGGTCAGTCCATGTATAAAATGTAGGGGATCACTGCTTAAGAAATTTCCAACAAGAGTGGATTTTCGCTTCACTAATTAGGACTACATTGTAGGGAAGCAGCCTTAGTTGTCAGGTTTTTTGTGTGACTAAAAAAAAATTCCTTGTTCAGCTCTTGCATGTGTTGGTATCCTACACCTGTATTTACTGTTGATTCTGTG